>OY482673.1:128020907-128620907 GCA_960531455.1 Urophora cardui
CTTATTCTTATTATTATTATTATTATTATTATTATTATTATTATTATTATTATTATTATTATTATTATTATTATTATTATTATTATTATTATTCTTATTATTATTATTATTATTATTATTATTATTATTATTATTATTATTATTATTATTATTATTATTATTATTATTATTATTATTATTATTATTATTCTTATTATTATTATTATTATTATTATTATTATTATTATTATTATTATTATTATTATTATTATTATTATTAAGTTTCAAAAACGTCGCATTTTATAATATAATGCCGAATTTATTTTCAATATGTTAAAAGTTCTGCCGACTGAGGATTATTTTTGCAAAACGTGGCCTAAAATCGAACATTTTTTAACTAATACTAAAGTGATTTCTTTTGAACTAACTCCGAACTAATGATTTTTGAACAATCCATGTGTGAAGTAGTTTAGAACGCGTTCCAAAATTCTGCAGAAGGAGATAATGGGCACTTCGTAGGACATCCCCATGTTAAAAGAGACAGTTGAAAGCCTTACGTTGAGATAGAACGAGCACCAATATTGTCTCTTTTTGAACTAGTTCTGCACTAGACTGAAACTAGCGCGATTTGCTGCAGGGAATCTACTCATGGGGGCAAAGAACAATTCCATTAGTCGCTCGTCAGTTTGCTTGCCTTTTTTCTGAATTTTGCTTTTGTCTCATGTCTATTGTATTGCTGTAGATAGTAATTTTTTTCCATATGTAGATACTTCTGTTGCTATTGCTTCTGCTTGCCTTATTCCATCAAGTCAACTCTACCCAGCTGTGTCCTGCATACATTAACTAGCTCGCCATTTTCTTTTTTTGTACTGTGTTTTTTTTTTTTTGCTTTTTTCATTTTGTAACAAACTCAACACATTTACGATGTATCTCTATCTCTTGGGCCTAACATAAATTTGGTTATGCTAAGTAAACAACAAACCGAATGGTCATATATGTGTACATAGCCATAGCTTGATAGGGAAATCATTTTTTCCTTTTTGTTTCTTTGTGGATTATTCGTCTTAAACAAAAAAGGCAAATGTAAAATGGTTTTGCATAGCCAAAAAACCATCACGCGCACTTAATGCCATATGCACATTTAGGCTGTGTTTGGGTCAGATTCAGAGGCGTTCTCAGATTCAGAGGCATTTAAAACACTTTTAACGTGCACGTGTTTGTACGACATACATTAAGGGCACAATAATCGCCACTAAAACAACAACAAATGCATATTTCTTACATAACATTACTTTAATTTATACAAAATACATTTACATTTAAACATTTGCTTATATAGCTGGTATTTTAAGTAGGCATTTGCCGGAGTAAAAAGGGCACAACATAAAGGTCAACGCGGCCGGGTCGCGGTTGAGACGCAGAAAAGCACAGAGAGCGTTTTATGGTTGACTGCGTACAGCTGCTATTGTTTGTGGTTAACCACTGTTGCCACTACAAAACATTAACACATAGACGCTCATGCCTATGCCCTTGAATCACATTTGTTTTTGTTTTTCCCCCCAGACATAGGCACAGATAGAAATTCGCCCTTTGAATATAAAAATAAAATTTTCTTCCCCTGCCATATGCCCACAGGTATAAAAAATTTCAAATGAATGTGATTGAGTTTCATATGGGATGGGCGAAGCTACGTTGGCGTCGCCCTTCCCATATAAAATTGAAAATTACACTAACAAATTGAAAATAAAATTTTTATGAAAAAATTGAATTCTTGAATTTAAAACCGGCATAACTCAAAACTCAAATAAATATAAAAGAAATGACAGAAATGCAAGAAAACCTTTTTATTTACAAACGAAGCTTTGAGGTAAAACCTTGGGTAAGGAAGAAGACTATTTCTGGGAGGAGACTAACATTTAGCAGTCCCTAAATACGTTATTCATGGATTCAAAAAATTTTGAGTTGTGCAATTTTTTGATTTAGGGTGCGATTTGTAGGCAAACGAAAAAACTGAACAAAATTTCTAGTTAATATTGAAAAATGTGTGGCAAAAGTGTATTTCAAATTATTTGAAGAAAAATAAAAGTAGATTTTAATAAGAAGAATAAGAATTAGAGCTTTTTTTGCTGAAATATTATTGCGAGTCGCAGTCTATGCTAATTAATTATAGGTACGTACATATATAAATTAATAATTAAGGTAAGTTACATATATGACAGAAATAAAATATAACAAGTATCCATGAAATTTTAAAATACTTATCCATGTTCGGAAACACATATATTTGCGAAAAAGCCTTTTTTTAGCCTTAGGTGAATCAAAACAAACCAAAGAAACATTTTATCACAAAAGCATTTGGAAGCAATTCTGGAATTATCCAGCTCTGATTCGGCAATAAATTTTGACAATTTATTAAACAGCCTTGAATAAACTTATCACTTATTATTATGTACGAGTTCATATCTTAATTTAATATATGTATAGATACATTTATATAAATAAAATATATTGTAAATATTGTACATATCGTCGGTCTCCTGCCAGAAACACGAATGTGAAAATCTTTTTAAGTGCGATGTCTGCTCTTTATCGGGTGTATATTGATGTAATAGCAATTAATATTTGTATAAATTCTCGTGTAAACATACATGCATAATATGTACTTGTATGTACATAAGCATATATAAAAATATCAATTGGTATTATATCAATATATACCCGATAAAGAGCATACATCGCACTTAAAACAAATTTCACATTCGTGCTTCTGGCAGGAGACCGACGATATGTATGTATGTTGTATGTAAAATTTCGTACAATAAAAATTTACTTGTAGTTTGTAACTTTTTTTAAATCTACCACAAATTTTTTCTGAGTGCACTAATAATTTTTTGTAGATGTATTGGAGTTTCCCCATTCAATACCCTGCAGTAAAAATCCGCAATGAATCCTTAATGAATCACTGATGCAATTCACCTATGACGAGGAGGCATCAGTGAATACTTTCATATAAATACTGATGAATTTGTCATATAAATGGTTTGCTTTCCTCAGAAAAAAAAAAACAAAAACAAATAAAAATATACTGAGTTATGACGAAAGTGATGAATATTCAACAAGGAATCATCACTGATCCTTCAGCAGTGAAACAAATTTACTGCAGGGTACGAGAGCGTTGAGCACCCTTGCATTAACATAATACGTACACATACATATTCCTATACCTACCCTGTAGGGAAAATCTCTAGTTCCGAACTAGGTTGCTTTTAGTGAATTTTTCGCCACTATCTACTGGTGCGAGCTAAATCTCTTTTTTTGCATGTTATCAACTGACGAATTTAAAACGGCGCGCCGCGGCGATGTACTAGGCGGTGTCAATTATCACTCTCTGCACTACATTTTCGATAGTTCCGAATAGCTACAAGTACCTACAAATTCTACAGTTTTACATCTGCCGCTTAAGTGCAGCATTTGACACACTTCATGCAAGTGGCGCGATGGCCCACTGGCTAACGCTAGTGACAATCAATCTGGCGAGCGCGGGTTCGCATCCTGTCGGTGTCGAAGCAGATGATAATTTTAATTTTAATTTTTTTTATTTTTTTATTTTTATTAAATAAAAATGTAAACAAATATTTAAAAAGAAATAAAATAGAAAAAAAAAATTAAAAATAAGACTGAGGGATCGGAAAACATAATCAGGCGAACAGTTCATTTCATTAATTGAAGATGCAAATTGTACCTACTCTTTACGCGATATGCTTCACTAACAATCTGAGAATTGTAGAAAAATGCAAATTCGACAACAAATGGATGAACGAAAAAAAAAATACGTGCAATTTTTGTCAAATCGAAATTACATACAAATCAAAGTGCGTCTTATAATGGTGACTCAATTCACTCCTTCTGAACTGGTGAGAGTCTAACTACAATGGAGCTAGCTTCTTTTTGACACATTTTCGCTAGTCGGGAACTAGAAATTTTGCTCACTAGTTATTGAGTTCCCTGCAGGGTACATACGAAAAGGCAAACATTCATATGCATAAGAATGTATGTATACATTTTCGGAGGCATAATTATTTATGTAAGTACGTATTTGACGTTAAGAAGATACTTTTGTTATATAAATACTAAACTGAATTATTATGTGTGCGCGAGCAAGATTTATTGTTGGTTTTGTTTGAATATTATTTTGTTTTAATTTAACTTTCACTTTTAAATTTTTTGCATTTTATACATGTAATATTTTTACATATATATTCTTAATATAATACGTATTTGCTGAGCGTTTTTCAAGTAGATATGTATATACTTACATTGTTTTTTTTCAGCACGTGACAAACCAAAAAAGGAATCAATTTGTGTCACAGTGTTATTCGCATGCCGCATTTAAGTTTTCTTTTTAAATAATTTTATCTTTTTAAATAAAAAAAAACTACTAATTATACTGCATACAAATGTGCCTACATATATCGTCGCTCCCAACGAAGACTAGCATGGTTCGTTGTTCGCGTGGAAGACTAACATGCTTCACTTGTGTGGGTGGAAACTAACTTACTTATCAAATATCTTTCACTCCTCGGACTATTCTCCTTATGTGCTTAACCCCTAAGCTTATTTCTAACAAACATAAGTATGTTATACCATGTCTCCACATAACGTGTTTCGCTCTTTTTTTCTGCATTCGCTCTCTAAATCTTGGTTCGACACGGAAACCAGTGCCGAAGCTAGCTAATTTCCATACAAATTTCTGAGAGCGAGTGAAGAATGAAACACTTGTTTCGTTCTCAATCCTCTTGCCAAAAGCGATGATATCGATGCCTTCTCTAATTTTGTATCGAAATCTCACACAGCCCAAAACAAAAACGCAAAAATAAGCAAACATACAAAAATTTAAGAATAACAAGAAAGAGAAATGTTAAACTGAATAACGATCAGCCACGTAGAGACGGGTTATTTAGCGAGATGTTTCGCTAGATGTTTCGCCGGCGAATCAAGTTATGTGGAGACGGGCTTTTAGTTTCCACCCAAACAAGTGAAGCATGTTAGTCTTCCACGCAGAGAACTGAAGCATGCTAGTCTTCCACGCGAACAACGAAGTGTGTTAGTCTTCCACGCGAACAACGAACCGTGCTAGTCTCCGTTGGGAGCGACGATATGTTGTACATACTATGCGCAGGTATTTTTGTGCCTCAATAATTCATAGGTGTGAAACCACAAAACCACTTTTCTCTAAAATTTGTAAGCCACAAGCTTGTTGTTATTAATAATTTGCTATCCACTTAGTGTCGGGTAGTTTAATAATTCAAAGATTTAAAGTTGTTTTTGATTTTTCTTTGAAATCATTTATTAAATAGGGAACATGCTTATTGATTTTTGCGATAAAAACTAGTTAACTACGAACAAGTGTGTGCTAAAAAAAATTTTAAAAATAATAAATTAAGAAATAATCTACTAAGATTTAATAAGCTTGAAAATGTTGCATATTTCGAGACGATATATTAGTTTTTTATTCAGTTGTCTACTCTTTTATTTTAGGTTCTTTGTATAAACATTTTATTTCATAATACCTCGTATAATATTATTTACTATAGTAATTAATAACATATTAGCACCTGCACAATGTACTTAGTTAGGCATTGAATTCTGCTCCTTTTTCTACTTTTCCTAAAGGACATTAGGCGGAAAATTTGCACATTTAATCTGTCAAAAAATAAAATCTTTTTACCTGAAAATACAAAATATTTTATAATAGTTGTGGGCATCACTCAGCTCCCAATAATGTTTTTGTACTGATTGAACTTCTAAAGAAAAGCTGTTGTCTTTATACAATATGAATTTGAAACGCTAAACATTAATTTTGAATCAACTTTTTTCCTACTTACTACTTAATTTAATTAATTTTTCACTCAATGCAATTATTTTATAAGTATATTATTTCCTTGTCTCGAAATTGTCAAATAACCTGTTTACAAGAATATTTCCTTCCAAAAATACACTTAAATACTTTCATGTAAATAAGAAATACGATGCATTAACAGCCAGTCAGCTTGCATAAATGATTGAACATTTGTTTGCAATGGCAACACCTGCAATGAGCGAGCAAATCTGTGAAATGAATTAGAATATAAGCAAAAAGATTTAAGTAGATTTGTAATATATAAATGCAATACATACAATACATCTATTTATATATAAATGCAAATGCAAAATTAATGGAATGCAAACAATAATAAAAAGCAAATCAAAACTTTTCCAAGTTGTAAAGCAATATCAGGCGAGGCACATTTTGCGTACAGCTAAAGAAGAATTGCATTAGTTTGCTGGAAGTGTGAGAAATAATGCATTTTGCAGATAATAGCACAAGCAATGACCGAGAAATATGCATATAAGGTTGGAGAGGAAATCTATGAATCATATTATGTGTATACAGTGGCGCACGCTTCATACAAGCCGAAAAGCCCGGCTTGCCTAAACTTTAGGAAACTAAAAATACCTGTGCGTTTTCGCGTGAAATTTAGAGATTTCTCTATAAGTTTTGCGCCAGAAATCAATTCAGTCGAATTATTGCCAACTGATGCTAATAATAACTTCTCCTCCGCTAGTGTAGACTTTCCAACTTGAATTTACTTTCGACTAAGACAGGCTTGTTGATGTGCTGACCAAAAGTAGGTACAGCTAAAACATATATCTATGCTTCCAAACAATACTGCGCTAAGTCGACTTATTACGTTTTCCCTAACCGTAACTTAGATGGAATCGAGTTTTGCTATTGACTTTTCAATCCAAATAGAAGTTACAAGCGAAGATATACTTATCATAAAACTGAAGTTTCATATCGAATTTAAACTTTGAGAGCTTCCCCTGCAAAACACAGTTTTCAGACTTAGTACAGTATTGTTTGGAAACGGTGATATATTATTATCCATTGTATATCAAAATTTAATTATTGTTCATCATCTCCATTTTCTCGATTTACTCCAATACATTCAGCTTCGTACGGTATTAATATAAACAACAAATCAACCGCAATCACCCTTTCAGATATTACAGCAAAGAAAATTATATAAATGGTGAATATATAGGCTTGCACAGCCAATTTATGCTAGGGCCGCCACTGATTATATGAATATAGATACATATATTTATACGCACCTTATCGTATGTACATATATAATACATATTTGTGAACACATATTAATATACGCATATCATATACCATTATTCTATGGCGCAGACATACATACTTCATTTGCTTTAAGCTTATCCAAACATTAATGGCAGTTGTGGCAGGACTACTGGCTTTTCTTTGTTATATATGGTGTTTTATATAAATAAAACAAAAACAATTAAATTATGCATTGCTATACTCGTACCTGGAAAACATTAAAATATTCTGCAACATAATTATATTTATATGTATCTATGTATGTACGTATAATAAGTTTATTATAAGGATATAATTTTAATATGCGGCTTGTAATTTTAAGTGATTAAAAAGCAAACGCTACTTTATGGTCAAGAATTTATGTACCTACTCGGCGGTAGTGAGCGATTTAATGAAAGTGTTTTTTTTTATATATGTAAATATTGTTGTAAATCATTTTAGGTTTGAACAATTATGTCAACCATTTATTAATACCAGTATCGCCGGTGCTCGAAATTCGACCATGCAATTTATTTTTTCAACTTTGTATTGGTACAAAAATTATTCCCTTTCGCGGAGATAAGCAACACTTTCCAAATTCCAGTTGTACCGCAACACTGATTTGCCCTTTTGATCACGGTCCGACGCGAAATCATGGTCAAAATCAAGGCAGATCTAGGTGGTGAATTCAGAAATTTCCCATGTATTTTGTTATTGTAATTGGTAGAGTGTAATGTCAAAATAATATTTCGCCGTGGTTAAAATCTGAATTCGCTTGTCGCTCATCCATTCCTATTGACCATGATGTGAATTCGCTTTGATTTTGACATTACACTCTACCTTTGTAAATAAAAAAAGAAGTTTTGCAATTCGCCGCCGAGCCTACCTGTTAGATATGCTACACTAAAAATAAAATTTCGTAAAATAACTACGAAAGACTTTCGTAGTCTAGAGATTCGTAATATGTACGAAAGTTTCGTATATATTACGAAAGCATTTTTCTCAACAAAATCCAATTTTACGAATCTTTCGTAAATATTACGAAAGGGCTTTCGTAAACCATTTCCTAATATTTTTTTCGTATATATTACGAAATATTTCGTAAATATTACGAAACACTTTCGTAAATTTTCTTAAAATTATCTTTACGAATAATTTCGTATATTGTACGAAAGTTTTCTTAACATTATCAAAGGATTAAAAGATTTACGAAATACTTTCGTAATATATACGAAATACTTTCGTAACACTATCAAAGGTTTAAACGATTTACGAAATACTTTCGTAATATATACGAAATACTTTCGTACAATAATATTTTACTGTACAAGTCTTCTTTCATTGTAAAGTGTTGAGTCGGTGCAATAATATCAAAAATTATTTTAAGTAGTAAGTGCGTAATGAAATAATGCGTAAAAGAATAATGCATTGTATATAAAAAGACAATATTGATTTACAAAATAAACTGTGATATTTTCCAACTTAATTAAACTTAAAGGTGAGTACAGTAGTTGCATTTACTTTTTCCTTTTTTCGGTCTTATGTATTTTCCTAAATAAATACTCAATAAAATAATATAAAGAGATATTTCTACACTCAGAGAAAAAATTTTAAAAACATATGAAAATGGGCTTAAAATTTGCAAAAACGTATTTAAAAGTGATGTAGATACGACCATTTTTATTTTAAAAAGGTTCATTGTAAAATTGTAAAATCAAGAAAAAACATTTTAATTTAAAAATGTTTATTTTTAATTCAAGCCCTATGAGATTTTGAACCTGAAACTTGCGCTTTTATTCTCTTCATTTTAATTTTCAATTTAAAAATTATTCTATTTAATCAAAAATACATTTTTATTTCAAAAGTTTCATTTTTAATTTACAAATTTTCATTTTTAAAATAAAAACGATCTGGTTTAAAACGTGCATTATAAAAATAAAATTTTTTTCACCGAGTGTAGCTGCTTGAATTTTAAGGTTTTAAGTAGTTTCCCTTTATCTTTATCTTTATCTTTATCTTTATCTTTATCTTTATCTTTATCTTTATCTTTATCTTTATCTTTATCTTTATCTTTATCTTTATCTTTATCTTTATCTTTATCTTTATCTTTATCTTTATCTTTATCTTTATCTTTATCTTTATCTTTATCTTTATCTTTATCTTTATCTTTATCTTTATCTTTATCTTTATCTTTATCTTTATCTTTATCTTTATCTTTATCTTTATCTTTATCTTTATCTTTATCTTTATCTTTATCTTTATCTTTATCTTTATCTTTATCTTTATCTTTATCTTTATCTTTATCTTTATCTTTATCTTTATCTTTATCTTTATCTTTATCTTTATCTTTATCTTTATCTTTATCTTTATCTTTATCTTTATCTTTATCTTTATCTTTATCTTTATCTTTATCTTTATCTTTATCTTTATCTTTATCTTTATCTTTATCTTTATCTTTATCTTTATCTTTATCTTTATCTTTATCTTTATCTTTATCTTAGTCTTAATATTAGTCTTAATTTTTAATTTTTATTTTTCTTTGTTTTTTCATTTTCTTTTTTTTTTCTTTTTCTTTTCCTTTTTCTATTTCTTTTTTTTTTCTTACTTTTTCACAGGGATATCTGTTTAAGTGGATCGGAACGATGTCCACATTTGCAAATTGCGATTTCCAAAGTTTCCTATGTTTGTAAGAACACGTATAGGCAATAAGTACCTCTTATTTTATTAGTTACTAAAATTAATATTAATATAAATGTAAAATATTAAAATAAATAAAAAACTTTTAAATGAATTGAATAAATTAATTTCAGTAGATATTTAAAACCAAAATGAAATTATCTAAACTTATTTCTTATGCATATATAAAACATCTTTCTCTTAGCATTTTTTTATTGATATACATATTTTGAAAAAGTTTTCAAATTTCGTTGAAATATACATCATATGTACATAAATATATGTATGTAATAATTAAGGTATTTTTAACTTTAAGCTAAAAAATAATTTGGTCAATTGTACAACAATTTGACAGCTCTAAGAGCCTTCGTAAATGTACGAAAGCGGTTTCGTAATATTTACGAAATCATTCGTTGCTCAAAAGTACGAAAGTATTTCGTAAATAGTACAAAAGCCTTCGTAAATATACGAAAGTATTTCGTAAATACTACGAAAGTATTTCGTAAATAGTACGAAACCTTTCGTAAATACTACGAAAGTATTTCGTAAATAGTACGAAAGCCTTCGTAAATATACGAAAGTATTTCGTAAATACTACGAAAGTATTTCGTAAATAGTACGAAATAGTTTTCGTACTATTTACGAAACCATTCGTTGCTCAATTTTACGAAAGAATTTCGTAATATGTACGAAATATTATTTTGAGTGTAGATATGTTAGCAATAGGAGATAGTTGGCCGCGTTTATTTTGATCGGGGCGTAAACTGGGCCAATGCATATAAAATAGAGAGAGCGCTTTTAAATTAAAGCGACTCTTCAACTGTGTTTACGATATTTGTAAACACATTTACGATATCTATTTCTCTTAACTAAAAATTTTATTTATCTATATATATAAAAGGAAGTGGCGTTAGTACAAACGCGTATAACTCAAGAACGCCTGCACCGATTTGGATGATTGACACCAATTTAGATTGCTCTCTGGCCAGAATAGGAGAATATCCCATAAAATTGCCGAAAAATTAAAAAAAAATTTATTTTCCCATACTTTTTGTATATCTATATATATAAAAGGAAGTGGCGTTAGTACAAACGCGTATAACTCAAGAACGCCTGCACCGATTTGGATGATTGACACCAATTTAGATTGCTCTCTGGCCAGAATAGGAGAATATCCCATAAAATTGCCGAAAAATTAAAAAAAAATTTATTTTCCCATACTTTTTGTATATCTATATATATAAAAGGAAGTGGCGTTAGTACAAACGCGTATAACTCAAGAACGCCTGCACCGATTTGGATGATTGACACCAATTTAGATTGTTCTCTGGCCAGAATAGGAGAATATCCCATAAAATTCCCGAAAAATTAAAAAAAAATTTATTTTCCCATACATTTTGTATATCTATATATATAAAAGGAAGTGGCGTTAGTACAAACGCGTATAACTCAAGAACGCCTGCACCGATTTGGATGATTGACACCAATTTAGATTGTTCTCTGACCAGAATAGGAGAATATCCCATAAAATTCCCGAAAAATTAAAAAAAAAAAATTTATTTTCCCATACTTTTTGTATATCTATATATATAAAAGGAAGTGGCGTTAGTACAAACGCGTATAACTCAAGAACGCCTGCACCGATTTGGATGATTGACACCAATTTAGATTGCCCTCTGGCCAGAATAGGAGAATATCCCATAAAATTGCCGAAAAATTAAAAAAAAATTTATTTTCCCATACTTTTTGTATATCTATATATATAAAAGGAAGTGGCGTTAGTACAAACGCGTATAACTCAAGAACGCCTGCACCGATTTGGATGATTGACACCAATTTAGATTGTTCTCTGGCCAGAATAGGAGAATATCCCATAAAATTCCCGAAAAATTAAAAAAAAATTTATTTTCCCATACATTTTGTATATCTATATATATAAAAGGAAGTGGCGTTAGTACAAACGCGTATAACTCAAGAACGCCTGCACCGATTTGGATGATTGACACCAATTTAGATTGTTCTCTGACCAGAATAGGAGAATATCCCATAAAATTCCCGAAAAATTAAAAAAAAAAAATTTATTTTCCCATACATTTTGTATATCTATATATATAAAAGGAAGTGGCGTTAGTACAAACGCGTATAACTCAAGAACGCCTGCACCGATTTGGATGATTGACACCAATTTAGATTGTTCTCTGGCCAGAATAGGAGAATATCCCATAAAATTCCCGAAAAATTAAAAAAAAAATTTATTTTCCCATACATTTTGTATATCTTATATATATAAAAGGAAGTGGCGTTAGTTAAAACGCGTATAACTCAAGAACGCCTGCACCGATTTGGATGATTGACACCAATTTAGATTGTTCTCTGGCCAGAATAGGAGAATATACCATAAAATTCCCGAAAAATTCAAAAATAAAATTTATTTTCCCATACATTTTGTATATCTATATATATAAAAGGAAGTGGCGTTAGTACAAACGCGTATAACTCAAGAACGCCTGCACCGATTTGGATGATTGACACCAATTTAGATTGTTCTCTGACCAGAATAGGAGAATATCCCATAAAATTCCCGAAAAATTAAAAAAAAAAAATTTATTTTCCCATACATTTTGTATATCTATATATATAAAAGGAAGTGGCGTTAGTACAAACGCGTATAACTCAAGAACGCCTGCACCGATTTGGATGATTGACACCAATTTAGATTGTTCTCTGGCCAGAATAGGAGAATATCCCATAAAATTCCCGAAAAATTAAAAAAAAAATTTATTTTCCCATACATTTTGTATATCTTATATATATAAAAGGAAGTGGCGTTAGTACAAACGCGTATAACTCAAGAACGCCTGCACCGATTTGGATGATTGACACCAATTTAGATTGTTCTCTGGCCAGAATAGGAGAATATCCCATAAAATTCCCGAAAAATTCAAAAAAAAATTATTTTTCCATACATTTGGATGATTCAGACAAATTCAGATTGTTCTCTGGCCAGAATAGGAGAATATCCAATAAAATTCCCGAAAAATGCAAAAAAAAAAATATTTTCCCATATATTTTGTATATCTATATATATAAAAGGAAGTGGCGTTAGTAAAAACGCGTATAACTCAAGAACGCCTGCACCGATTTGGATGATTGACACCAATTCAGAATGTTCTCTGGCCAGAATAGGAGAATATCCAATAAAATTTCCGAAAAATTCAAAAAAAAAATTTATTTTCCCATACATTTTGTATATCTATATATATAAAAGGAAGTGGCGTTAGTACAAACGCGTATAACTCAAGAACGCCTGCACCGATTTTGATGATTGAGACAAATTCAGAATGTTCTCTGGCCAGAATAGGAGAATATCCAATAAAATTTCCGAAAAAAAAAAAAAAAAAAATTATTTTCCCATACATTTTGTTTATCTATATATATAAAAGGAAGTGGCGTTAGTACAAACGCCTATAACTCAAGAACGCCTGCACCGATTTGGATGATTCATGCAAATTCAGATTGTTCTCTGGCCAGAATAGGAGAATATCCAATAAAATTCCGGAAAAATGCACAAAAAAAAATTATTTTCCTATACATTTTGAGATAGGGATAGGAATAGGGATAGGGATAGAGATAGAGATAGAGATAGAGATAGAGATAGAGATAGAGATAGAGATAGAGATAGAGATAGAGATAGAGATAGAGATAGAGATAGAGATGGAGATGGAGATGGAGATGGAGATGGAGATGGAGATGGAGATGGAGATGGAGATGGAGATGGAGATGGAGATGGAGATGGAGATGGAGATGGAGATGGAGATGGAGATGGAGATGGAGATGGAGATGGAGATGGAGATGGAGATGGAGATGGAGATGGAGATGGAGATGGAGATGGAGATGGAGATGGAGATGGAGATGGAGATGGAGATGGAGATGGAGATGGAGATGGAGATGGAGATGGAGATGGAGATGGAGATGGAGATGGAGATGGAGATGGAGATGGAGATGGAGATGGAGATGGAGATGGAGATGGAGATGGAGATGGAGATGGAGATGGAGATGGAGATGGAGATGGAGATGGAGATGGAGATGGAGATGGAGATGGAGATGGAGATGGAGATGGAGATAGAGATAGAGACAGAGACAGGGATAGGAGAAATTAGGTTTGTCGCGGTGAATATATGTATATCTCTTTTGTTCAGAGAATTGACAGTTTTATAGCTTTATAGGAATAAATTTTAGGCAGAACAACGTCTGCCGGGCCAGCTAGTTAATTATAAACAAATTAAATAATTTATAGAAAAAATTATAGACAAAATTATATGCCTATGCACTGCTCTTGACTCATACGAACACATCCATATCAATTTTATGTGGATATGAGTATGTTAATGTGCCAGGCTGGGCAATTGTTTGTATGGAAAAAATGTTAGCCTATTAATATATAGATATTTGTTTTTGAAGCGTCATATTTACACAAACTAGGAAAAACAGCTTGTCAAAGGGAACCAGCAATTTTTTGTTAAAGCCGCTGGTTTCTCATAAGGTAAGACCTTTAATATGTGAAGAAAAAATTTAGATTCATTCCAACTGTTTAACTATCAATTGCGACACATATAACTTATTAAATACCCACTAGGCCCATTTGTGAGGTGATGCGATTTTTTTTTTCATGCCAGAATACTTGGTCTTGTTAGATATATCGCAGGTACTCTTAAAGTATTTCATATTTATTCAAAATGCAGTCAAATGAAACATGTATTTCTTACTGACTAAGAAACATGAAACTTAGAAGCTAGTTAACTTAAGATAATTAATATACTAATATTAGTAACATACATAACTTAAGTGTTATAACAGCCTAATTTGGTTAAAGGAAATCACTAATAATGCTGCGAAGTACGGGAATGGTGCAAGAAATATCCAAATTAGGGACATTGTTTAATACAGACAGAGCTCCAGATACGGGGGCAAATTTAGTGTAGTTAACTCTTTGGAAATCAATGTAAAAGAGGGGGACAGAACGAAGAAAACGCGAGGGGAACGAAAAATTTTATTGATGGTAGAAGCTCGGGGCATTCAATTGACCCTTTGAGGTGATTAAATACGAAGCTGCATGAGATAAAGGCTAGTCTAGATTTGAGTGGTTTTAGAGAAAGTAATTGACAACGCGATTCATAGGAGGGGATTGGTTTGGAAAAGTTCAGTGAACGAAGCGCAAATTTAATAAATATTTTTTGGACTCGTTCTATGCGATTGATATTAATCGCGTGGTGAGGCCTCGAAATGGAGGCGGCATAGTCCAACCTAGACCGTACTAAAGTATTATATAACAATCAGAAAAAAAAGTAAAGTAGCTTTCGCTTTATTGCTTTTTTTTACTACACAAAGTCATTCATGCAAAGGCGACCATAGCCGTGCGTTAGTCATGTGGCATAGTCATGGAAGTTGTTATCTTCCCTAAAGCAAATATAATGAGGAAAGTATTGATGATTTGTAGATCTTTGCGCCTATTGGGTACCTTTCCACACTCACTTAGCTGCACAATTACTCAACGTTATCATACATTTACGTCTCAGTGAATTAGCTAATTAAGCTCAAGTACTTAACATGTTAATATATGAACATACATACATATAAATATGCTAATGTGTGTGTTTATGTTTATTTTTAGGTACCCAAATGTATACGACGAATTTATTCCAGTTTATAATTGTTGGGGGTAAGTGGAAAAAATTTATTTTATCAATATCCAGCATCTTATCTATTATTGCAATTTAATGAAATTACTCTACTTGGAAGTTAATGGCGTAAAAATATGGGGTAGAAAAATTAGTGCGAACAGGAGAAAAGTAGAGGTACATATTTAGATATATTTTAAGGTAGCACATATTTAAGTTATCTGTCGTCGGCACACAATTTTCTTATGCCGTTTTCTTTTCTCAAAATAACGTTGCCTTATTTCATTTTCTTATATGGAAAAGCGGAATTCAATATTTGCAAAAAAAGAAAAAAAATTAACTCAACTCACTGTGAAAGATGAAAGACGATTAATTTGCTCGCAAAACAGTTAGAAAACATTAAGATTAATTTTGTCAGGCGAAAGCATAGGGAAATCGTACTAAACTAATTTGTTCCACGGCTTAAGATAACTTCCGGGCTGGAAGGTAAATGAAGCTGGTAATGCTGAGATTCTTAATATCTCTGCAACAGGCGCAGCGGACTACTGTCCTTCGACAGCCATGTTCGGGAGGAACTTCATTGTCGTTATTCCATATAGGAATTTCTGGTCCTATGGACCACCGGATCCATATCTACAACGATAGATCCAAATTGAATGGTAATGTGGCTGACGTAGTTTTCGTAACCCACAGGGTAACGAAACTCTCATCTAAGCTACCGGATCATTGCAGCATATTCCAGGTGAAGGTTGCTAGATACTATTCAAGAGGCGGTGTAGTATCCTCGTAAAGAAGTCCTCATAGGTTAGGTTAGGTTAAAGTGGCTGCCCCTGTTCGTCCAAAAACAGAGGCACACATAGGCCTGGCGACCCGTTGTGATACCACGTGGAACTCTTGATTTGAAAATTCGCCTGTATAGATTAGACGCTTACAAAACTGAATCATCTGGTTCGTTTCATATAGCGTAAGATGTCAGATACCTTTGCGTCTGCGAGCTCCTCCAGACCCCCAAAGGAGTGTCTATGGAGGCAAGCGTACCTAGAGTTAGACAGCGCGGGACAAGAGCATAGATAGTGTTCTACGCTTTCTACCTCCTCCACATCCCTGCAGCTACGACAGAAGTCGTTTGTAAGGAGACCCATGCGAGTACCATGGATACCCATGAGGCAGTGGCCCGTTATTATACCAACCAAAGGGCCGATGTGGGGCCGACTGAGAAGAGCTACTGATCTAGACCTTGCATCGTCCAGTTTTGGCCATATTTGTCTGGAAATCAAGCAAGTGAATTCTTCCGCCCATCTGTCATTTGCTTGTTTTACAAAATAGGATCGAAGGTAATTTTTACATGTATTAAGAGGCGGAGCCACCCAGATGGTGGCCATCGTTGCTTCCAGGAGGGTTCCTTCCCTTACCAACTCGTCCGCGGCGCAGTTTCCTGGGATATCACTGTGTCCTGGGACCCAGACGATAATAATAATAATAATAATAAACCCAACGATTTCCCTCCACCCACCCAACCGCACGAGGGGCGCATCCGCATGACGTACGGATATGCTCAGGCTGCACCTTTCTGCAAGTTGATTTAGGGCCTCCCTGCATTTAATGGTGACCCGCGATGTGGAGACACTACTCTGTAGAGATTTTGTAGCCGCTTGGCTGTCAGAAAAGATTGTGACGGCTTTGCCTAAATGCAGTTGTCCTAGAAGGCGGGCTGCCTCCCAGATAGCAACCAGCTCCGCCTGAAAGACGCTGCAATGGTCTGGCAGCCGTAGGCTAGCGTTCAGTTTGAAATCCTTCGAGAAGATTCCGCTGCCTACCTTGCCATTTAGCTTAGAGCCGTCCGTGAAAATCGATGAAGTGTGGGGGAAAGGCCCAATCAAGTTCTCCCACTCTCTCCTCTCAGGGATTCTAGCGGAGAACTTGTTGTTCCAACATATAACAGGTAGTGTGTAGTCTAACTCAAAGAAGTTTTCTGGGACAGTTTTTAGTATTCGGGTGTATCCAAAAAGAATTGGACGTACTACTGCTGTGTAAATCCAGTGTACAATATTAGGCCTGAGTCCCCATCTTTTTCCGATGGCGGACTTGCATGCATAGAGTGCCATAGTGGCTTTCCTGAATCTTTCCTCTACATTCCTCTTCCAGTTAAGCCTCCTATCCAGAATCACTCCGAGATATTTAACCTCGGTAGAGAGTTTGATGTTTACCCCATTTGGACGAGGTATATTAAAGATTAAAGAAGTCCTCATGCACGACAATATTTTTATTTATTCTGGGAGTCAGGCTGCGCTGAAGGCGTTTGGGTCTGTTAGCTGCGAATCCAGAACAATTGAGGGTTGTCCTAAATCTCTTGACGAGACGGCTACGCAGGCTTCCTTAACCCATATCGTCCTAAGCAAATTTTTTTGAAGCATATCTTGATGAAATTTTCACCTTTAAGTAAATTTGGGCCTCTGAACTCAAATCTGTTATCAAAAAAATTATTAAAATTTTAGTTTTTGAGATATCATGTGTTCGATAAATCGAACGCTCGGCCTATCTGTATACATTTTTTTGGGTTTTTCTTCCTGCGAACAAAAGAAAACGTATGTTCCTTTTTTGTTCATATTTTATTTTTAGATGAGTGAAACAGAAAAATAAGATATTTAAGTCAAAACAATGGGTATAAAGTGAAAAATGGCATCTCTTGCACAAAAAGGAAATTGGTTTGTCTTACAATTTGTATATCCATTTCTTATTATTTTCGATTTTGACTACGAGATATTGTCCCTCGATTCGCGGCAGATTTCTCGGATGAGCATCCTTTGAAAATCCAGGTCGATCATTACGTCCCTTTTGTCGCCTTCCGCGACCTCCATATCCTCAAAGTCCTTAGATTCGTCATCCGCTGTCATTAGCAGAGAATGTGCAATAGCCACCTTAAAATCTTGTTGGGGGAGAATATTTATTTTAAATAACGGCGAATGAACAGTGGCCGCTGTGGTGCAGTGGGTAGAGTGCTCGCCTGCTATGCCAGAGATCTCGGGTTCAAACCACGGTCCGAGCAAAACACCAAAACAATTTTTCTAATTAGTAAAAATCCAATTATTGGGTTTTTTAAGAGCAGCGGTCACCTCTCGGCAGTGGGCGGCATACCCTCCGAGAGTATTTCTGCCATGAAAAAGCTTCTCACAAAAAATGCATTCGCCGTTCGGAGCCGGCATAAAACTGTAGGTCCACCCAATTAGTAGGAAAAACAAAAAGGAGCACACCTCGAATTGGGAGAGAAGCTCGGCCATAAAACTCGTCAGAGTTATAATAGCGCCATTGTATTATATAAGAATGAAACAGTCAAGCTTCCATGCGTTGACGATAGATGAAAAGTCGAAATCCATAAAGGCCAATACCACTCTTTGGATCGCATTGCGATATAATAATTCTGTGCTTCATTGTCGTTCAGTTCTACTGCGCCAATCCCTATATTGTAATTCTTCATTTGCTGGGGCTGGTTATAGTTCACATAACGGCCGGGTTTAAGAGTTTTCCCTTCATTGTTGGTTTTCTGTTTCTTCCATTCTTTCACAGACACCATTGGCAGGATCTGCTCGAAATAGGTGGCAAGTGCAACCCCGTTATTATCCTGCCAACGACAAATCAAAATACGGTTCTGGGTATCAAAACAGAAGTCATTATTGCATTTTTCCAGTTTTCTTCCAGATTTTAATTATGCACCACCAATACCGTTTGCTCGTACAGCGTCTATGCTCCTCAAAAAAAAAAACCACTGTGTAACACCCAGCGTTCGATAAATCGAACAGCTAACTTTAAATATATGAGTTGTTCGTTTTATTGACTTTGCAAATAAAATTCAAATTAAAACTTGAATTTTATTTTCTTTCCAAATGAGATGTATACTAAATTTTATTTAATATTGGTATTTTTTATATATTTTGGCAATTTCAAAATCATATTAAAATTAAGGGTTTTTCTTAAACACCCCGTTCAGAGAAATCTGGGGGCTTAAAATTAAATATTTATTTTAAATTACAGAAAATATTCCACAGTATTAAACTACATCAAAATTTTGGGTTTAGGTTCTAAAAAACAGATCAGAAAAAATAATAAAAAATGTTGAAATTTGCTGTTCGATTTATCGAACATTAGGACGATATGGGTTAATACTGCTATGGGTGCATGGACACTGCAATATATATACCAAGCAATGAGATGACAAACGAACTTGCAAGAGTGGGTACATCTGCTCCACTTTCGTCATCTTGGAGGGGATTAGAAAGAATGCCGCTCGCCACATGCAAGCTAAACCTTAAGGGATTTTTCCTTAGCAGAAGCGGGCGCCAGATTGAAATGCCTTAGCAGCTGCAATTATCGAAGAGTCCCATGACTAGATTGGGATGCGAGATGTACTAAATGCCTACTTCTTCTAAAAAGAAAGAAGCTATCACTATTATTGGCCTGAGTACTGGCCCTATTACTATTGGCAGACATGCTGAGAGACTGGGCGTTCCTTTTCATGACCTCTGTAGAAGCTGCAGAAATGAGGAGGAGCCTGAAACTATACAACACTTGCTGTTTGAATGTCCCGCACTTTGGTTTAAGAGGCTGACGGTTTCTGCTGGCACCCTACTTTTCTGACCTCGCTGACTTGGCTGAGATGGAACCCATAAAACTCTTAAAATTCGCTGAAGCCACGTTTTGGTGCGAGTAGGAGCTTAGTGGCCGCTGTGGTGCAGTTGGTAGAGTGCTCACCTGCTATGCCAGAGGTCTCGGGTTCAAACCCCAGTCCGAGCTAACACCAAAAATTTTTCTAATTAGTAAAAATCTTATTATTGGGTTTCTTAAGAGCAGCGGTCACCTCTCGGCAGTGGGTGGCATACCTTTCGAGTGTAACTCTTCCATGAAAAAGCTTCTCACAAAAAATGCATTCGCCGTTCGGAGCCGGCATAAAACTGTAGGTCCACCCAATTAGTAGGAAAAACAAAAAAGGAGCACACCTCAAATTGGAAGAGAAGCTCAGCCATGAACTCGTCACAGTTATAATAGTGCCATTGTATTATTATTATTATTAGGAGCTTAGATACTCGTGGTATGGCAATGGGTCCCTTTGGGGCTAAGTATGTCTTTTTTGCGAACATACGTAAGCATTGTTCATTAATTTGACCTTTGGTCAACAACACTGTAAGCAAGTTTGAAATTACTCGTTCTCTTAGAAATTACGTTTAAGCATTTAGGCTCATATGAGTTCAAAGAAACCACATCAAATTCTTCTTCATATACGCAAATCAATCATGTGCACATACACTGTATATATTTGTGCACATATTACTTAACAACCACAATTTAGCTAATTATTTTAAACCATTAGTACTAATAACGTTTCAACAAATAATAATAGATATTCGCCATAATTCATTTACCGGAAAGATCTTATTACATTTGCCATTTACATACACACATACATACATGCCAGACAAATAACATTTGTGCACATACATACAAACATCTTTTGTTCTTGAAATTCTAGAAATTCATTTGCTCATTTAACACAAATGTGCATGTGTAATTAACGTTGTTGGTTAGTTGTTGTTGTTGTTGTAACTGTTCTTGTTACAACTATTATTAGTAGTTGGTACTATGTATTATTATTATTATTACATTTTTTTTGTTGTTTTAACTTTTATGTGTGTTCGTTAAACAACCTGCAGCTGCATATGAGCGCCTATGCCATTTTACATACATTTATGTATGACGTTCATATATTCATATACATATACATATGTGCCATTATATGCCAACTCATGTGTAAATATTGTCGTTAGTACTCCACAAACGCCCAAGTAAAAATTGCATCAACGCCTAATCGACACTTGTGCCAAAAATTAGTATAGAAAGTATTCTACATAGATGCCCAGCTCTATGACTTCAAAGCTGAAGAGGACATTTAATGCTAATATAGTGGTTCTCGAGCTTCCCTAGGGTCAAAATTTCCGGTTTGGATCGATAAAGCTGAGAGTTAGGAATTCAAGCTTGACAAATCTCATTTCTGGCACGAACATATATGAAAGTTTCACTTGGGCGGTTATGTAGTTTAAACGACGATACGCATATGTAGGTGCGTATGTGTGCTGGTCAGCTTGTTGCACCTGCGGGCTTGTAGACATGCTCATATCCTTTATTCATTTAGTTGCTATGAAGGAAATGTATGTCATAATTACAACTCCAGATATTTGCATATTTACAACAACTTCATCTGAGTAAAAAAAAAAAATAAGTGTCATCATAAAAAAGGCTAACGCAAGAGTATCGTAAAGCGCTTTAAATGTAGACAGAAATTTCCATCCAGTTAATTTATCTAAATTTAAGCTACATATTACAATAGAGGCGGAGGGCTGGCGGAAGGCTGGCAGATATGAAGTAAGACGTCGTCCATGTGTAGGTACACAGATGGGCCTAAGGCATCAGAAGGAGTTGAAGCTGCGGTTTATTGTAGTGAACTGGATATCAGCAAGAGTATTACGCTGTCGGTCTCACTGTAGTGTGTTTCTTCGATGTTGTACTGGAATCCCTTACGAAGGGGGCGTATTAATTTCCGTATACAAAATAGAAATAAGGTAACTCTTGGTATTTGCCAAAGGGACGGAGTTGTTATACAGTGATGATTTTGAGATTCGCCGCGTCCCCTGGCTGGCTGTAGAGAGAAACTATGTCCCTGTCCTCGGTCAGATTGCTGTTTGCGTCCATGTTTGCTTGTCGCTGTTGCTGTTGTGTTTGTTGTATTTGTTTTAGCTATGGTCTTTGTTACTGTCTTTGTTGATTTTGGTTGTGGTTTCGGTTTGAGTTATTTTGTTTGTCCGGGTTTGTTTTTTTTTTTATTTGGTTTGTATTCATCTTTTTCTTGCGACGGTCTTAGTCATCGTCCTCGAAAAGGTCTGGACTACTCTGAGGTTTCCCCCGGTTATATCGCATACCTGTTGATAGCGACTTAAGCCCCCGCATCGCGGCAAGATATCTAGTTCGCTAGGCTATCTCTGTTACATTTTTGGCGTGTGTTTGAAATGTTCAGTTTCGAAAATTAATGCGCTTTATGTATTTAATTATTATAGCTTATTTCTTGCAACCAAAATTTTGAGTAATCAATAAAAATTTAACTCAAATATACATATATGAGTATGTTAGTGTACTTATTTCAATGATCCACTTTTTATGTCGAACATTTGCTTTATTGTAACCTAGATGCATACATATCCTTACTGGATATTTATCTACGTGTATCTATCTATTTTATCACATACACAGACATACAGCGAGCAAAATTAATATAACTGTATGTCATATTAACAGCAACAATTTCACTTGCGATCATTTGTAGATATGTGTGTACATTTCACTCTTCATTTATTCACTCATTTCAAATATTCCACCAGCTGGCATTGATACCCAGACACATACACAAAACAGTCATTCAGATAGTCAAACAGTCAATTAGGAATGTTAGTTAACCTTGTATTTGTATGCGTTTGAAATTTGTTTGCAATGATATCTACTAACTATCCACGTTTTATATGCTCTATTGCACTTTGAAAATGATTGGCGTAGGGGTCATGGTCATGCTAAATATGTACTTATTAAAGTGGTATTACATGGCGTATGAGTGATTTTAGTGAATATGAGCGTTAAATATACCCTGCAGCTAATATAACAAAACAATTTCTAGAAACGACAGTCTAGAACTAAAGAGCTCAAAACTAGTTTAGAACTGGTGCTAAAGAGATGCAGAGCGGCACAGTTTATTATTGTGACTTTATGAAAAATTTATGTTTACAGCTATTACTTGTGTATAGGTTGAGCAACAACAAATGTTGCACTTTACAATAATGTTCCTTTTTGCTGTCTTTTGTTGTGTAGTAACAAATGGAACTTGGTTTAAAGGGCGTACATATAAACAAAGCAATATTACTTGGCATTTGTAGGTGTATGGAGAAAATTTCAGCTTTTGTATACTTAATTAAGTTTCAAAAACTTGGCATTTTATTATATAATGCCGTATTTATTTTTCAGTATGTAAAGAGTTCTGCCGGCTGAGGATTATTTTTGTAAGCGCGGCCAAAGACCGACGGTGGGTTAGGGGGCTTAGAATAGGAAGGAATGCCTATCGTAAGAGGCGACTAAAATCCACTAGCCTAGAGGGTTGACAATGGCCAAACAAATCGTTCGCACGACAGTCGGGCTAGTGTCAGAAGGGACTAGTACGCGAGCGTACCGGATATACCCGGCAAATAGAACACTAGGGCCGTAGCCAGGAATTTTTTTCGTGGGGGGTTTCATCGT
Source organism: Urophora cardui (assembly GCA_960531455.1). Taxonomy (NCBI): domain Eukaryota; kingdom Metazoa; phylum Arthropoda; class Insecta; order Diptera; family Tephritidae; genus Urophora; species Urophora cardui. The sequence goes on from OY482673.1 coordinate 128,044,713, forward strand.
GTAGTTTTTTTTTTTTTTTTTTTTGAGAAAAATATATAACCTATTTCGTGCACTGGTTTCTAAAGCAGGGCTGCACATTAACGTTATTTTTTATCAATAACCGAAAAAAAATTTTGTTTTCAATTCAACTTTGAAAAATTTTAACGTTAAATGCCGAACAAAAAAATACTGTTTTGATAATTATCAAAAAAAATCATCAAAAAGAATATTGTTTTGTTGATTATCAAAAAACAAATATTGAAAAAATTTCGTTTCGGTAGCCAACAAAAAAAATTATCAAAAAAATAACGTTAATAAAAATTCAAAGTAAAATGAAGCTCTAAGCCCGAAACAATTTTTTATTATTATTTTGTTTTTGATTTTCAACGAAACGAAATAATTTTGATAATTTTTTTTGTGATAATCAACGAAACGAAATAATTTCAATAACTATTATTTGATATTCGACAAAACAAAATTTTTTTGTTAATTTTTATTTGGTATTCAACAAAACAAATTTTTATACTCAGCTGTACTAGTACACAGAGTATTATAATTTTGATTTCATAACGGTGGATTGTAACATAATGAAATAATCGAGATAGATATGGACTTATATATATCAAAATGATCAGGGTGAAAAGAGAAATCGATTGAGCCATGTCCGTCCGTCCGTCCGTCCGTCCGTCCGTCCGTCCGTCCGTCCGTCCGTCCGTCCGTCCGTCCGTCCGTCCGTCCGTCCGTCCGTCCGTCCGTCCGTCCGTCCGTCCGTCCGTCCGTACGCAGGATAACTCGCGTAAAAATTGAGATATTTTGATGAAATTTGAAATGCAAGTTGGTATCGAGACTGGGACGGTTGGTATTGAAAATGGGCGAAATCGGACCATGACCACGCCCACTTTTCCTATATAGAAAAAATCGGAAATTTGGTATCTCAGCCACTAATATAGCTAGAGTGATAAAATTTTACCCACGTATTGAGCTCAGGCCCTTATGAAGAAATTTGTTGAAGTTTTGGAAAATGGGCGGTGCCACGCCCACTTATTAAGGGTCAAACATTGAAAGTTTTATATGTCATAACTCAGAAACCGTTGAAGATATATCGATGAAATTTGGTATGCGTAATTTGCTTACCTAGACAAATGTTTTGGCGAAAAATTATCAAAATCGGTTGACGGCCACGCCCACTTTTATATATGGGAACTATAAAGGGGCCTAATAAAAACATTTTAAGCGATATCTCTGTCAAATATAAAGATCTATCACTGAAATTTTGTGGCAGGAGACCAACTAGGGAAATAAAACAAAAATTATAAAAATTTTGGAAAATGGGCGGTGCCACGCCCACTTATTAAGGGGCAAATATTGAAAGTTTTATAAGCCATAACTCAGAAACCGTTAAAGATATATCGATGAAATTTGGTACGCGTGATATATTTACTTAGCCAAATGTGTGGACGAAAGATTACCAAAATCGGTTGACGACCACGCCCACTTTTATATATGGGTATTATAAAGTGACCTAATAAAAACATTTTAAGCGATATCTCTGTCAAATATAAAGATCTATCACTGAAATTTTGTGACATGAGTTCTACAATAGACCGGAAACAAAAAATAAAAAAGTTTGGAAAATGGGCGTGGCACCGCCTCTTTTTATACAAAGGAATCTACGTGCCTATTACTCGACAAATAACTGAGATATTATGACGAAACTTGGTTTATACACTTTTATAACATGTGTTAGTTGGCCGCTGTGGTGCAGTGGGTAGAGTGCTCGCCTGCTATGCCAGAGGTCTCGGGTTCAAACCACGGTCCGAGCCAAACAAATTTTTCTAATTAGTAAAAATCCAATTATTAGGTTTTTTAAGAGCAGCGGTCACCTCTCGGCAGTGGGCGGCATACCCTCCGAGAGTATTTCTGCCATGAAAAAGCTTCTCACAAAAAATGCATTCGCCGTTCGGAGCCGGCATAAAACTGTAGGTCCACCCAATTAGTAGGAAAAAACAAAAAGGAGCACACCTCGAATTGGGAGAGAAGCTCGGCCATAAAACTCGTCAGAGTTATAATAGCGCCATTGTATTATTATTATATTATTATTATATTAATAGACACGCAAAAATGTATTGAAATCGGTTTATGACCACGCCTACTTTTTAACAAAGATATTTCTGGAACACCCTTTTGGAATTTGTAACGTGAAGTCTTTGTAACTAAAAGTCATAGAGGGATGCAATTTTGCACTAACAATAATATTTATATGCTTATTTGGATGATTGATACAAATTTTGAAAATGGGCGTGGCTGCGCCCTGTTTATGCAGCACTCGTGTCATATAAAATACACCCTATATCGAACAAACGCAAACAAACAATGAAAGCATACAGCTGAGTATCTAATGTTCGATTCTACTCGAACTTAGGCTTCCTTACTTGTTTTTGTTGATATCGTGCAGCCTTGTTCTAAAGTGCTATTTAGAAGAAAATTTTTTTACAAAACTTTTGATTTTCAAATTAGGGTTTTTATAAGAAGGAAATTTTTATTCATTTAAAAATTAGACTGTTCTATTGCAAACACGATGAATACTTTATTTTTGGTGATTTTATCCAAGTGAAAAGAAATAGTATTTTATGGACGAAAAACTCGGTTAGATTACACAGCTGTTTTTAGTTGTAAAATTCCTCCTCAAGATTTTTAGCTTATGTTGAGACTATAACTTGTTTTTTTTTTTTTTGCAAATTTGTTATTTGACATCCAATTTTTAAAATTGATAGATAGATATGTCATTATTTTAGTCCTTTGAGCAGAGTTTGAAATTATTTTCAACTTTTTTTTTTCATTTCCTTTGAATTTCATTTTCATTTGAAAGCGCAGCAGAAGTATAAAAAATAAAAAGTTCTACTGTACTGCAACTGCGCAGCCTTAAGTTTCAAAAAATTATAGTCGACTGTTGCTATATTTGTACAGCATAGCAAAGGGCAAACATAATTTCGAGTTTTTAAAGCACTGTTTTTATTGTTTTTTTTTTTTAATTTATGGGAACACATTCGAAATTGTAATGTACAAAAAAAACAGTTTTAGAAAGCCGCACTGAAAACTAAAATTCTGTTTATCTGTGCTTTGCTGTCAACTGATCTGTTTGAAATTACACAGTAAAGCAACAGCACAAATAAACAAAAAAATATATTCGACTGTTCTGTGCTTCGACTTCAGATATTTTCAAAGGAAATCGAAATTCAAAAGTTCTCAAAAAATTATGACAACTCTCGCAGAACAGAAGCAGCTTATTTTTGAGACTGTTGGTGTTATGCTGGCAAACAGTGCTTGGGAAACCTTATACATATTTCGCTCTAATGTCCTTTGATCTGTGAAGTCATTTTCATATAGTTGGGTCACCTAGCCGAGTTTTTCGACCATAAAATATCCTTTTTGTTTCACTTGGAAAAAATCGCCAAAAATAAAGTATTCATCGATTTTTTTAATATTAAGCTTAAAATGTTTGCAATAAAACAGAATAATTTTAAAAAAGAATAAAACTTTCCTAATTTTTACAACTACTTATAAAAACCCCAATAAAAACCACATTTTTTCAATAATCGCAAAAAAGTTAGTATTGAAAATAGGTGAAATCAGACTATAACAACGCACATATCCCATATATGGGATCTTTCGAAAAACACACAAAATGTTATAATTCAGACACTAATATAACCCGAGTAATGAATTTTCAGCCATGCAATGACTTTATGCAGTTATAAGGAAATATGCTAAATTTTAGAAAATGTATGTAACATAATTTAATTTATAAGTGGTATGTCGTTAGAAGCGTACTTTAATAATCTTTCGAACGGAGTAGATACGGTTTGCCGGTATTTGTAACTTCAGCGAAAGGAATTTTTGATTGAAGTTGTAACCAAAAAAAAAACCAAAATTACGTTATCTCAAAACCCTAACCATAAAAAACTGGTTTTGACCTCAGCAGGTTCATGCCAGCCCTCCCCTATACCTGAAATTCTTGGTATTTTCTCAAATTATTTGTAAACTAGTGTTTTCAACATATAGCTTTGAATATGATAGAAGTAAAATTTATCTACCAGAATTTCGGGAGGTTCAAACACCCAAACCCCCCTCCTAAATACGGCCTTGTAGAACACTACATAACCTCTTTTCAATCGCTATCCACCACATAATTATGCTCGGCATCGTTTCCTATGAATGCAAATGACAACTAAACTCAGTATCCTCATTTAGTTTCAGCAGCCACTGTGCATTTTCCATGTTCATGTATGTATTTATACGTTCTTAATTAAATATTTAATACATACATTTGCCCGCCTATGTATACTGCTTTTGCTCTCTCTTTGCATTCTAATTAATTTCACCATTCCAAGTATTACTTATAACCATATTATAACCACATTTTAACCACAAAATAATACACATGTATGTATATATTAAATTAATTATGAAATCTATTTAAACGCACACCAAACCGACCGACTGCCTATTAGAATTCCCTCTGCTATCTAATTACTAACGCACATTTGTACATAAAAATAAGCAGGCGCATAATAATTATTTCTGATGCTCATTTTCCACACAAATTCGCTTATTTTTTGCACAAACACATGTGTATATCAACGGACATATACATATGTAAATATGTACACTTGAAGTGTTGGTTCGCCTTCTAAGTAGTAATTTGAGCGCGCAGCCAAATGACAATGAAAGAATCCTACGAAAAATGTGAAAAATCTAATCAAATGCGTACGAAGAATATGTGCTACTTTGGCACGGACATTGACAGCTGATGGAACAGGAAAGATGGCTGAAAAGAAGCAAGATGTCTAGTGCGGGAACGCAGCATCTTTAAGGACGATAGAGAGAAGACTGAAAAGCTAAAAGCTGGCCTTGCAAATTTTATTGTTAGTGTATTCTATGGTTCAAGATAAACGCCTATCAGCACAACACACACGCGTCCTAAATTACTTGCTACTTTCAGTCTGCTGAGTTGCCATTTCGCCGCTCAAATGATATGTAATTAATATTTGTACATCTTTTTTTTTGTTTTTTTTTTTTCTTTCGCTCTTTTATAAGCCACTGCAGCTTAATTTTATTTAATGACAGCTTCCATAATGGTTATTTTTGTTATTACGTATTGTTGTTTGCAGTTAGCGGACTGTTAATGGATATAGTCGCACATGCTCGCATGTAGAACTTCAGTTGAGACACTATCGAGCAAATATTTTCTTCTCTACTGGAAAAACATGACATGAACGAACGACATGCAAATTTGGCTAAGAGAAAGGCTTTTAAAAGTCAGAGCTGAACTAGGTACGATATGCAGACAAAGTCTTTCACAATGCAGTATTCTTTGAAGGTTGAGAGGTAATTTTTTGTGCCAAAGAAATCGGAAAATTTTCAAATAAATGAAAGCAATTTCAATGTTAAATAATCTCTTTGTTACAAAGTGTAGCTATGCCAAAGAATTTTTCTCTAATTAAATTCTTTCTGCCCGACGCATGTGAGTAAGCGTAATTTAATGAACGTGACAGCTTATTGTTGCATACTTACAGGCTGATTAATATTATTCGTTGAATGTAGCAGCGAAATAATAGGAGAAACAATTTGTTTAGCACATTCATTCAATTTCTACATAAGTATGTACGTTGCAATGGTATTCAACTGCCCACAAGTGTCTGCGTATTTGAGCGTAATTTGTTTTATAAAGCCTTAATAGTGATTAAGCTTATGCGCCTAAAATTATATTTTACGGTAGTAAAATCGTTGTCATTGTATTATTTAATGAGATTGTAAATAATAGGGTTGAGACAAATGTGAAGATCGTGTAGTTAAATACGAAGACGGGAATATATGTGTTGGTACTCGCATGTGGATCAAACTATATAAAAATAAAAAGAGATAAGAGATAAGAGAAAACAGAACAGAGAAAGGAGAAAAGAGAAAGGAGAAAGGAGAAAAGAGAAAAGAGAAAGGAGAAAGGAGAAAAGAGAAAAGGACGTCAATGAGAAAACCAAGAAGAATGAGAAAAAGCAAGAACACAAAAATGGAAAACTTTAGCAACAAAACGGGAAGACGATGATGGTGATGAAGAAGAAGATAATTTTTATGGTGATTAAGTCGATTTTGATAATTATGATGATAATGATATGATGGATGAAGATATGATTATAATGATGATGATGCTGATGATGATTAAGTCGATGATGATGATGATGGTGACGATGATGATGATGATGATAATGATGATGATTATGATGTGGTGATGATGATGCTTATTATGATGATGACGATGATGTGATGATGATGATGATGATGGTGATGATGATTAAGTCGATAATGGTGATGATGAAGATGATGATGATGACGATGATGATGATGATGATGATGATGATGATAATGATGATGATGATGATGATGATAATGATAATGATGATGATGATGATGATGATGATGATTATGATAATGACGATGATGATGATGGTGATGATGATGACGATGATGATGATAATGATGATGGTGTTGATTATGATGATGGTGTTGATTATGATGATGATGACGATGATGATGACGATGACGATGATGATGACGGTGATAATGATAGTTGTGATGATGATAATGATGATGGTGATAACGAATTAGATACCTTTTATGATGATTAAATTGGTAATTATGATTCTGATAATGATGATTATGGTGGAAAATAATGACGGAAATGATGATGAGGATGATGTGGATGATGTGGAGATATTGATGATTGTGATGTTGGTGATAATTATGATGATGAACTCATGAATCGCACGATTTTTATGGTGATTAAGTTGGTGATCATGATTCTGACGATGATGATTATGGTAGAAAATAATGATGAATATGATGATGAGGATGACGTGGAGATATTGATGGTTGTGATGTTGATGATCACTATGATGCTGAACTCATGAATCGCACGATTTTTATGGTGATGATGATGAAAATAGTAGTTGTGATAATAACGATGGACGATAATGAAGAAGGAAAAGTACGAAAACGAAAGTTTTAACAATACACTGAAAAAAAAAAGAAGAAAAGCAAATAATTTAAATTTTTGTTTAGCTTTATAAAACAGTTAGTAGCTCTTCTATTTACATATATCTCTTCTAGAGCCATAGTTATGTATGTAATTCCTCAGAACTTCCTACATACGCTGGCATTTACATACATATCTTTCCCACTTTTTTGCAAAAAATTATTGAATTTTAATTTCATTTAAATTGTAAAACTTTCAAACTTTCTGCAAATTTCTGCTCAACGATTTGTTTATCTTGCAAATTCAAATTTAATTTTCCACTCATTCACTAACAGCAAAAATTAATTAAAATCTAATTTGGAAATTGTCAGCGCTTCCAGAAATTTTTTGTAACGAATATTCGGCATTTCGCTATTCTCTAATTCTGCAAAAAAAAAAAACAATAACAAGAGAGACACTCATTCATTTCATTTGCTTCATTATGCGCAGACAAATTCATTAATGATTGCGCAATAAAATTCTATATAAAACGTAATGAAATATAAATACATACATATTTAAGTATGTAAGTAAGTAAACAATTTTGTAGAAAAACAATAACAAAAATGTGTGTTATTAATTTTCAAATGAATTTCATTTGTAATAAAAAAACGAAATCAGCGGCAGTCGCGGCGCTGCGAAAGCGAAAGTTTTGCAAAAATTTCATGAAAACGAAAGCAAAATTAAACTGCGTGCAAAAGAAAGTTTGGAATGCAATTAAATTTTCGCGCTTTACATAAAAATGCGGTGCAAAAGAGAATATGGAAAGAATATGCAAAAATGAGTAACTACATTGGCACACCAAGGACAATGTGTTGCACACTTATACGCACGCACATACGAATATGCATGAGGCATACTTAATGGCTTGCGTGAGTTTTTTATGAGGGACGAAAATGGCTCGAGGCGTTTTGAAATATTTTTTGCAAAGCACGCATTTTGGCAACTTTTAGTAACTTTTAACTTCTTTGCTTCACTTCAATTAACTGCACGCATATATTTAAGTTCATTTTTTAGTCCTAAGTACAGTGATGTGTTGGAAAAAAGCGGCAGTTTAAGGAAGTCAAAATGATTAAGAAAGAAAACTGCCAAAGTGTTTTGACACACGGTTATAGCTGAGTGCTCGAAAGAGCTTTTAGTAGGGGAGTTTAGTTAACTTTATTTGCAGTAATTTATTGGGGATAGTGTACGGATTGCAATCCTTGAAAAGTACAGTCCCTGACAGCCAAATTTGTGATCGTTTTTCTACTTAGTTATACCAAGTTCCAAATTGCACTTCTCAAGCTCTGTTTCAGCCATTAAGTCAATGAGACTTTAACTACATCATGAAACCTTTCGCGACATATCTGGGAGTCATTTTGGATAGCAAGCTGACGTGGAGGCTTAACGTGGATGAAGGGGTCAAGAAAGCAGCCAACGCGCCATATGTCTGTAGTAGGGCACTTGGCAAAACATGGAGCCTATGATAGGCTGCCTATCAACTCAACTAACACGCTGTCTTTTCGCGACTATAGGCAGCTGATAATCCCAGCCAACCAGGGGAGTCCACACGGTGCTCCATTAGGACTCCTTGCGCCCTCCCAATGGAGTGTATCCGATGAAGAAAAGTGCCTTTTGAAATATATGCAAAAAGTGCACCTTTAGGACTCCTAAAATGAGTGTGTGTGTTTCTGAGTTCTAAAACGCTTCTTCAGATAATCCTCAAAGACTCCGTGTGGACTCAAATACTTCTTTAAGTAGCTTTTCGGACTGCTTTTTGACTCCGCATTTGGAGCTCTCCGTCGAGAGATTGGTTTGGGAGTCCTATTACGCTGCTAATTCGTAGCCCTCCGTACTTGGTTAGCTGGGATGCAATGAAGCAAGAGGTTTTACAGCGGCTCTTTAGTATATGTAAAACAGAAACGCCACGCACAACCCCCTCAGCAGCGCTAAATAAGATACTCAACCTGTACTCCGCGGATCTTGTGGCTAAAAGCGTAGCTAAAAAGACGGCGCTACGGTTCAGAGTTACAAGACATTTTATCCAACGGCTGTTTGTACACAGCAGCATATGGGACTAAACGGTAGCTTAAACTACGCTACTCACCAAGCTGAACTCAATAGGGGACCACAGGTAAAAATAGAACGGAATGGATGGAAGAAAGGACTACGCACCAATCGCGATACATACGTTCAGCTTATATACAGATGGATCTAATATGGACGCGAGGTCCTATGCTGCTGCCGCAGGGTATTGTCCGGAGCTTAGAATACAACAATTCTCTAAACGGTTATAATGCTTCGCTCGTACAACGCGAAAACCGAAAATTAACTACTCACACTTCCTAGGGCAGACTGCATATTGGCGGACGGCATACCAACAGTGCACTGTCTCACAACATCCCGTTGCTGTTGGCACTATGAAACATCTTCTCTTTCAATGTCAAGCTTTTGGCAGACTTCGACGTAATTGCCTTGGTTCTGCACACTTCTCGTCTATGGAAGGTATTGCAGATCAGAAACTACGCAAAATATTAAAACTTGTTAAGCCTTGTAAGCTTTTGACAACACTAAGGGCCATATGTGGTCTACTATGTGAGTAATCACTGGATCTCGAGCAACGCAAACTAACCTAAGCTTTTAAGATACAAAAAGACGAAGCTATAAAGAGCTGATTATTCATAAACTTTGTGACAATAGATACAAAGGGAAGCATGATAGTCTAACTGTGGTCTCCGTATCGCTAGCGAAGCTGTCATCAGATTGTTGGACTTGTTCAACTCGTTTAATCGCCAACTTATGCTGTACTGTTCTACCGATGATATTTTTTCCAGATGACCCAGCAAAACAATTTTCACCTCAGCAATGGAACTTTTTTGGTATGTGTGCAAAATATAAACGAGCTTAAAAAATTAGAAGGGGCTGCTGATATTTATACCTATTAAGTACTCTACAAGATAATACTTTTTTACACACTGCTGTACAACTGCCACAGCTGCATGTATGTAGATTTTAAGTTGAATTCATACACATAAATATTCAAAATGATAAACTTGGGAAAAATTCAATTTCTTTTTGCATAAAAAAGAGCACTTACTTCTATATATAACGTCATTTCATTGTTTTAGCTGGCCCCAAGGATTTTTTGTTGCAATGGAGTGGGTCATATATGGATTAAAAATCATCTTGTCATTTGTGTAAGCGAAATTTGCATGCGCGCAAAGTAAAACTGAATTGTCACAGCTAATACCATGTTTCCACATAACGTGTTTCGCTCTTTTTTTTTCTGCATTGGCTCTCTCAATTTTGGTTCGACACGGAAACCAGTGCCGAAACTCGCTAATTTCCATACAAATTTCTGAGAGCGAGTGAAGAATGAAACACTTGTTTCGTTCTCAATCCTCTTGCCAAACGCGATGATATCGATGCCTTCTCTAATTTTATATCGAAAATCTATCAAAATCTCACACAGACCAAAACAAAAACGCAAAAATAAGGAAACATACAAACATTTAAGAAGAACAAGAAAGACAAATTTAAACTGAATAACGATCAGCCACGTGGAGACGGGTTATTTAGCGAGATGTTTCGCTTGATGTTTCGCTGGCGAATCAAGTTATGTGGAGACGGGCTTTAAAAAGACAGGCAGCTGAGGTGCTATGGCAACACTTGCGTGAGCAAGAGATGAAACATATGGAAAATAAAATACAATATGAAAAAAATACTCTACGCTCTACTACGCGGCAAAAGCGACAACCAAAAGGACAAACAAACAGCAGTTAGCATAAGAGCAAAAGCAATCGAAACTATCTAAGCTAAAAGCTACAACTCAGCGCAATTTGAAAGACAGCAACAGCGGCGGCGCGTCAAAATGGCACCATTTAATTTATTTGCCATTTCAATTTCTAACGCCGGCGTGTTTCAGCTGCTCCAGTTGCTGCGGAGGTGCCACGCAAAAAAAAAGACGACGACAGACAGCACCAACGACGCTCTTGACAACCATCATGACTGCTGCTGCCGCTGCTACTAGAGTAACAGCTGTTACAAACAAACAAATATTGGTACAAATGTTGATTTATGTTTTTGGTTGTTCTACACTCACAACAGCTGCAGAGTGTTACTGCTGTGGCACATTTGTGCAGATAAATAAAGGAGAGTGAAAAGTTCTTGAACAGGAAAACCTCTACATTAAAGGTCTGCACTCAAACTGTAGAACAACCCCGTTCCTTTGGCAAATATCGTGAGTTTTCTTATTACTATTTTGGTAATACACTCGAAATCGCTGAATGCGTATTCCCCTAGTAGACAAAGCCGTAGCCGGAAAAGCACAAGACTGCAGCAGAGAACACGCTCTATAAATATTTCTCTTCAAGTAATCTTCATTCTCTACATTCACTTTTATCAACTAGTTAGTCTTATTTGATCGCACGTGATACTAAAAGACAGTGTCCTGTAAGCATACCAATAATAAGTTTACATTTACCCCTTATCAGGAATAACCAGTGGTGCCAGATTGAGGGAAATTTCCCTTTTTGAGGGATATTTCACTGCAAAATTTTTAACGAGGGAAAAAATGGACATTTTGTTGTCGTCCATATAAAAAAAGGGATTTTTTGGTTGCAGAACTGTTTACATACCTACATACATACATATGTATAATTTATAGTATAACTTAAAATAAGCACATCTCACACTGAAAAACTCCTAAGAGTAAATATTTCGGAGTAGAAGCAAAAAAAATTCTTAAACCTGAAAGAACACGTTAGCTTTCTTTACATCTTTGTATCGAAAGAATTTTGGAGAATTGGGAGCCACTTAGAAGCTATTTTCGCCTCGCCTCATTTGAAGATAAGCGTTAAAAAGCAGAAACTATTTATGAAGAATTGCAAAGAATTCAAAACAAGGCTTATTTTAGATTTTTTAAGTACGTTCTTAACATTTTCAATGAATTTCACGCATTGTTCCAAAGCCGAAATGTACTTATACACCGACTAGGTCAAGAAGCTAAGACACTTATATTGAAAATTGCAAGAAATTTCTTAAAACCCGAATTTTTTACAATTCCGTGCAAATTACAGCTAAAAGTTTTGGAACTTTCAATTCAATATTTACTTTACGTGCATAACGTTTACACGTTGGTTATGAATGCGAAGATATTTTGTCAAATTTAAATTTGGAGGAACAGATTGTGTTAAAAAAAGTGTTTGCGCTGTTATAATAATAATAATAACTAGTATCACCGGTGGTCGAAATTCGACCATGCAATTTATTTTTTCAACTTTGTATTGGTACAAAAATTATTCCTATGCACTGCTCCTGACTCATACGAACACATCCATATCAATTTTATGTGGATATGAGTATGTTAAATGTGCTAAACAGCCTGGCAATTATTTGTATGGGAAAAATGTTAGCCTATTAATATATAGATAACCCACGCCCTCCAATCCCGCCCGACCGCACGAGAGGCGCACCCGCATGACGTACGGATATTTTTTATTTACATAAAATGCCGAGGTGTTGAGTGGCAGGAGTTTGTTAAGCGTCGAGATCTTAAACTGCTCAGCTACAGAGAAATAAAATCATCAGCTGAGTATAGTACATTTGAAGTTAGTCTTGAGAATTATAACAGAATAATCGCTACTATGTGTTAAGATAAGACAGTATTTTTTCCCTTATAATGAAAAGTGAGTCCGAAATATCTAAAAAGCTGGAATAGGAATTAAAGCTCTTACATAAACCCCGGAAAGGTTCATTTAATTCAAAGTTTGATTTACACTGCTTTAAATAGATAGGGTTGAAGTGTCTTGTTGAACGAGAAGGAATGTTAAAGTTTATTTCAGCTAGCCAGAAAGGAGAAATAATTAAGCCATTCAAGAGCTTAACGATAAATATTACCCCTAACATTTCTCGTCGACTTGCAAGAGTCGGAAGATTAAGGAGTTTTAAATGGCTAGTGTATGGTGGAAGATTGTAACCAGAGACCCAAGGCAAATTTAATAATAATAACCTCAACGTTTGCCCTCCACCCGCACTACCGCACGAGGGGCGCATCCGCATGACGTGCGGATTTTTTTTTTTTTTTTTTTTTTTTTTTGCCGACCCGTGTTGAAAGGCAGGAGTTTTTAAGCGTCGAGATCTAAAACTGCTCAGCTACAGAATAAAATCATCAGCTGAGTAAATAGAAAAGAAAGATAGTTACAGAGTTAGTTATCAGTTATTCAGGGAGGATAGGATAACATTCCTTATAGTGTAGAGGGAATCGGAAATATCAAACGAATTATAGTGAGAGTTGTAATTATTACATAGACATCTTAGAGACTCATTTAAATGAAAGTTAGTTCTACAATGTTTTAAAAACAGCGGTTTGTAATGTCTTGATGTTCGAGATGGGATGTTAAAATTAATTTCTGCAAGAAGATACGGGCTTGAAATTGAACCTCTTAATAGTTTAGTAATAAATATCACTCCCAACATCTCCCTACGACTAGCTAGTGTGGGAAGATTGATGAGTTTTAAACGACTAGTATAAGATGGCAGATTAAAATGATCGTCCCACCGAAAATGTCTTAAAGCAAAAAGTAAAAACTGCTTTTGTACGGGTTCAATACGGTCTGCATGAATTTTGTACTGAGGGTTCCATATTATGGAGCCGTATTCTAAAATAGGCCGAACTAACGTTGTAAAAAGAGTTTTTGTCACGTAAGGGTCATTGAATTCCTTCGACCATCTCTTAACAAACGCAAAAATACCTCTAGCTTTATTTACAGTAATATTGATGTGAAGATTGAAGTTAAGTTTGCAATCCATTGTAATACCCAAATCCGAGAAATCGTCGACCTGCTCAAGACAGTAGTTAAGAACATTATAAAAAGCTGGTTTAATGTTTTTACGCGAAAAAGACATACATTTACATTTATTCAAATTAAGTGGCATCTTATTTACGTCACACCAAGTTACTAAGCTGTTTAAATCTTCTTGAAGCAAAAATCTATCTTCGATTGATGAGAATGACTTGAAAAGTTTTATATCATCCGCGTACATAAGAATTTTTGAGTTTTTTATTACAGTTGAAATATCATTAATAAAAAGCAAAAACAGAATCGGTCCAAGATGGCTACCCTGTGGCACACCTGACGAAACATTGATCACTTCGGAGAAAGTATTTTTAAAAATCACCCTTTGTGTTCTACATACAAGGTAGGAGGTAATCCAACGAAGTAGGCCAGGCTGAAAACCGAGCATATCCAGCTTTTGAATGAGTAAATGGTGACAAACTTTGTCAAACACCTTACTAAAATCTGTATAAATAACATCTGTAAAGTTATTGTGTCTAAATCCATTTGATACATAGGTGGAAAACTCCAGCAAATTCGTGGCGGTTGATTTACCCTTACAAAACCCGTGCTGGGAAACACAGATCAATGGAGAAATTGAGTGGGTCATTTCAACAGAAATTATTGATTCAAATAATTTAGGAATAGCCGACAATTTTGAAATGCCACGATAATTATCTATAGAGGATCTACAACCTTTTTTATGTAAAGGTAAAATAAATGATTCTTTCCATGACGAAGGGAAAATTCCTTGTTTTAATGAGCAGTTAAACAATTGAGCTAAAGGTTTATAAATATTCTTAGCACATCTCTTAAGGAAGCAAGTTGGAATCATATCAGGTCCATAATTGAATGATTCTTTAAGGTTCACTAAAGAAAACAACACATCCTCAGGGGATATTGTTGGGACAAAAACGGGGTAACCAGAAGAAATAGGAAACGGATATTTAGACAAACCAACTGCGGTATTAGAAGAGTAATTAGACATGAAAAATTTTGCGAAGAAGTTAGCTATTTCTTTTGAATCGCTTGAAATATAGTCATTATACCTTAAAGCAGAAGGAAAACCTTTCACCCTCCGCTTAGAGTTCACAAAGCCATAAAACGATTTCGGGTTACAAATAATATTGCGTTTCATTTTTTTAACGTACATTCTGTAACATTTCTTATTTAAGTCAAAATACCTGTGACGCGCACAAGCATACTTTAAATAGTCATTATGAGAGCCTGTTCTCTTATAATATTTGAAGAGACGAGATTTCTTATTTTTTAAAGCTCTTAATTCTTTTGAGGACCAAGGCTGAGAAGGTTCATCATATGTGCGAATACACTTCGGTACATGTTTATCAAATAGACTGTAAATTGTACTGTTAAAATGTAAAACGTTTTGCTCAATATCTCCGCAATATGTTGGCCAAATTAAGTTAGATAATTCACGATTCAATTTCTTAAAGTTTGCTTTAGTAAAATCAAAATTTGCACCATCGACCGGAAATTCAATGGTGGACCCATGAACGTTGCTTATGGATTCGTAAGCTAACTCCAAACAAGGGTGGTAAGTGTCTTCAGGTAAAATAGGATCGCAAGACTTTACAGAGATATGTTCGGGATTGTTTACAAATATTAGATCTAACATTTTACCGAACATATTAGGATGGTTGTTCACCTGGTTGAGACAAAGATCAGCTATTTCGTCAAAAAATTCATTAAATCCCGCTTTAGAAGAATTTGGTAATAAGAGATGGTCAGAAATATTCCACGACACAAATGCAAGGTTAAAATCGCCCAATACTATCATCGAATCTGAAGGATTCATCGATAAGTTTATAGTTTTGAGAATAGTTGTGAGTTGCATATATACAGATAAATCAGTCGCAGGCGGAATATAGCATAAGGCTAAATAAATATAACCTCTTCCATGTTTGACTCGAATGCAGAGTAGTTCAATAGAATCAACTGAGGGAACCATGATTTATTCAGAAGGCAGAGAAGAATGTACAGCAAACAGAACACCACCACCGACTCTGTTTAAGCGATCTTTTCTGTAAACTTGAAAGCTGTTGCAAAAGATTTCGGAATTGAACACGTGAGGCTTTAGCCATGTCTCGGTAAGTGAAATTATATTAAAAGTGCAATCAACGGATTTTAAGTACAAATCAATTAATTTTGTATTAACGCCTCTAACGTTTTGGTACAAAATATTTAATGAAGACAAAGAAATTAGTTTTTTGGATTAGTATTAACTCTAGCGAGGTTTAGATCATTATTTTTAGGTCTATATTCAAATTCCCGAACAAAGGCCCCGGGTGGCCAAAATGAACTATTTAATAGAGTCTCATAATCCTGAGGTGAAACATCAATTTTAAAGGAGGAAATCTTTCTGTCATATTTGACGTCCATTTTCCTCACTACGACGTTATCAGTATTAATTTTAGAGGATATATAAAACCTAATGTCATCCGCTGTAGTCCCTTGATCAAATCTAGACACAAAGATAGATTTTTTTCGCGGGACGACAACCAGCTTCTTAACAACAAGTTCTGCCGCATTATTAGAGGGATGCAGTTGGGAATTGTTCCTTACGATCGAAGAGCTATCTTTAGAAGAAGATGGCCCCGGAGTTTGCGGTTTAGGCGATGCCAGATCAATTAGCTCCAATGTTTGAGGTACTGAACCAGGATTTCTTAAAGCAAAAAGCAAAAACTGTTTTTGGACTGACTCTAAGCGATCAGAGTGAATGTGGTAGTATGGATTCCAAAGTTCAACTTTTCAGAAAATATAACATTTTCCATTTGACGGTGTTTTCGAAGAACTGCAGTTTTTAGATCCCGATATTGTTTTTGATTTCTCTAAAAACAATCATGTATCACTTCTTGTTCTAGCTAAAAAATTAAATCTTAATCCTGATCTCGCAGAATCGGAATACAAAAGTATTTGTATAGTTTTAACCGAAACACAAAAAGACGATTTAAAAAAATTACTTGTTGATGTAATGTGGAGTAAAATCATAAACTTTAAAAACCTATAATGACAATTTTTTGTTTCATAATCTTAAGCAATTGGTTGAAATTGTACTTACTGAAATAAATGCTTTAAATTAGGTGGGAATTTTGTGGGATTTTTTTTAATTTAAAATGTGGGAAATTAGGGATTTTTTTCCAATTTCTGTGGGAATTTTAGCGGAGATTATCTGGCATCTCTGGGAATAACATCCTTTTAGTTAGCCTCGAATCTTATAATTTGCACATAATTTAGGATACCTCACAAGGCTGTGCGCTTGCTTTCAAGCCTTAACCGCCTGATCCATCTTATACAAATAGGAACTATGCTTAATATCACTGAGTGCCATCGGAACGTCCATAGAGTGTTATGTTCTCAGACATACACCTTTCTTCACCAGCTCAACAGCTTTTTCGTTCCCGTGTATACGTCTTATGGCCTGCAATTCAGTACAGATGAACAGTATCAGCCCTACATAATGGTCTTATGGCTTCTTTGCAATCCGCCACATACTTGGATGAGGTGCTAAACAACAGAATCGACTTTATAGCCGCCTCACTACCTATGTAAAAATTAATGTGTCTTGTTAGTAAGGGGTTACAGTCTATCACTCTCTGCTGCCCTCCATACAGTGATACTTCTGTCTGAAAGATACTACAGTTATCCGGCAGCCCGATACTAGTGCTGATATCCAGTTCACTTCAACATACTGCAGCTCCTACTCTCTCTCTACTCTCTCTCTCTCTCTTGCTTGTTGCATTGCGAAATCTAACGGGAAGGTATCGCTAATAGTTTGTAGTGCATATCTCACTTAGCATTTTTTCTATCCTCCTGTGTAGGGAATATAATGAAACAACTGCGATTTTTAATCCATTTTTTTAATAGCACATATTTGGCCGCTGTGGTGCAGTGGGTAGAGTGCTCGCCTGCTATGCCAGAGGTCTCGGGTTCAAACCACGGTCCGAGCAAAACACCAAAAAAAATTTTCTAATTAGTAAAAATCCAATTATTGTGTTTTTTCAGAGCAGCGGTCACCTCTCGGCAGTGGACGGCATACCCTCCGAGAGTATTTCTGCCATGGAAAAGCTTCTCACAAAAAATGCATTCGCCGTTCGGAGCCGGCATAAAACTGTAGGTCCACCCAATTGGTAGGAAACAAACAAAAGGAGCACAACTCGAATTGGGAGAGAAGCTCGGCCATAAAACTCGTCAGAGTTATAATAGCGCCATTGTATTATTATATTATATTTGATATTGCGATATTTTAGGCCTTTTGGGAGGCACCATCACATATAGATGTATGTATATTAGGGTGGGCGATTTACTAACCTATATCGCGCCATCGAAATTCGGATTCCTCTCATTTTTTGAGTAGAAAACTCCTCCACGACATTTGTCTAAAATTAATTTTGATGTTCCGGAATTTGGTTTTTATGAACGACGACGAATTTTTGAAAATAAAAATTGGGCAAAAATCGACAAAAAAATATCCAGGCCAACCGGCACACCGAATTGAAGCAGAATTTTATGCTGAATCTAGATATGTAATCCAAATTTAAATCGGATGATCCGTTTTCGAGATATAGCCTGATTTCCGATTATGGAGGCTGAATGCCCAAAATCGCATATTTTCGCGATTATCTCTTGTTGTGTACAATACATATATCTTAATTTTTTTTGTAAATTTCTTCAAGATAAGTCAATACAATATATGAACGGTATTTTAAAATATTAAAATATTAAGCTAGAATGCACTCTTTTTCCTTGGCCCAAAATCGCGCTATGGGTTTTAAGTATATGTTATAGTCATCCGATACCGATGATTTTCGCCGACAGCGCTCTGTGTACAATAAATGCTCCAAATCCAAAATTTAAGAATTTTAGCTGTAAAAATTGAAGAGTTATACCCTAAAACGTAGCGGTACCGATTAATTTCACTCCATACAAATCGCCCCACCCTAATGTATATATATGTAACAACTTATAGTTGAGACTATATTTTCTAGTGCCGCGCACATCAGAATGAAAGAAAGGAAAAAACCAAAAAGCAAAAAGCAAAACTCGAAACTCAAAAGCCAAAAAGCAAATAAATGAAAATTAATGTTCACAATTAAAAAGTTGAAAATAGAATGAAAATTGTTGAAATATCAAAAACATTAAAAACCAAATACATTTTCTGTAAATGAAATATTTCGATTACAAAGTGTTATATATATAAATATATAACCCTATATTGAAAAAGTATATGAACTAGCCTGTCACTGGCTGCCTGTGTGTGTATCTGCACTTAAAATAATCTACACCTTATTTAAGGTTTATTGCAGAAGACTTAAAGGCATATTGAATAATGCCTAAAACCCTAAGCGACCAAAAGATGTGTGGGCAATAAGGCTGAGTTTGCTGTGTTAATGTCATCAGACTGTCCCTCTCTCTCTCTCTCTCTCTCTTCCTCTGAGAAGAAAGCTTATTCCCAAGGCTTAGATAATGGCTTCTAATAACACCTTATGTGGTGTCCATATGTCTTATAATAACGCTTATTCGCCATGGGAAATAAGGTCTGAATAATTCCTTATAACAAGGTATTATATGGTATTTTAATACCCTATAATAAGGGATAATAAAAAATTAATGTTTGCCCATAAAACTCAATTCTCTCTTTCTCTATTTGAGATATGAGCGCATAACAGAAAATTAAGTATTAAAACGCTTGGAGCAGAGCTAATAAGCGCATAGCAGCATGCAGCGCTGCCAGCGTATTCTAGTTTTAACAGCTTAGGCTTCACCTTAGGCTTGTGAAAGCTGGAAGTAGATACCACGAAGAGACTGCAATTTACTTCTCTTTTAATCCATCTTCGATATTAGTTTTTATGCTGAGTTTGTGTCTGCGTCCATCTACGTACTCGGTAGCCAGTTTTTGGTTACAAACAATCTCTAGCATATCCACAAAACTACCGAAAATATGTGCATACATACATACATCAAAAGCGTGCAACAAATATAAGTAAGCACAAAATGAGAATTCACAAAAGCACAAAAACAATAAATAAGCAGCCAACAACAAAAAAATAAATAAAAACAAATAACAACAGCAATAAAATTAAAATTCTAGCGCAAAAATGTTAGTTCACGTTTGCAGTGCGTTTCATTTCAACATTTCTTTCTGATTCCTTTTTTTTTTTTTTTTTTTTTTTGCTACTTCTCCTTTTTTACACATTTCACCTGTCGCATAACAGGTTTTTCTTTTTTCTGCTTCTATAACCGCGTCTCTCATTTTTTTTTTTTTTTTGTTTTTTAGCCATTGCTTTATTGTCAGATTTGTTAAAATCGCAAAGCAAGCAAAATGCAGTGCATCAGCGTAAATACTTGGAATTGCAAAAAAATTGGGAGAAAAGACTTGCTTGGAGCTTGGCTGCTGTACTTTTTTTTATTCACTTTGGAGCGCCATTTTTTGGCTAAGTGCATTTTTAGGAGAACTGCCTACTGCTCTGAAAAAAAAAAACGTTGTAAATCTAAAGACTTTCGCTGTTAAATCAAATACTTTCCGCAGTTGAAATGTGCCCAACAACGCTCCGTTGTTTGTTTCAAAGGTGGGAGCGTTGTTGATTTAAGTCAATAACGGAGATTGTTGGAAAAAATGTTCACCTAAAAATAAATTTTTGTTTGCATTTTACTCTTCATCTTCTCTCCGCCCGGGTCCCAACTGCAAATATGTAGCCTCCGCTTGTTCTCCTATTCTTCTCTCCTTCTTATCGTTCACTGGTTGCTATCTTTATTTCTCATTCTGATTTTTCTTCTTTATATTATATTCTCCTCCGGATTCGAATCATGACATCAACCTGAAATTCTGTCCAATCATCACATAGTGGAACATTATATTGAATTGTAGTAACCTATTTGTACTTCCATTTCCTAAAAAAGAATTCATGAATTATTTGAATCATTGTAAAAACAAAATTTAAAAAAATCTGTTCTCATTAGTTTTGTTTACAACGGAAACTGTTGGGTCAAGTACTTTTGCCTTTAAATCACTGATAGGCAAAGCTAACTCAATTGAGCCTTACGCTCTTCACACATATTCTTATGCTCTTCATTTCAGTAGCTGTTGAGAGCGAAAAATCAATTGAGCCACAGTGGTGTTAGAACAGAATTTTCATGCCAGTCGTGTTGCAGACAGCAAAGGGATAACACGTATCGTCGCTTTGTTCATATTTTTTATGCAATAGTAAATTATGAGCGATTTAATGAATGAAAGCATTTAGGGCAATTCTAAATAATTTTTCACGGCGTGATTTTTAGTCGCGCATTAATATTTTCATAAAATTTTTGCACAAAGCGATCTCGTTGTTACTTCCTTGCTGTCGGTTAAGAAACTGACGCGAAAATTTTGCTCTTAGTACCACTGTAACGATGTTACTCTCGCGTTTACCAATACACCCTCACAAAAAAAATGCCTACCTATGCTTTAAATCAGGGATTACCACACCAATACTTTCAAACATTGTGCATGTGTTAAAAGCACAAAAGCTCTTGGCTACACCCAAAAGAAACTCAACCATTGTCGAAAATTAAAATTTTTAAATTGGAAATGGATAGTATTTTTATTCCTAACTTCACAAAAAACCACAAACAAAAAAAAATTAAAATAAAAAGAATATGAGACGAAATACAAAATCATGATTCCTAATAAAAATATTACGTAAAAAAATCCAAACAAAAAAACCACCCCCAACACACAATCATTTACAAGCATTCAGAGACTGCGCGAGCAGCACTACCTGCTAGCTCAACAGCTCAATGCTGACTGAACAGAAATTTGCTAAATTTCTTTTCGTGCACGAAGAGTTCTGTAGTGTCGGTGTGAGGCTGTCGGTGTAAAAGCTCTAAAAAGATTGTACCGCGTGTATAGGCTGTGTAAATGCCTGCTTTAAAATTTAAAGTTTAAATCAACAACGGGGAGAAAATTGTTGCTAAAAATAAACTTTTTTTTGGATTCTTCTCTTCATCTTCTCTCCATCATTATTTTTTTTTTGTTGGTTTTCTCACAAAAAAATATTTTCTCACAAAAAATTTTTTAAAGGCAAGCAAGTTTTTGAATCAACAACGCCCGTTTTTGAATAAATTGTTGGATCAAAAACTTTGCTGTAAAAACAAATACTTTTGCTGTTGAATCAAAGACGGAGATTCAACAGCCGAAAGTTGTTGGTTTAACTACGGATATTTTTTTCAGAGTGTTTCTAGTTTTGTAATTTTTGGTTGACACGACGCACACTGGGGATTTTGCGGAAAAAAGTCAAATTGTCAACATACTCTTCATGCAATATGCAGTGATATTTTGGAATTTAGACTAAATGGTACAACCAAATCAAAAAGAATTACTCCGATCTGACTGCTAGTTTTTTTTTATAGCCTTCTCAAACTCAGTACTTGTATGTTTTACCGAACCAACTTAATTTAAACCTAAGAATTTCAAAACGGATAATCTTTTATTATGTGAGCTAACGTTTTTCTTTTTATTTTTTATTTAAAGTATGATATTTCAGTCTACTAAAATTGAAAAAAATAAACTCTACAGAGACTTAAGTTTTTTTTTTTTTTTGTTTATTTTTATGAACATATAACAAAAATCCCTTTTTTCTCCAAACATTTGGACCTGTAATTTTACCTCCACATGCCTCCAGTTGGAAATCACTACTAATACATTGTTTCATATCTGTTTTTACATTTTTAATCAATTTCAAGTGCCCCCAGGTGCCCCTTTTGAATTTATTGTATTATACAGTACAATAGTTTTCAGCTAATTGATTCGTGACTCAATTCTGATAAGGCTCTTTTGTTTAACATAACTCAAGAACCACTAGTGGGATTTTGTTTAAACAAATTTATAAAAATCAAGAATTACAAGTACTTTCATCTGCTTATGTAACGTTTCGCAATATAGGCAACAGTTTCGCAGTTATAAATAAATGTATGGAGAAAAAAAAATATTTTTGGCCTAAAAATACATTTTTTTTTTAATTCATAAAAAATCAAAAACGGTAAAAAAGTTCAAAGTCCTATTATTTTCACGTAAAGTCGCATAACCTATGAACAAAATGATACATAAATCATGAAAATCGATGAACGCGTTTCGCTTTTAATCAAAATTAGGTACAGGTATGAATTTAAAATTATTTTTATTTTTTACTATAGGTCCAAGGGAGGTACCCCTAGGGAGTGGCCGATTTCAATTATTTTTTGTACCGTCAATGCCCTTTATGAGGGTCACTGATATGCAAAGTTTCGTAAAGATATCTTACTTTTTTGAGCTGAAATTAAAATTTGTATTTAAATTTTTTTTTTTTAATTTTTTATTATAGGTCCAAGGGAGGTACCCCTAGGAGTTGACCGATTTCAACCATTTTTGGAAATTTTCTTGACTAGCTCATATATAACCTGTCTGCAAAATTTCAAAGCCCTACGATAACTCCTTCTATTTTTTTCCGCTGAATGTATGGAAGCTTCCCCACTGTGCGACGTATACGTAACAATTTCTTAATACATATTAGGGTGTGTTTATAATGGAGCATATCAAGAAAGAAATATAACGTAAGGATAATAAACAAATAGAGCATATCGCTATAAGAGCGAAGATAGCGAAGATATAAATTAAAGAATATAGCGCTATTGACTATTTAGAACGGAGCTAAGCTAGCGGAGAGAGATATATGTACATATCTATGTAGCATCAAACACATCACTTATGAAATCTTCTGTGTCCATTAAGGTGGTCGCCAAAAGTATGTAGATAAATTTTACATCATATTTCTTCAACCCCAAACATAGCTCAATGTTAATATATAGTCGAAGATACCACATATGCATAAATGTTTGGTCCCGCTCGTAGAAGTTTAAGGGTTGTCAAAGTTCGTATTAACACAAGTGACCCCTGTGCGAAATTCCCGTTTACAATTTTCTTCGCTATCTTTCTCATTTTCTTGATTGGCACTGTTATAAACACAGCCGTACTCCTCATATCGTCGCGGGAATATAATATATTTTTGGAAGATATTTCCCAAAAGAAAAAAAAAAAAAGATTTATGAACACCCTAGTAATTAAAGTTTTTTCATATTTTCGGTATTTATAGTACGATTTTAAAGTTTGTTGCGAGAATAAAATTTTTCATTAACCCTAAGTGTACCATTCGCGTACTGATGAACCATATCGTAGTTTCTAGTACTACCCTAACATATATTTAATAGAAGCCAGTTTTCACCTGATCTTCCAAACGCAGCGGAGGTCTCCCTTTTCTTCTGCCTTTAACGGGTTTCGATAGAAATACATTTTCTGGGCCGGAACATCTTCATCTATTCTCACGACATGACCTGCCCAACGTAGCCGCTGCATCTTTATTCGCTGAACGATGTCGATGTCTGCGTAAAGCTCCCGCATACGATGTCTTTTTGGAAAAGATTTCCGGAAATTTTTTTAAATTTTTATGGACGTCGCGAGATGTCGCTAAAATTTATTTTTCTCATATCTTCGGTATTTATAGTCCGATCTCTAAGTTTAATACACCAATGTCTTTGGCTTGATATATGGAATATTATTAACCGTATGTGCGCCATTGTGATCACTACCACCGAGTACTTAGTTTATACCACCCTAATGTACATTTTTTTATGTCTGCATGTTAAACGTAGTCAAAAATCATTAATCTTTTGCAATAGAAGTGTTTCTACTGCTTAAACAGAACGCGAAATAAAACACGTTCAACATTTCGAGGAATATAGGTTTTTCGGTTCCGTTGGTCTTTCAGGTTAACTTTACAGGAAAAATTTCCTGATGGGATCCTTAATGAAATTTTATGCCAAATAATTTTCTAGAACATTTTAACTCTCTAGCGACCTTAAAAATACTATTTTTCCTGATTTTCGAAAAAGGCGGCCAAAATAACCCTTTATTGGCGGTGCTAGAGGGTTAAAATGTTCTAGACAATTATTCGCCGCAAAATTTTAGTAGGGGTTTCCTCAGAAGAAATCTTTGAAAAATGATAATGAGCGTCCTGTAGAGTCACATTTTTGCTTGTCGAGAGAGGAATTTACTTTGCAGTAGCATTTGTTAGCAAGAATTATTCTTCGTTGGATTTCAGTGCTGACATTATTTTTGGTGTTAATACTGGTTCCCAAATAGACGAAGTCCTTAACGGTTTCGAATTTGTATCTGTCAGTAGTGATGTGGCTGCCAAGACGTGTTGACTCTTTGTGTGATGACAGGAGGTACTTCGTCTTGTCCTCGTTGATCGCCAAACCCATATTCTTAGCCACACACTTTTAATTCACCCATATTAACCTTCCACTGCAATTTATTTTTGGTTCTTCTGCAATCAACAAAAATATTGCATTCCACAAACTCACAAACTTTAATAAACACGCACATAGACAAGCTTCTTCTTATTTACTATGCAATTTTCTCACTAGAAAATATTATAAGATTTCATACACTTCACACTTTGCGCAACGCATAGTTAATTTGATACCGAGAAACCCCATAAATATAAAAAATACGGGCAAGAAAGTGTTGTTAACAAAACATTTATCAGTGCATAAATAGCAAACAAGCAAACAAGCAGACAAGAAAATCTTAATATGAATGCCAAAAATGAAAGAAGAAGATTGTTTATATGTGTGTATTTGGCTAGGCGTATGTGTATGTGTGCATCATACGAACCCTGTAGAGAAAATCTCTAGTTCCGAACTAGGTCGCTTCTAGTGCATTTTTCGACACTACTAGTGCGAGCTAAATCCCTTTTGCATGTTATCAACTGGCGAATTTAACACGGCGATGTCCTAGGCGGTGTCAATTGTCACGCTCTGCACTACATTTCACTAGTTCGTTTATTGGCACAATTTCGATAGTTCTTAACTAGCTACAAGTACCTGCAAATTCTACAGTTTTACATGTGCCGCTCAAGTGCAGCCTTTGACACACTTGATGCAAGTGGCGCGATGGCCGACTGGCTAACGCATGTGTCTTTCAATCTGAGCGACGCGGGTTCGAATCCTGTCGGTGTCAAGGTGGATGATCTTTTTTTTTTTAATTTTTTTTTAGCTAATATTTTTTTATTTTTTTATTTAATAAAAATTTACAATAATATTTAAAATGTAATAAAATAAAAAATAATTAAAAATAAGCCAGAGGGATCGGAAAAGCATAATTAGGGGAACATTTCATTTCATACAAGATGTAAATAGATAACTCTTTATATAAAATGCTTCACTACACATCTGGGAATTGCAGAAATAGACAAAGCCGACGGCAATTGAACGAACGAAAAATTTTCATAGAGATTTTGTCACTTCAAAATTGCATACAAATCAAAGTGTGTCTTATAATAGTCACTCAATTCACTCCTTCTGAACTGGTGGGGGTCTAACTACAATTGATCTAGTTCCCTTTTGACACCTTTTCGCTAGTTCGGAACTAGAAATTTAGCTCACTAGTTATTGAGTTCCCTGCAGGGAAAATCTGCACAGGAATTGCTAAAAAGAAGCTAGAAGAAGAAAATGCTAGTACAATAAGAAAGAAGGAATGAAAATAGAATAAAAGAAATGCAAGCGTAGAAAAGGAGTATGTTAGCGAAAGAGGCCAGCAAGCAATTTTTAGAAGGCAGAAGAACAAGAATAAAAGTTTATAAAATGAAAAATAAATAATACAAGAAGAAGCAGAAATCACAACAAACCGCATGAAAGCAATTTTATAGAAAAAATAATCAAGTGTGTGTGTGTGTGCAAGTGTGAGTGGCGAGTGTGTTTGGCTTGCCATTAAGAAAATTCCAAGCAATTATTTGCGCTACAAAATGTATAATGCTTGCATACATACATATGTATGTATATTTATAAATGCATAAATTGACTGTTGCATTTTGGGGCTGTCGGCAAAATGCCCGCATAATAATAAGTTACACATTGCAGAGGAAAAATGAATTCCAAAAAAAAAAAAAAACGAATTGAAAAATTCTATGAAGAGAATAACTAAGTAAGTGCTGCTACTCGAAGTGAAATAATAAAACTCTATATAATTTTCTTAACCACTACATACAACTTGTTTATTTTGCCAGCAGTATGAAATGAATGCATAATGATGTCTACATGTCTGTGTGTGTGTGTGTGTGTGTGTTTCTACGAGCTTATTTAACAAGCAATTTTTTTATAAAAATCAAATTTATGCCATGAGCCATGAAGCCAAGTTTTGGTAGTGCAAAATTGCTATTTGAGAATAATTAAAAGCTAATTGCTTTCATTGGAACTAAAAGCATAAATTTAATTTTCGTTTGCTTCCAAAAAAATATACTAGTTAATTATAAAGGGTTAAGAAGTGGCTACATAGTTATTGCGTGTTTGCATCTATTAACTCAAACGGTTCTTGCTAAAAGATTGCATCCATAATTATGCCTCCCTAACTTCCCATATTAAGCTATAAAAAAACTAAGTGTTAATTTCGACTAAAAAAAAAAAATTTTGGCAGTTAAGGGGTTAAAAATAAAAAAAGAAGCAGAACGGCAAATTTTTGTACGTACTCGATTTTTAAGGTTTAAAACTAGACCAATTAACAAATTTTAAATTTGGCAAAAAAATTCCCTGGCAGTGGAAGGGTTAAAGAATATGATGTATTGTGGAACGATCCTCCGTCATCCCTTGTCAAGTTTGGTTTGGAGACAAACCGGTTTCGGCTAATATGCGCCATCTTCAGTGTCTTTTATCGTTCTCGTTTATCGAACGATAAAAGACACTGAAGATGGCGCATATTAGCCGAAACCGGTTTGTCTCCAAACCAAACTTGACAAGGGATGACGGAGGATCGTTCCACAATACATCATATTCCTACCCTGTCGGAAAAACAAGCAACCAAAAAGTATTTGGTTAAAGAATAGTTAAGACTTTGAAGTTATTTAATTGCATGACATTATCGGGTTTCAATCAATGTGTACAAATGTATTTTTTTATGTGAATGTAGGCGATCAACTTAATTTTGATATAAATTATTTGAATGTAGGCTCGTTTGATCTGGCTGATTAGGAGGTGCAAATAAAAACTAAATTCTATTCACCTGTTTGCCCAACGTTTCGCTGACAAATTCCAGCATCATCAGGGGCGTTTGTTTATTCACTTAAAAACAAAAAACAAAAACAACAATCAACAGTAATAATGCCATTTGTGTACGTATGCGTCTTTCTTAAAGTATAAAACTAGGCCGATTAATAAATTTTTAATTTGGCATGGGAAACTCGCTGGCAGTACAAGGGTTAAAGAATAGATAAACGTTTAGAAATGATTTAATTGTATGTCATTGCCTGTTTTTAATCAAAGCGTAAAAATATATTTTTTTATTTTGAGAAACTAGATAAATTTCTTTTCCATTCAAGGGTTAAAATTTAAATCTAAAGCGTTTTTTATGTACCTAGTAAGAAGAAAATTTGTGTACATATTCATATGTTTCAAGAACAAAAAATACGCCAATTAGAAAATTTTAAATTTACCAATAGAATATCGCTGGCAGTGCAAGGGTTAAAGTGCAACATTTAGAAATAATTTAATTGCATGTCATTACCTGTTTTAAGTTAAAGCGTAAAAATAATTTTTTTTTTTTAATTTTGGGAAACAAAATAAATTTCTTTGCTATTCAAGGGTTAAAGGTCTTGATTCGTAAGTTAAATTGGATAAAAATGCTGCATAAAAATATAGTTGGCCGTTAAAGGGTTAAGTAACAGCTGCTGGCGATTTCTAGTATACGGGTGCTCGCAGAAAACTTTTAAACGCACTCCCTTACGCCCTATGGCTATCCTAAAACTAAAACATTCACCAAATATGTGGCTGCTGCCCACTATATGATGAGTGGGGACGCCTTGGCGTATGAGCAACAAATGTGCATGTGGTGAATAAGTTGCCCTGCTCCTCCACACTGACAACCACAATTTTATTGCACATAAAAAGTAATTTCAGTTTCTTAAATTAACAAAAACGCTTCTTTACGAGTACCAAAATAAAATAAAAATAATATAATTATAATTAAATGCATAATATTACCATAATTAATCCACTTTGCCACGCTGTGTCCAAAAACCAAAAAAAAAAAAAATACACGCCATCAATTTCCATTGTGAAAAAAATGGCGCTTTGGCGTTAAAGTCGATAATTCCATTTTCAAATATCGACTTTGCAGTAACAAAAATTAAACATTAATGACTGATGATTACACAAATCATAACAACAACAACAACAAATATACATATGTATGTATAATAAGCTCAGCGCAGACTAAAGCCAAAGTAAAGCAAAGCGAAGATAAAATGCATAAATTTGTTAAAAGCACTTGAGGCGGAAAATTGCTAGAGATGAAAATACAAGAAAAAAATGAATGGCGATAGAATTATGATTATTAGCGAGGAAAATCGTTGTTTTTGTTGTTGTTGTTGCCGTTGCTTTTGCAGACAAGATGTAATTACTATTGTATTGTTGTTGTGGTGGTAACCAACAAAATTACGTAGATATTGCATGCTTTGTTGTTGTTGTTATTATTATTGTTGTTGTTGTTGTTGTTGTTGTTAGGGCTCTTATTGCCGCTTATTAGCAGCTGCAACAAAATTATTGCAAGTTTGTAAAATTTCATGCGAATATTTAGGCCATAAGGAAGTGGATGAGGTAGGGGAAGAAGTAGAAGAAGCAAAAACGAAGTGCAAGAAGAAGAAGAGGAGGACGAAGTAATAACGGAAGTCCAAACAAGTAAGGCAGTCTCAGCCTGCAAGCGACCATTAGATAGTCAACGTGCATGTTATTTTTAGTAATAAAATTAGACAATATCTAAACCGCGTTTTTTTCAACAGGTGGCAACTCGGCTTAAAATTATTTTCAATTGTAGGTATTCTTAAATTTTGTTAGCGCGTTACCAATTTTTAATTAATTTTATATAGGTACTACTATTTATATTTCTTTGGTTTGTCTTCATCAAATTATCTATAATAAAATTTTTCAAACAGGTGGCAACTCCTTATAAAGCTACATATTTTTGGCCGCTCGCTTTCTAAATTTCTTTAGCTTTCCTAAGATTCAATTCTTAAATTATGTTACCAATTTAATTTCAATTTAGATTTCAAATAGGTGGCAACCCTCTTCAGAATAATTTTTTTTTTCTCCTCGAATTGACATTTGACCATTAGCTATCTTAAATCTCCCTGGCCGGGTAGCAATGTTATAATATGTTATTTATTTAACAAATTATTTTTATTATAATTTTCAAACAGGTGGCAACCCCTTATAAAACTACAGATTTATGGCGGCTCGCTTTTTGTAGCTTCTGTTACCTGTGCTTCAATGCTTAATTTTTTTTACCAATTGAATTTCAATTTAGATTTCAAATAGGTGGCAACGCTCTTCGAAAATATTTTTCTTACTCCTCAAATTTACTTTTCGCCGTTAGCTATCGTAAATCTATCTCAAACAAATTATACTTTTTATAGTTTTCAAACAGGTGGCAACCCCTTATAAAACTACATATTTATCTTAAATCTCTCCCACTGGCTATCCATGTTATAA
This sequence comes from Urophora cardui, assembly GCA_960531455.1. NCBI lineage: Eukaryota > Metazoa > Arthropoda > Insecta > Diptera > Tephritidae > Urophora > Urophora cardui. The sequence continues at coordinate 128,075,145 of OY482673.1, forward strand.
TATCTCACTCATCTAACAAATTGTTTTTTTTTTTTTTTAGATTTCAAACAGGTGGCAACCCCATATAAAACTACATATTTTTAGCGGCTCGCTTTCTCAATTTCTTTAGCTTCTATTCACTATGATTCAATTCTTAAATTATGTTACCAATTTAATTTCCAATTAGATATCAAATAGGTGGCAACCCTCTTCAAAATAATTTTTCTTTCTCCTATAAAATTTTTCTCGATCATTAGCGCTCTTTAATCTATCGCACAGGGTACCCGTGGTATAATAACTCAATCGTTTAATCCATTATTTTTTAATCATGAAACAGGTGGCAACTCTTTGAAAAAATTTTTTCAACAAACATCTTTTTTAGTCCTCTTTCATTTTATACACACATATTTTAATATTTTTATTGTCTTATTTTTGTTTTATTTTTTTTAACAGTAGGTACAAATATTCGAAAATTTTTAAACATATGGCAAAGCTGCTTTGTTTTTAGTTAAAGAGACACCGATTTTGATTTTTAGTCTTTACTAAACTTAAGCCTAAGATGTAATCTACCACGTTTACTCATGTCCAAAAACCATTAACACACATCTAAATACGTATATATTTGCTTAGCCCAACTGGTTATAAAACAAATTGTGTGTAAAGCACAAGAGCCTTAAAAATAGAGCGGAAGCACAACAAAAAGCGGGCGGTGCTGTTAATGCAACAGCCAACTTAGCCATATGGCTGAGAGGCGTCTTATGCAAGCGATTGGATTATTACATAAATGCTGACGAGACCATTAAAATGTAGATGTGTACTCGTATGTATATAAAAAATGTAATTACATATCTACTATCGCATTTTTTGTTGTCGATAATTTGCTGTACAATTTTATGTAAGTGCATCAGCGCTTGAGTGAACTAACTGCATTTCGAAAGAGCTTGTTAACATACAAGTATTTTCTGTCGAATATAAAATGTTTGCAGTTTGTTTGAAAATACGATCTCGTCTCGGATTTTTTTCCCCTTTCTCTTCTTTTCTCGCCTTTTCTCTTTCTTTCCTTTCGCTGTTGTAAAATATCAGAAGGCAGAGCTTATTGTTATTATTGCTCATTTTATTGCAGATATTTTAGTAGCTACTATTTACGTTGTTATTTCATTTGTTGTTGTTTTATTTGCGCCGGTTTTTTTTTTTTTGTTATTATCGTTCAGAGCTGTAATTGTGTTACATTTGAAGTATTACCTCCTTTTTATTTTTCTGTATCGTATTAATGTTATGCTATTACTCTCATCGTTCGTACGCCACTTAAGTGCCATTAAAATTTCGACTAACTTTTGGGGTAGTAAAATAAACTGAAATAAGCTGTTTGCGATGCTTTATATACATACTTATAAACATACTCTATTACAATTTTTGATCACCAAAAACCTTCCTGAGTAGTATCCATCTTGTTTTCTTTAGCTTAGATCGTTCTATGTAGATTTGAACTTATATAACAAGACCTTTTGATAGGAAAAAGATAAAAATTAAGAAGCACCTTCCAATTGGAAGAGAAGGTTGGCCTTAAAACTCGATAAAGCTATATACATGCTAGTATATTATTAATATCACCATCGACCTTTACTGGATAAATCGTCGTTGCAAAAATTTTCTCACGACTCCACTTTCTATGCTATTGGGTCGAATACTTACTTCTTAATTTGTGCACATGCGTTTAAATCGAAATGGAAGCTGCAATATATACATATAAAACTTATAAAAAAATTTTGTCCATACTTCTTAGATTCTGACTGGGTGTTTTTTTCATAATGAAGAGATATGGTTATGACTTAACGACCAAGCAAAATACTTAAATGTAGGATTACCAATGAATATGGTACCTGAAACGCCAAAAATTGAAAACCTGAAAACCTTAAAGAGAGATTTTTCCTAAACATTTTGCTCCATTTATTTACGAAATTGAAAGAAAAAAATTAAAACGTGAATAACGGGTATTCATGAACATTGATGTGTAAACAGTTTCGAAATCGGATATTTATTCCCTTTTCCTTATTCCTTTTTTTCCCTGGGTTTCAATGGATTAAAATGCGACTATCGTTTTTGTAATTTTTTGTTGTCATTGTGACTGCTACTATTTTGTTGTTTTTGTTTGTTTTGGTTTTTGGTTTTTAATTTTTGATTTTTTATTTTCTTTTGTTTTGTATTACTCAGAAACATGCAAGATCATCAGAGTCCACGTTTGACCCATATCTGGAGACCCGGCCTAGGAATCATAAAGAGTAGAGCTCCGTGTAGAAATCCTGCTCGACACTCTTTATTTGATACCAATATTGCTCAGAAACATTCCGGGTTAATCCGGGGTCACATTCTGGCCCATATCTCCGGACCCGACCTAGACATCATAAAGAATAGACATCCATGTAGTATCCCTGCTCAACACCTTTCATTTGATACCAATATTGCTCAGAAACATTCAAGGATCATCCAGGTCCTCGTATTTCCCCATATCTCGGGACCCGACATAGGAATCATAAACAGTAGAGCTCCGTATAGAATCCTTGCTCAGAACCTTTCATTTGATACCAATATTGCTCAGAAACATTCCAGGATCATCAGGGTCATCGTTTCGACCCATATCTCGGGACCCGACATAGGAATCATAAACAGTAGAGCTCCGTATAGAATCCTTGCTCAGAACCTTTCATTTGATACCAATATTGCTCAGAAACATTCCAGGATCATCAGGGTCATCGTTTTGACCCATATCTGGAGAACCGGCCTAGGAGTCACAATGAAAAGAGCTTCATATCGAAGTCCTGCTCAAAACCTTTCATTTGATGCCAATATTGCTCAGAAAAATGCATATCCATACATTTGCATATATGTTCAAACAGGCTGCCCTTTTTATTTTGCCTATTTGTCGCATTGTTGCAGAAAACAACAACAACAACTTCGCTTCGTTGCTGTTGTTGCTGATATTTGCATTTGCACGACTATGCATGCAAACATTTGTAAGCACATGCCTACCACTGACAATGCCAAGGTCATTTAGGGTTTACGCATTTACATGTTTACACGTAAACTTTACCTGTTTTTCGAAATTACTCGTAGCTACAGCAAAGATGTTTACACATCAAAAGTTGTTATTATTCTTGTGTAGAATCACTGGTCCTATAAATAGTTTTCATTAATTCATTCATGCATTCATACTACTAGTATAAGAAAGTAAGCTTTAGTATTTGTGTTGAGTCTGAAGGCCATTGTTGTAGCAGTCTCTTCTCAGTTCAGTTAATAAGAGCTTGATCATCACGTAAAACGTCGAAATCATCGAGAGATAGAAGCAGAAAATATGCTTCATCGAAAGGGTCTCTTTTAGAAATTTTGCTACAACTCTAAACCCCAATTCCTATAAAATTAATATAATTCTTTCGATATTAAGATGCTGTGTATACTTTCATTATCCAAGTTAAAATTCGAAAACCCAGTTATGTTAATCGAAATGCTTCTGGTTAATTTGGTTAGTTCCAGAGCAGTAAATATTGAGAAAGAATACAGAGTTTGGTCTCTGAAGATGCATATCTTTAGCATATTTCAGGACGTCGCTATTGAGCATCACATATTCTGCGTGGAATGATTTCAACGTTGACATATTAGTAGGAACTGCTTAGCTCCGACCTCGTTCGAAGACAATAAGTGACGATATTCTGGTAAACTTTGGCTATACTAAGTATTTTCCGAGGCATAGTTTAGTGGTCGGTTGGCCAAGAGTAAAGTATCTTTGTTTTTTCGCTTAATTACTGCCAGTGTTTTATACCTCTTGCCAAGGTAATTACTTTTTTTTTTTTTACTTTTTTTTACATTTTCGATCGTTATATTGGAACTATTGATCGATTTCGCGGATTCTTTGGTTTTATTTTAGTTCGAAAAGATTTTATGCCAATGAAAACACAATTAGGGGATTCACAACCTGTCATATTGCGTCATATCGTCATAAGTCATAATATTTTGTGGTTGCATTCTATTCTATATGCGTACTAAATAAATACAACTCTGCACGATATGTTTTTGGGTCATTGGGTATTTGATCATCTGTTTTTGTTTACTTCTTCACAGGGCTTCGGAAAAGTCTTTTATAACTATTTCCGTACAATATTTTAATATGACATATGACTTTATGACACTTTGTGAATCACCTAATTAATTCTTTAAAATCATAAAAGATTTGGTGATCTGCTGCGGTCGCAGCGAACCCAACCGAACTACCGATCTTCTACGTACATGTGTACTATAAATGACTTCAACAAGTGCAAGTATATTTCTTCCGACACTTCCTAGCTCTTCCTAATGGGTTGCCATTCCCTTCTTATTGACCAACAGTTTACGACTTGCGGGCTTCGCACTCACTAATCTCAGCTTTATTTAGCCAGCATCGACACAAATTAACATTAGTATAAAATTATCTAACGAATGCGCATAATGCCATTTAGTCTCTAGTAGTTTTCCCTAGCTATCTGATGCATTTTCTTTGTACTTCTCTTTTCCATTTCCCTTTCGCTCAGCTGTTCTTCTTCAGTTACCTCTGATTAAATAAAACTCCAGTCAAACAGCATGCTGTAATTCGCGAGCACTTAAATCGTCCTGCCTTCACATTCACACTCAGCTTCAGTCATTTCTTCTAGTCCGTTTTCACACTTGAAAGCATAAAAATGCATTCCATTTACGGTGATAAATAAATAAAATATGTGTAAGGGTAAAGGGGTAACATTTAGCTCCCAGCAAATGCTTACTATTAATGCTTTTGTTGGTTGTTTTGTTGTTGTTGTTTTTGTCGTTATTTAATATAAGCAAGCTAAATGTAAATGAAAGTGGCCGCTGTGGTGCAGTGGGTAGAGTGCTCGCCTGCTATGCCAGAGGTCTCGGGTTCAAACCACGGTCCGAGCCAAACAAATTTTTCTAATTAGTAAAAATCCAATTATTGGGTTTTTTAAGAGCAGCGGTCACCTCTCGGCAGTGGGCGGCATACCCTCCGAGAGTATTTCTGCCATGAAAAAGCTTCTCACAAAAAACGCATTCGCCGTTCGGAGCCGGCATAAAACTGTAGGTCCACCCAATTAGTAGGAAAAACAAAAAGGAGCACACCTCGAATTGGGAGAGAAGCTCGGCCATAAAACTCGTCAGAGTTATAATAGCGCCATTGTATTATATTATTATAAATGTAAATGATTTGATGTTTTGTGAAAATGTGTATAAGCAAAATTAAAATGATTGTTGGCGTCATCGCCATCACTTGACCTCTTGCTCTTTCTACGCTTTTCGCCAGATTCCACATTAAAAAAAATTTTTCGTCTGTCGTTTGCGTCCGCGGTGAGTTGGTTGGTTGGTGGGAGATCACTTTTTAAGTGTTAATGCGCGCTTTTAAAAGCTTTGCAATTTATTCGCTAAAACTCAATTTAAACGGGTATTATTTATGTATCTATGCATATACGCTTAGCTAAGTACAGAAATACATACTCTTATATAAGAAACTAAGACTTTATTGCAGGAACATCAAGTGAATTTCTCACAACTGAAATTATCACACGTAACCAGAACTTAAGTTAATGGATTTCGTCTATTCGACGAGTTCATGAGCTCCAAAAATGGCCGCCTACCAATGTACCTTCTGTATAAAGTCATCTTCAAAGAGAGAAGAACTCTAAGGCCTGGTTTCACCAACGTGACTAGACCTAAAACTAAGTTTTGACTTAAGTTAGCACAGATTTGGGGCTAACTTACTTTTGGATTTCACCAAATAGTCTAAGAAAATAGTTTTGCAACCAGCAACCCTGCCAGCTTTCTTTTGCCAAATACTGGTTTTTTTGGTTGTTTTGGTTGCTGTATTTGCTAATTTTTTTCATGTTCGCTCTTTTGGTTGTTGAATTTGCTAAAGCGACTCAAATTCTTAGTTTAGTTTTAGTCAAGACAAAAGCTGACTAACTTGTGACTTAGGCCCGGTTTCACCAACGTGACTAAAGCTAAAACTAAGTTTTGACTTAGTTTAGCCCAGATTTGAGGCTAACTTACTTTTGGGTTTCACCAAATAGTCTAAGAAAATAGCTTTGTAACCAACCTTTTATGGCGAATACTGGGGTTTTTGGTTGTTTTGGTTGCTGTATTTGCTAATTTTTTTCATGTTCGCTCTTTTGGTTGTTGAATTTGCTAAAGCGACTCAAATTCTTAGTTTAGTTTTAGTCAAGACAAAAGCTGACTAACTTGTGACTTAGGCCCGGTTTCACCAACGTGACTAAAGCTAAAACTAAGTTTTGACTTAGTTTAGCCCAGATTTGAGGCTAACTTACTTTTGGGTTTCACCAAATAGTCTAAGAAAATAGCTTTGTAACCAACCTTTTATGGCGAATACTGGGGTTTTTGGTTGTTTTGGTTGCTGTATTTGCTAATTTTTTTGTCATATTCGCTCTGTTGGTAGTTGAATTTGCTAAAGCTACTCAAATTCTTAGTTTAGTTTTAGTCAAGGCAAAAGCTGACTAACTTGTGACTTAGCTTAGTTGCATGGTGAAACTGAAAACGTAAAAAAATCGGCTTAACTAAGTTGAGACCGGTTGGTGAAACCGGGCCTTAGCTTAATTGCATGGTGAAACTGAAAACGTAAAGAAATCGGCTTAACTAAGTTGAGACCGGTTGGTGAAACCGGGCCCAAGTCATGTATTGTGGGGCCCAAGTCATGTATTGTTGAAAAAAATAAAAAAAAGCAGTAGCATTTATACACTTGGAGTACCTTGTTATTTTTTCGTATGTCTCCCAAACACCCTGTACGAACATTTATTTATCGTTAGTGTTGCTTATATTCTAGTTTTTCTATTCGTCTGGCCATTGACTTTGTCGCTAAATTAAACTGCCATTAAGTGTCATTATTTCATTACTTATGTAATGTTTTAAATTCTTTTGTATACTTTTACAAGCAATTAACTTGCAATTCCAAAGGACAAACATCAACACCCATTTAAACGCGTACTTGAATGCCCACCTAGACAGCATTCATGTATTATGAGACCGTTTAGATTCAAGAATTTTTAAGAATCAATTTATTTACAATGAATATTTGCCAAAAGAGTTTAGTGAGAGTGTAAAAATGCTTTAAGGCAAGGAAGAGAGAGAGGGAGAGAGAGAGAGAAAGAGAGAAAGAGAGAGAGAGAGAATGGAAGAGATGTAGATTATCGTAAATATGCTAGATATTCTCCCCTCGAAAAATAACAATAACAACACCGTTGGGGAAGAGAACAAATAAAGGGAGATTAGGACTTCGTCTATTTGGGAACCAGCATTAAAACCAAAAATAATGTCTCTCTTGTCAATAAGTGCAACTTTGGACTAAGTAGGCAATTGAAAAGTGAAGTCCTCTCTCCCGGTGAACAAAAATCACGCTCTACAGGACGCTCATCGTTCCAGTTCTCATGTACGGCGCAGAAGCATGGACGATGTCAAAATAAGATGAGATGACACTTGGAGAGAAAAGTTCTTCGGAGTATTTATGGATCCTTGCGCATTGGTGAGGGCGAGTATCGACGGAGATTTAACGATGAGCTGCACCAGCTGTACGCAGAGAGTGACATTGCTAAGCGAATAAAGATCCAGCGGCTGCTTTGGGCAGATCATGTCGTGAGAATAGATGAAGCTGCTCCGACCGAGAAAGTATTTCTATCGAAACCCGCTGAACGCAGAAGAAAAGGGAGACCTCCACTGCATTGCAAAGATCCGGTGGACAATGATGCTGACTCCCTAGGTATTTCCAATTGGCGCCATGCTGCACGTAACAGAGACAGCTGGCGCGCTTTATTGGACTCGGTCAGAATCGTCTAGATGTGTAAGTGCCAATTAAAGAAGGAAGGGGGGATAGATGTAGATTGATTTATATGTATATCTGATCTCCCCCCGAAATATAAAAACACATAAATAACTTAAACTAATACAGCTGAGTATAAAAAGAGTGATTAATAAGTTTATCTATAGTTTAGCGCAGCGCCAAGGGATTGACTGCTTGGTTTCTTAACATGTGTGAAGATGAGGAATTAATTCCTTCACCAGCATCTCAGGCTCCTCACAAGAGGAACAAGAAGAAGAAAATACGAAGAAGAAGAAGAAGAAAATAAGAAGAAGAAGAAAAAAGAAGAAGAAGAAGAAGAAGAAGAAGAAGAAGAAGAAGAAGGAGGAGGAGGAGGAGGAAAGAGGAAGAAGGTAATGAGAAGAAGAAGAAGAAGGAGGAAAGAGGAAGAAGGAAATGAGAAGAAGAAGAAGAAAAGAAGAAGAAGAAGAACGGTAAAAGAGGAAGAAGAACAGTAAAAGAAAAAGAAGAAGAAAAATAGGTTTCAACTTCAAAACTTAGATAAATCTTCTTAGTTATTCGACTCTAACGTGTCTTAAAGTTAAATAAGGAGTGTTTTATTGGGCACTTCTCTGCTCGCTTATACTCGATTCTGCTCTCTTGGCTGACAGTTTCCATACAAAATGTTAGAGACTTTAAGAGACCTTTAGAGAGTATGCCAGCTACTCATTAAACTGATCTTTACTGATTATGCCAATTTTCTCTATTGTGTATAAGTGAAATGGTTTCAAATTTTTGTCAATAGATGTCTCCCCTATCTTCGAATTCAACGCAATACCGTTCATTAGAAAATGTTTTCGAATTCCGTACTAAAGAACGTATATTGTACAACATACGTTCTTTGTCCGTACTTTAACGAACGGTGTTCGAAGATAGGGGAGACATCTATCGATAAAAAGTTGAAGAAATTTCATCAAATAAACACAACTTTTTTCCAATTCCTTTATTTTAACGAACGGTCATTTAATTTTCACTTGTTTTTATACCAGTGGTTGTTTTTTTCGCAAGTCTCTAACTCTTGCCCAATCGAATACGGCTACAATTTCCCCTTAGGTATTTATTGAAGTTAACTTCTTAGGCGGCGATATAGAGTTTTTATGGAGAGTGAAATTTTAAAAAGGAAATAGCAGGTACACTTCCGTTGCACGGAAATAGCAAACAGGAAACAGCAAAAGATAAAAACGTTTACCCGGCTTGGACAATATTGGTATCAAATAAAAGGTGTTGAACATGGCATTTACATGGAGAATTACTAGTTATGATTCCCAGGTCGGGTCCCCAGATATGGGTCAAAACGTGGACCTGGATGACCCCGGAATATTTCTGAGCAATATTGGTATCAAATGAAAGGCGCTGAGCACAGCTTTCATATAGAGATGTACTGATTATGAGTTCTAGTTCGGGTCCCCAAATATGGGTCATAATATGGACCCGGATAACCCCGTAATGTGATGTCATGTGATGTCATGATGTGATGCCATGATATGATGTCATGACGTGATGCGATGATATGATGTCATGATGTGATGTCATGATGTGATATCATGAAGTGTTGTCACGATGTGATGTCATGATGTGATGCTATGATATGATGTCATGACATGATGCCATGATATGATGTCATGATGTGATGTCATGATGTGATGTCATGATGTGATATCATGAAGTGATGTCACGATGTGATGTCATGATGTGATGCCATGATATGATGTCATGACGTGATGCCATGATATGATGTGATGTCATGATGTAATGCCATGATGTGATGTCATGATGTGATGTCATGTCATGTAATGATATAAATAAATAAAGGAAGTAGGTACACACTTTTAGGCGCGTCTGATATAAATTTAGAGATTTTTGGCGATCTCATTTAGCGATAGCGATTTTTAGCATCCGGGTCCTGTATGTATTTACGTATTTAATTTCATCATAGCCTAAAATTATGCAACATATTAACTAATTGATATTTACAGGATTGGGAATTAAGTCTAATTGTGTTTTTATATTTTTAATATATCCACTTATTACTAAGGTATACCCTCTTATGCAATTTTTTTGAAACCATAAGCTTTATATTTGTATAGCATACGCCACCTCAACTTGAATTATTTAAACATGGCTTAAATAATTTCATAAAAATAAAACAAAGTAACAAGCTTTGCATCATTTCAGATGTTTTCTTTATAATGCTTAATGTAAGAAGTTAACTTCTATCACGTGTACTGTGCTACACGCGGCTTTTTTACTCCTAAGTACATATTCAGTACGAAAATAGATACACAATTTTATCATTGACTGTGCGCTGAATTTGGTAGACACAATACACGTTTAGTACAAAATTGAAGTATAAAGACTTAACACTACACTGCGCCTACAACCCAGCTCTTTCATGCGCTTCCCAACCCCACACAGCTCCCTCACCAATCCGTAAGTAAACTACAGCGTATTACGCATTATACACTTTTACCCATTATAACCGTTATTATCTTCAAAATAAATTAATTTCGTATTTATGTACTTGCATGAATATTTTAGCAGGATTTATGTACATTTTAAATGAAATTTTCCAATTTTTGTGCTAAATACACTTACCCGCCTTTGGCATTAAATCAAAAGTGAAATCAAAGCGATTAGCAAATTAATTATTATCACATTTGGTGGCGCGTGCAAGCAGCGCGGGCCAACCAACAGCTACTACGAGTATATGTATGTCTGCATGTGGATGCCAGATTTATATAATAACAATTGATGATTATTTTTGTGCTAAAATAGATAGCAATTTAGCGTGTTAAAGTGGGCAGTCACAGAACAAAATAAACTGAGCTTTAGCATGAATACGAGTATGCGCATAAATAAATATAAGAATGTGAGTTTTAATTTATTTATCAATAGTTTTATAGTAAAATGGTGAGCTCATTAAAATTAATTAAAGAGTTTACGCGCTTTTTTAATATACATAAGTGTGTATTTGTATAAATTTAAAAACATAAAAATTCTATTTAGCTAACTATTTGCTGGCATTAAATTTCATAAATAATCACACACTTATTTTAATAATTAAAAACTGCAAATTATTTACTTACTTAATTGATAAATGCTTACCGAGTAGATAGTAGTAGCGCTCACATTATTTTACTAAATAAAATGCTAAGCTAATCACTTCATTTAAATGACTGCAATAAAAAATGTATAAAATTAATATAAATAAATAATATCTTAATTAATGAGTATAATTTATGGACTTGTGCATTTTGGTCAGCATTAGATAAAACAAAATATAGTTATATGTGAAGCTACTAGCTTCTAATTTTTCATTTCGTTTTTTGTGTGTTTTTTTTTTATAATTGTAGTGACCTTTTAGAAGTAATTAATTCAATTAAGTTTGTGATTTATAACCAGCTAAATGCGTAGGAATTCTGGGCAACAGCACATTTTGATATGGAAATTGAGTACATGGACAAAATGTGCAAGACAAAAAGTCAGAGACCATTGTCCAGGGATGGGAGATCAGTGTACAGGTACCGGTATGCAGATAACGAATCCTAAAAACTATAGATCAAAGAGCAGCGAACCAAAAACAATGAAAAGGGACAGAGAACAAGGAATGGTTAACGGGTATTAGAGAACAATGGAAGGAGGTAAGAGAACACAGAACAGGGAATAATTAACAGAGGCTAGAGCTCAAGAACATGGGATACATAACATGGAACAGAATCAGAATAAAGAAAGCAATGAACAGAACAGAAAAAGGAAAACCGAGATCCGAGATCCGAGAAACGTGAACCAAGAACATTAATCTATAGAAAATAGGGAACAACAGGGTAAGGAGCAGATGGAATAAAAAACAACAAAGTCGAGTGAAAAGTGACTAGATAACAGAGAACAGGTAACAGAAAACATAGAACAGTTAACAAAAAGTAATGAAAAGAGGACAGAAAACATTAAATACGTAACAGAGGCTAGAGAACAGAGGATGCATAACATGGAACAGAATAAAAAAAGCAAAGAACAGAAAACCGATAACCGAGATAGAAGAACAAAAACATTGAGCTATGGATGACAGAATAGGGAACAACAGGGAAAACGGAACAGGTAACAAAAAACAACAAAGACCAGGGAAAAGCGAGTAGAGAACAGGGAACCTAGAACAGAGAAGAGGGAACATATAACAGAGAACAAAAAAAAACAAAATAATGAAAAAGGATAGAGAACAAGTAGTATATTTCAGAGGCTAGAGAACAGAGTATGCATAACATTCAACAGAATAAAAAAAAACAAAGAAAAGAAAATGGAAAACCGAGAATCAAGAACAAAAAACATTGAACTATAGAAGAAAGAACATGGAACAACAGGAAAAGAGAACAGGGAACAAAAAAAAACACAAAGACCAGGAAACAGCGAGCATAGAACAGAGAACGTAGAACAGATAACATAAAAAAAAGAAAAGAGGACAGAGAACAGAGAACAGAGAACATGGAACAGAATAAGGAAAGCAAAGAACAGAGGATGCACAACATTGAACAGAATTGAAAAGCTCGAAAGAAGAACTAAAAAAAATTGAACTATAGATGAAATAACAGGGAACAACAGCGATCAGAGAACAGAGAAGCGGGAACATAGAACTGAGAACAGGTAATAAAAACAATGAAAGGAAGACAGAGAAGAAGTAGTAGAGAACAGAGGATGCATAACATGGATCAGAAAACGAAAAACCGAGAAAGAAGAACAGAAAATATTGAACAGAGACCAATGGGAACCATAAACCCAAAAACCTGCAAACGCGAAAGAAATTTGTAATATAGAACTGAAACACAACAAATGAAAATAAAACAAGAAAAAGTGACTAAAACAGACCTTATCGCAATAATAAATCGTAATCATCGTAATTGCCGGAAAAAGAGACTGAAAATGTAATTTTTTAAGGAAAACCTTGCATTTACTTCTGAAGATAAGCTTTATAGCTATTTATTTAGCGAGCTCACATCGGAAATTACTAACTAAAAAAACTTTCGAAATAAAATGTTAAAAGCATTATTGTACATATCGCACCCTAAATCATAAAGTGACACAACTCAAAATTCAAACATTTTCAGAAGAGCCAAACAACTTTTTCTTTTTTATGGGCAATGATGTGGGAAGAGGCCACCTATAATAGTTATTTTTCAGCTCCTATGGGAAAGATTTTTTGGCAATCGCTAGAGATATATTCCATGTATCGATTTATGAAAGAAATCCGATTTCGAAAAATTTTGAGTTGAGTCACTTTATGGCTTAGGGTGCGATATATTTCCGGAAATGTGATCTCTTCGATATCTTTCGAGTGAGTCTTTAACACACATTTAACAGAAAGAAGAGCTAATTCTATAGAGAAATGATTTATTTACCTAGTAAAATTTTATTAGCTTCCAAAGCAATAAATTTGAGTTAGGCAGCTTTTCAGATACTTATCATGATAGCAGCTGTTTAACCCAGTTCAACTTAAATTGTTATTCACAGACCACTTCAAAAAAAAAAAAAAGAGTTTTCTCCCCAGATATTTGATATGAAAAAAACCAAAGCCAAAAGTCTGCAAAATTGCTAAAATAGAAGAGAGAGAAAAAAATAACATTTATAAATGAAAAAAGTTTACATTTGAGTTACTCAAGGCGCAATTGAGTTGAAGCACATGACAGGCAAAGTGAAAGTAAAAGAAAAAAAGCAAAACAATAAAAGTAAACGCTTAAATAATTTATCATCCAAGTCTATACTTGAAACAATAAACAAATACAAAGAAATACCTACAAAAAAATAAAACCCTTTCGCTGACAGACAAACAAAAAAAAATCAGAACCAGTAGCAGACGCTGCAAATTTGAACTTTCTTGTACAGAATCAACAAAAGCAAATAAACAAAAATGTTTCTGAAATCTGCATAAATCTTTTGTTTATCCTTTTTTCAATTTTAATTTTTTTTTTTGCATTCTTTCTTCGGCTTCAACCCTCAAGGCGCGCAGCACGGCCAAAGCACAATACTTTTCTGTTACAATAATAATATGTAAATGATTGATGTGAGTTTAAGAGAGTGAGAAAGAGAATTGAAAAGGAGCTGTTGTAGCGGCGCAGCAGTTGTTAATATTCATATTCTGAGTTCAGCTGAAAACACTTAAGAAACAAGCCCAAACTCTGCAGTCGAAGTGACATTAATGAATGCAAAGCGCTTGGAATGGATAGGAAAGAGTTAGAAACAATTTATCATTTTAATATGTGGACAACTTCAATCGCTGAACAATTACTTTTCGTTTAGTTGGTTGATAAGGGTATTGGAAAGCAGACAGAAAAATGGGAGGAGGAGTATTTGTTTGTAGTTGACCAGCAGATAAACAAACAACTTTTTTAGATTATCGATTAGTTCTACCGTATTTAAACTCATTCCTAATCTTGATCTTCTTTTCGGCTGCTCCAAAAAGCATTTTATTACTATATTTGCAGCCAAACGTGTCTTATAGCATTGACAGACGGCAGCGATAATCCCGATTACGGCAACACTTAATTCGATTAAAATTTTACCCTGACAGACGGCAAGTATTGCGGATTAACAAAACAGCTGAAGGAAGGTAGGCGCAGCGGCGAATTCAAAAATTTCTTGTTTTATTTCCAAAGGTAGGGTAATGTCAAAATCAAAACGAAATCACATCATGCTCAATAGGAATGGGCCCCTGCTAGAATTGTGTGACCGAAAGTACTAACACTATTACAAAAATATAATATTACCACCACATTTGCACTCGTATGTGTTTCTAGCCAAGTTCAAAACCAATGAGATAGATAAGGATGAAATGGAATTTGAAAATACACATACGGGAACGTGATGAATGAAACGGTCACAAAAGTTCCCGATGCCCTTAAGAATGTGATAGTGAGAGTCGCAAACGAATTCAGATTTCAACCACGGCGAAATATCATTTTGACATTACACTCTACCAAGGCAAATTCATTATGGTAGTGGCACGGCGAATTCGGCAATATACGCCTCGATTCGCTTTAAAGTTTTGTCCATCAAAATGTCAAACTCAAAGTAAAATTTTTCCTTGTTTGACATTCTCCTGTATTCTTCTGTACACCGTGAATTAAAAACGAGAAGAAGAAGAAGTCAGCTGTTCACGTACCATTACCATAAGGATGAATTTGCCTTGCACTCTACCAATTATAGTAACAAATTACGTTCAAAATTTCTGAATTCGCTTATGCGTCTACCTTCCTAGATCTGCCTTGGGTTCTTCTTTTTCTTCCCTTTCATTCACAATAGACATTTTTCACCAGGGATGTCATTACAAAATGCTCTAATCCGCTAAAATTTTGAGGACTAACCCAAAAGAGATATGCCGGATTACCTCCACCTAATTCTCAAGTTAAGTCCGAATTAGCTAGATATTCCGGATTATCGCTGCCGTCTGTCAATGCTATAAGACCGTGAATATAAATACACCGTTTTTTTTTTTTTTTTTTTTGAAAGATCTGTTTATCCTTTTTCTACAAACCAAAGTGGGAATTTCGATTTGGGTCTGGTCGAAGATTGTGTAAAGAGGTGACAGATAAATACTGGCATTGAAAATTTACCAATTTATGACAGTGTAAGACATCTTTAAGTGGACTAAAGGACAGCCTAGACTACGTTATTACCGAAACCCATATCAACATGGGACAATATTGGAACAGAACGGATGCAAGAGAGGACTACGAACCAGTCATCATACGCCCAACTTATTTACAGACGAATTAAAGAATACAACAATGCTTTAGACTCCCTGAACGAGATTTGCAACTGAAATATTGTCCGCAAACAGCCAGGCAGCAATCAAAGCGACCACGGCAGCAACCCCCATCGGGTGAGGAAGCTTAGAATACACTCGCAGTGAGCAATGCCTATCCTAAGAGGCGACTAAAATCCACCGACTTGGAAGGTTGATTATGGCCAAAAAATCATTCGCATGACAGTCGGACTACATAGTGTCAGAAGAGACTAGTATCCGTGCGTACCGGATTTATCCGGTAAAGAACTGTTACTTCCCCTACACTCCCGAAACCTTCAGGGAGTATCTTGGATGCTACTAATACAACAACAACAACCACGGCAGCGACGACCACCTCTATGTGAGTAGAGGACCAAGTTACATGAACTGTGTGTGAATAGAAGCATTACGATCTACTGGGTACTCGGACACCAGGGATTAAAGGGGAATGAGAGGGCAGACGTGTTAGCTAAAGCATGGGCAACACTTCTTCCTCTTGATTGGCGCTTAACCGTCTAGACGATTCTGGCCGAGTCCAACAGAACGCGCCAATTGCTAGTATCCGTGCGTACCGGATTTATCCGGTAAAGAACTGTTACTTCCCCTACACTCCCGAAACCTTCAGGGAGTATCTTGGATGCTACTAATACAACAACAACAACCACGGCAGCGACGACCACCTCTATGTGAGTAGAGGACCAAGGTACATGAACTGTGTGTGAATAGAAGCATTACGATCTACTGGGTACTCGGACACCAGGTATTCAAGGGGAATGAGAGGGCAGACGTGTTAGCTAAAGCATGGGCAACACTTCTTCCTCTTGATTGGCGCTTAACCGTCTAGACGATTCTGGCCGAGTCCAACAGAGCGCGCCAATTGCTTCTGTTTCGTGTAGCATGACGCCACTTTGGAACACCTAGGCAGGCAGCATCGCTGTCCACCTGATTTTCCCAACGCAGTAGAGGTCTCCCTTTTCTTTTGGGATCAGCGGGTTTCGATAGAACTACTTTCTTGGCCAGAGCGCCTTCATCCGTTCTCACGACATGACCTGCCCAACGCAGCCGCTGGATCTTTATTCGCTGAACAATTTCGATGTCTGTGTAAAGCTCGTACGGCTCAGCGGAGCAACACTAGCGTAAGTAAATGTAGAAAATGTTCCCCAGCCGTCTAAATTACCACAAAGCTCAAAGAGAGCAATCAATGATATGAAAAGGCGATTCCCAGTGGAGGACCCTGTCATCCTTCAAGATCCCCAAAATCATGCCTCGGTCCTACAATGGTCATAAAACCCACAAATTATCTACTCACACTTTCTACGTTAGACGGCACATTGGTGGTCGCCATACTAACAGGACACTGTCTCCATCACCATCTCATGCGTTCAAAATGGGACTGGTGTAGGGCCAGGCGTGCCCAGCGTGCAACGACCCCTATGCGTTTGGCACTCTGATACACCTGCTCTGTCAATGTCCAGCTTTTGGATGCATGCACTGAAATTAAATTTTTGTGTCTGAATTTATTTAATAAATATAAAAACTTAATATGTACTCAAATAGCAAAATAAAATAACGCTTAAAAAAATTCAAAGCCAAAAGCCAAATGTATCCATTTCCTCACCACTCGCTATGATTAATTAAATACAAAAATCCATGTAATAAAAAAAAATCCAATAAAATAACATTGCTCATGTAAATTTATACAAAATTGTTAAAACATAAAATTTAACAACTAAAAACATTTAGTTACATGCGTAAAAGCCCGTCTCCACATAACTTGTTTCACCAACAAAACATCTAGCAAAACATCTCGCTAAATAACCCGTCTCCACGTGGCTGATCGTGATTCAGTTTAACATTTCTCTTTCTTGCTCTTCTTAAATGTTTGTATGTTTGCTTGTATTTTGCGTTTTTGTTTTTGTCTGTGTGAGATTTCGATAGATATTCGATACAAAATTAGAGAAGACATCGATATCATCGAGGTTGGCAAGATGATTCAGAATGAAACAGTGTTTCAATCTTCACTCGCTCTCAGAAATTTGTATGGAAATTGGCGAGTTTCGGCACTGGTTTCCGTGTCGAAACAAGATTGAGAGAGAAAATGCAGAAAAAAAGAGCGAAACACGTTATGTGGAGACATGGTATAAGTGCTTATACTTGTCTATGCATGTGTGCATAGCTTAGCAATACAAACCTCGACGACATGCTATGTATGTTTGAAAATGCAAATACAGACAAAGATACAAGCACAAAGCAGACAAAAAGTGAAACATGGAAACATCGAAAAAAACATACAAATGCACATAAAAATTCAAACATTTACAAAACAACAATAACAATAACAATAAAAAACTTACAAGTTGTTATATTAATATTTTTTTCATATGAACATTGCATATTTTCAGGCGTATAAGCGTGTTGATTGCGTGTTGGCAGCCGCAAGCCTTAAAGGGTGATGATACGCGGCGTACGAGTGTACATATCGCAGGCAACAGGTCATCTATATATGTACAATCCTGAATAGATTTATGTAAATGCAATGTACATTAGATGCGTTTTTTTTTTATCTAACATACCCCTCCGGCCACAGAATATGAAAATAGGATGTTGTAGGAGAACTAAGCTGATTTTTGTTTAAAAAAAAACTGAGTGGGCTACTCCAAAAACAGCGATTTTTTTTTAAATTTCATGGTAGGTTTAGATTCATATATGAAAAAAACCACAGAATTAAAAATAAAAAAACAAAAGATACATATTCTCATGTAAAATTAACGGTTTAATCGAATGGTGTACTCAGTTTTTTAGTGCGAGCCATAGGGAAGGTACCAAGATCGCCTAAAGTGGAATTTTATTTTTTTTTAGTCACGGATTTTCAAGTTTGGAGCCGGGGATTTTCAAGATACCTTAAATTTCTTTTTAATCAAAATATACAGGAATCTGCGCAAATTAATGCAGTTTTCAGAAAAGTTTATTTGATCGAAATCGAGCTTTTTTGTCAAAGCTACTTTGGTTCAAATGAAACATGCCAAAATCATTTTCATATTGAACAACATTTTTTTGTACATATGTAAATAATAAATTTTCGAATTTTGTACTTGCAACAATAAAAAATGAGCACAGCGAATTAAAGCACAATTTTGTGCTGAACCCAGATATAAAATCCGAATTAAAATCGGATAATCCGTTTTCGAGATATAGCCTGAATTTTAGCTGCGAAAATTGAAGAGTTATTCCCTAAAACATAGACTTATGCTTCTGAAATTTGTTTTTTGCTTTCAATAGTACGCTATGGCGTATGAGTAACCTTGAGTTTTTTTAGAGTTGAATAAAGCAAAAAAACAAGTCCCAAACAGCAAACGTCTACGTTTTGGGGTAT
Organism: Urophora cardui; assembly: GCA_960531455.1. Lineage (NCBI taxonomy): Eukaryota > Metazoa > Arthropoda > Insecta > Diptera > Tephritidae > Urophora > Urophora cardui. Next base: position 128,094,147 of record OY482673.1, read on the forward strand.
AACTCTTCAATTTTTGCAGCTAAAATTCTGAAATTTTGTATTTAGAGCATTTATTGTACACAAAGCGCTGTCGACGAAAATCATCGGTATCAAATGACTATAACATAGAGAACCCATACCGCGATTTTGAACCAAGGAAAAAAGAGTACATTCTAGTTTTCCTATACCGCAAGATAAATTAATATTTTAAAATACTGTTCATATATTGATTTGACTTATGTTAAAGAAGTTTGCAAAAAAAATTAAGATGTATTGTACGCAACACAAGAGATAATAGCGAAAATATGCGATTTTGGGCATCCAGCCTCCATAACCGGAAATCAGGCTATGTCTCGAAAACGGATCATCCGATTTTAATTCGGATTTTATATCTTGATTCAGCACAAAATTCTTCTTTAATTCGATGTGCATATTGGCCTGGATATTTTTTGCCGATTTTTGCCCAATTTTTATTTTCAAAAATTCGTCTTGGTTCATAAAAACCAAATTCCGGAACATCAAAATTAATTTTAGACAAATGTCGTGGAGGAGTTTTCTACTCAGAAAAATGAGAGGAATCCGAATTTCGATGGCGCGGTATCGATTAATTTCTCTCCATACAAATCGCTCCACCCTAATATATGTATGTTTTTTTATGTAGCTATGCCTGTGTGCACATGCGTGTTGTGCATGTTTTTTTTTTTAGATTTTTCTTGTTTCTATTTTTGTTTATATTTTATTTTTTATGTATATATTTTTACGGTTTTGTTTTGTTGCTATTGCTGATTTGGTAACAATATTGGCGCCACAGCCACGGATGCGTTTGTTATTTAGCCGCAGGTGTTGCTGTTGATTTTATTAAAAGTATGATAACTTTTTTTGTTTGTGTTTGTGTTATTGTAGTTACTTAACCAAATAACAATTGCTTTTTTTGGTTTTAGTGACTTTTTCGCTGATAAGTTTTACATTTATTAAACACAAATTTAAAAAAAAAAATATTTTATTTTTTTCCAAAAGCTTTATGAATTTATTTTTCTCTTTTTATTTTCTTCCTTTAATTTCATTTCATTTTCTTTTCATATTTGCTCTTTTTGTTGTCGTTGTGGTTTGGCATTATTTTTTTAGCCTGCGGTCAGTCATGCATTGGCTTAGTAAAATGTATCTGCGCTTCGTATTCCTTTCAATTGCTAGTTGCTTTTTTTTTATTTGTAGCGGATATAGTAAGTTTTCAAAACATTTCAACTAACATTTATCTACCACTTGCATGTTCACATGCATACACATGTAAACATTGGCGCATAAAAAGTAAGTGCAGTGACAATGCAACGCAGCTGGTGTTGCCGCTGTGTGATTATTGCAACTGAGTTTTGCTGAATACTTCAAGATTCATACTGTTTCTGAGAGGTGTATGTATGTGTGTATGTTAGGCTTTGCCAAGCAAAATTATTTAATAATGTCCTCCGAGAGATTATCGCTAGCTGCCGTTCAATCGTGGTACACCAAGCGCTAGTTTTCAGTGGCGTGCCTAGCATAAATTGACTGGAAAAGCCTATGTATGGGCAAGCCTATGTACGGCCACTAGCCATTTATGTAATTTTCTTTGCTGTATGATCTCAATGTCTAATTTCGATTCCATTATTAATTTTGATAAAATTCGTTTTGCATATTTAGTATATTGTTTATATTCATACCGTACGAAACTGAATGTATTGAAATAAATCGAGAAAATGAAGATGATGAAGAATACATCTATTGCTTTAACTGTACACTTTTGATCAGCACATCAACAAGCCTGGCTCAGTCGATAGCAAATTCAAGTTCTTCACCATCAGAATGTTAATTATCTACAGAAACAGAGGCGAGGTTAAGAAATTATGTATGCACCACCATATCAAATATCAGACTGTCGACAGCACTTTTGAATATCAAATCAAAAATGCCAAAGCTACCTTCTCATTCCCATACAAATTTGATGTGAAAAATAGAAAAAGTTATTTGCTACTTTTTTTTTTAAATTAACTCTCAAAATAAGCAATTGGCTTCTCCTTACTGCAAGCGAGAAAATAAGCTACCTTATTCTATTTTGAAAGCCTCATAAAAGCCCATCTGAGCAACTGTTCAGAAGAGCTTAAATAATAAACCAGGGACCGTAACGGTTATGTGTGATATCCAAAAAGTTGATTTTTAACGATTATTTTCTGAGTTTTATTTTTTGCTCAGAAAATAAAAGTTTTTTCTTGAGTTTTATTTTTCGCTCAGCAAATAAAAGTTTTTTTCTAAGTTATTTTTCGATCACAAAATAAATTTTATTTTTTGAGTTTTATTTTTCCCTCAGAAAATAAAAGTTCTTTTTCTGAGTATTATTTCTCGATCAGAAAATAAAAGTTATTTTTTTATTTTTATTTTTCCCTCAGAAAATAAGTTATTTTTTTTTATTTTTTTTTTTGGTCAGAATATAAGTTATTTTTGATTTTATTTTTCCCTCAGAGGATAAAAGTCATTTTTTGAGTTTTATTTTTCCCTCAGAAAATAAAAGTTATTTTTTGAGTTTTATTTTCTGCTCAGAGAATAAAAGTTTTACAGTTTAATTTTGGCTGAAATTGTAGATTTCGCCATATAAATAGGTAAAGTATATAAATAAATTTTGAATTTTTTTTTATTTATAAACTTTACCTACGTATTAATGCGGCAAAGTCGACAGCTGCAGCTAAAATTGCGCAAAAAGATAAAACTCAAAAAATAACTTTTTTTTTCTGATCGAAAAATAAAACTCAAAAAATAACTTTTACTTTCTGAGGGAAAAATAAAACTCAAAAAATAACTTTTATTTTGTGATCGAAAAATAAAACTCAGAAAATAATGATTAAAAATAAAACTCGAAAAAATAAAAGCTAATGCACCTAGAGATAGTCTGCGTTACGGTGATTACATCTGTGTACTTCTTTTGCGTTTAGCATTTCTCCTTCAGTATGATTTTTATACTCAGCTGTACTAGTACACAGAGTATTATAATTTTGATTTCATAACGGTGGATTGTAACATAATGAAATAATCGAGATAGATATGGACTTATATATATCAAAATGATCAGGGTGAAAAGAGAAATCGATTGAGCCATGTCCGTCCGTCCGTCCGTCCGTCCGTCCGTCCGTCCGTCCGTCCGTCCGTCCGTCCGTCCGTCCGTCCGTCCGTCCGTCCGTACGCAGGATAACTCGCGTAAAAATTGAGATATTTTGATGAAATTTGAAATGCAAGTTGGTATCGAGACTGGGACGGTTGGTATTGAAAATGGGCGAAATCGGACCATGACCACGCCCACTTTTCCTATATAGAAAAAATCGGAAATTTGGTATCTCAGCCACTAATATAGCTAGAGTGATAAAATTTTACCCACGTATTGAGCTCAGGCCCTTATGAAGAAATTTGTTGAAGTTTTGGAAAATGGGCGGTGCCACGCCCACTTATTAAGGGTCAAACATTGAAAGTTTTATATGTCATAACTCAGAAACCGTTGAAGATATATCGATGAAATTTGGTATGCGTAATTTGCTTACCTAGACAAATGTTTTGGCGAAAAATTATCAAAATCGGTTGACGGCCACGCCCACTTTTATATATGGGAACTATAAAGGGGCCTAATAAAAACATTTTAAGCGATATCTCTGTCAAATATAAAGATCTATCACTGAAATTTTGTGGCAGGAGACCAACTAGGGAAATAAAACAAAAATTATAAAAATTTTGGAAAATGGGCGGTGCCACGCCCACTTATTAAGGGGCAAATATTGAAAGTTTTATAAGCCATAACTCAGAAACCGTTAAAGATATATCGATGAAATTTGGTACGCGTGATATATTTACTTAGCCAAATGTGTGGACGAAAGATTACCAAAATCGGTTGACGACCACGCCCACTTTTATATATGGGTATTATAAAGTGACCTAATAAAAACATTTTAAGCGATATCTCTGTCAAATATAAAGATCTATCACTGAAATTTTGTGACATGAGTTCTACAATAGACCGGAAACAAAAAATAAAAAAGTTTGGAAAATGGGCGTGGCACCGCCTCTTTTTATACAAAGGAATCTACGTGCCTATTACTCGACAAATAACTGAGATATTATGACGAAACTTGGTTTATACACTTTTATAACATGTGTTAGTTGGCCGCTGTGGTGCAGTGGGTAGAGTGCTCGCCTGCTATGCCAGAGGTCTCGGGTTCAAACCACGGTCCGAGCCAAACAAATTTTTCTAATTAGTAAAAATCCAATTATTGGGTTTTTTAAGAGCAGCGGTCACCTCTCGGCAGTGGGCGGCATACCCTCCGAGATTATTTCTGCCATGAAAAAGCTTCTCACAAAAAATGCATTCGCCGTTCGGAGCCGGCATAAAACTGTAGGTCCACCCAATTAGTAGGAAAAAACAAAAAGGAGCACACCTCGAATTGGGAGAGAAGCTCGGGTAACTAAAAGTCATAGAGGGATGCAATTTTGCACTAACAATAATATTTATATGCTTATTTGGATGATTGATACAAATTTTGAAAATGGGCGTGGCTGCGCCCTGTTTATGCAGCACTCGTGTCATATAAAATACACCCTATATCGAACAAACGCAAACAAACAATGAAAGCATACAGCTGAGTATCTAATGTTCGATTCTACTCGAACTTAGGCTTCCTTACTTGTTTTTTTAATCAAAATTTAAAAAATAACGATTATTTTCAATCCCTGTAATAAACACATTTTAAGCGTAAAATAACGAGATTTTTTAAAACATTCGTAATATGAAATGTACGAAAATATTTAGGCAAGCCGGACTTTTCGGCTTATATAAAGCGCACGCCACTGTTAGTTTTACTCAAATGATATTTTAATATATCAAAGGCTCAAGGATTATTAAAATGGTCTTTTTGCATACTTCTATGCACATCCTCAATTCGGTTATGATGCTTTTGCAATTCTTAAGATATGAAATTAATACAAGAGTTTTATTTTGCCACCATCCAAAGTCATCTAAACATAATAATTTTGAGAAGAATATAACACCCTAACGTGCATGAAATATATAAGCAAGTTTTTATAGAATATATTTAGATAAACGGCTGATGCATTTTTCTCACATGAACTTACAACTTACATATTAGGTATGTAAGTACATATATAAATATTGTTTAATATCTTTTTTACTCGCCAACAAACAACTAAACAACTCCTCACCCAAAATACTTGCGTGGCACAAGACATTCGTAAAATAACAGCAATAATAAAGCAGCATGAGTGCAAAACTAGAAACATTTTAGCAAACAAAAATATAACAAATAAAACTGATAAATAAAGAAGAATAAAAAAGAATAAAAAATATAAAAATTTAACCCAAAAAAAGAGTTTGCACAAATAAAAGCGGAAACTTTTACGCCGCAGCAAGTAGAAGAAGAAAAAGCAGAAGTATCATAATGTCATAGCAAAATGCTTAAAGAACGTGCAAACTTAAAAAAAAACCACAAACAAATAAAAGTGGAAACTTAAGTAAGTAAATAAAAATGTGGCAATGTGTTTGTGCGTGCGGCTGGGTGTGTGTGTGTGTGTGCTTATGTGTGTTTGAATGTGTGCCTCTAAGCAAACAAGTAGCGGAAGCAAATCGCTTAACAATTGCGAACTTTTGCCTCATCTTTTATGCCAAAAAAAAAAGTTGCTAAAAGCGTTTCTTATTTCTTCTCTTTTTCCCCTTTCCTGCTTTTTTGCTTGCTACACCTCGTCTTTCTGCGGCTTACAGCTCGCCTTTCTACGGCTTTTTATTGCTACATTTCGTCTTCCTACCGCTCTTTATTGCTACACTTTTCCTGCCTTCATCAAACTCTTACTTTTTATGCTTTTATTTCTTGCTTCCTCCATTTTTCCAAGCATTTGTTGTGTTTACTTTAATCTTACTATTTGCAAAGTGTTCTTGAAAATTTTTCGATTTATTTCCATGGCATTGTAGTTCAGGTTGGCATACACATTCACTGATATACATATTTATGTATGTATATATGTAGGTACTACCCTGTAGGGAAAATCTCTAGTTCCGAACTAGGTCGCTTCTAGTGCAGCCACTACTAGTGCGAGCTAAATCTCTTTTGCATGTTATCAACTGGCGATTTTAACACGGCGATGTCCTAAGCGGTGTCAATTGTCACCCTCTGCACTACATTTTCCATAGTTCCGAACTAGTACTAAATCATTGGCGTAGTAACGGGGGGGGTTTTGGGGACAAAACCCCCCCCGAAAGATTCGTTTTGTATAAAATTCTTCTGACCATAAAACCACCTTTAACTAAGAGATGATTTACAGGAAAAAATCAATGAGAATATTAATTTCTCGAAATTGGTAATTCGAAATTTAGCGCTTTTTCACGAAGTATTATTTATAATTGTAGCGTTAGTTGAGCTGTAGGAAAGTGCAAGTACCGCAGGAATTTTATCACAATTTACATTCTTTGTACCCATACTCGCTCTTTTGTGGTAAAATTCCTACGGTTCCTGCACTTTCCTACGGCTCAACAAACGCTACAATTACACTACTCGACAAATTTTGATCAACTTTAACCACCAAAAATGAAATAACCAGACCCAGTTTTTGAGATATTGGTAAAAACGTGGAAAACGCCATATATGGAAACATTGCATCACATAAGTGCATCAAAAAGTTTTATTAGACATCGTGGCGATTTGATATCTAGGAGGAGCTGATATAGGGAGCTCCAACAGACATTTTTTGCCTTCACACTCCAAAATTGGTCAAGTAGTTTGGTTACAAAAACAAAAATAATGAAAAAAATTTGAAAAAAATCGAATTTTTTTTAAAGAAATTTCAGATTCGACTGTCCTAAAATCAGAAAAAATCTTAATAATTTCCCTACAAGCTTAGGTGCTGAAAGTGATGAAAATTGTGAGAGATTTCATCAGGACTTAATAGTTTTTGAATGGTGATATCAAGGGTCTTGGTACGAGTATATGATGGGAGACTATTTTTTGGACAATCATACGTGTAACAAATGCAGAAAATCACAAAAGAGTAGTCAAAAGTACTTACTCACATCGCTCATTATTTATCAATAGCGAAATATGGATATTTTTTTATTCAATTAATTTTTTTCCTATTAATCGCTGTTTTGAGAGATATTGTGCACTTCAAAACACGTAATAAATGGAATAAAATAATCTTAAGTATTACTCCTTAATAAAGTTTTATGAATAAACCCAATTTTGTTGTTGAAATTTTACTCTTCCGGAAATGCATATTATTCTTTGTGCAAAATTTCATTCCTTTATGACTTCTAGTTACGCCGATGATATCGACATCATTGGCACTAACACTCGCGCCGTATGTTCTGCCTTCTCCAAGCTGGATAAAGAGGCTAAGAAAATGGGTTTGGCGGTTAACGAGGACAAGACGAAGTACCTCCTGTCATCACACAAAGAAACAGCACGCCTTGGCAGCCACGTCAATGTTGATAGCTACAAATTCGAAACTGTTGAGGACTTCGTCTATCTGAGAACCAGCATTAACACCAAGAATGATGTCAGCACGGAGATCCAACGAAGAATCACGCTTGCCAATAAATGCTACTTCGGACTAAGTAGGCAACTGAAAAGTAAAGTCCTCTCTCGACAAACAAAAATCACACTCTACAGGACGCTCATCGTTGCAGTCCTCATGTACGGCGCACAAGCATGGACAATTTCAAAATCAGATGAGATGGCACTTGGAGTATTCGAGAGAAAAGTTCTTCGTAAGATTTATGGACCTTTGCGCGTTGGCGTGGGCGAGTATCGACGGAGATTTAACGATGAGCTGTACGAGCTTTACACAGACATCGACATTGTTCAGCGAATAAAGATCCAGCGGCTGCGTTGGGCAGGTCATGTCGTGAGAATGGACGAAGGCGCTCCGGCCAAGAAAGCATTTCTATCGAAACCCGCTGAACGCAAAAGAAAAGGGAGACCTCCTCTGCGTTGGGAAAATCAGGTGGACAGCGATGCTGCCTCCCTAGGTGTTCCCAAGTGGCGCCATGCTGCACGAAACAGAAGCAATTGGCGCGCTCTGTTGGACGCGGCCAGAATCGTCTAGACGGTTAACCATTTCGAACCTCCTGGTACACCATATGTACCACTAAATTTTATTATGGGATAACTCCTAAAGTTTTCACTCAAACTTGAAAAGAATATACTCGGACGAAGCCTGCTGGTTTTTCTAATGGTGCATATAAAAAGGAGCTCATTCGCGCTCACAGTTTACACACAGCTTTGAGTGAAACAGCGAAGCATGCGAACGCGTACATTTTTTACAAGTATTAGTTATTCAAAACAAAGTGCAAAGTAGTAAAAAATATATAACAGATAAAGATATTGACTTCGTTTATGAGGATAAGTATTGATAATGACAAATTTTGGATATTTATTATTGTATATTTTGAGTTTTACAAAACTGGTACGTATACGTACCAGCAGTCCTTTATACTGGTACATATGTGTACCAGCAGTACCCTTCGTCAATCTTTACATACTTATTGTTTTTTGTTTTACAAAGAAATAATATGTCGAAAACTTGTGTGAAGATGAAATAGCAAAGACGCTGGATGTTTATGGAGATTATTCTGACGTTGGCAATGAAGGTGGGGATGAAAGTGGGGACTTTTCTGGCGGAAATGCTGATAATTACGAACCGGACTCGAATACGGATAGCGAAAAATCTTTAATATCTTCATCTTTATCTTTCGATAGGGAATCCCATGCAGCTGAAGGTGTAAATGAAAATGAATCGGAAGAATTTTACCAAGAGCTCGAAGATAACATGATTTCCATGACTTCGAACCAAAGGTCATGGCCTTGTCCTCAGCCAAATTTTATACCTAAGAATATTACAAACGAACATCGTGAGTGTAATATAAGTCTCGAAATTCCACGTACTTCGTCACCATTTTCAGTATTTCAAAAAAATTTCCCTCGAAGTTTGTGTGTATATACCGCGAAATGTACAAACGAACGCATTTTTACATTTGGAACCGCAAAACAATCACCAAATATATCGAAAACTGATGCTGGGGAAATAGCAATTCTGCTGGGATATATGTTTGTTATGTCCTACAAGAAAGAAACCGCGGAAAAAAGTGTTCTATCGTCTTTTAATGATTTCCGCTGCGAAATCTTCGGTCATTTATTGCGATCTCCGATGAGAAAAACTTCAATTTATCGATTTCATAATAATATTAGCAGAATCACTAATATTTGAAGATAAGAAAACTGCAACCAGACGTAGGTCTCAAGCAATGGGGCACATATCTGCAGGACAGAAGAATCTGGGCATTATATCTATGCATTTACCAGTTCCTATTAATACTAGAAGACGTTGTGAAAATTTTCGGCGCAACAAAAAGCAAACGAGAACAAAGTAAATGTGCCAGATATGCGATATACCACTTTGCATGGGTTGCTTTGCAAGTTATCAGACTAATAAATCAAATTAATACATCTCCATATTAATTTTAAAAGTATTTTTTCGTGAATATAAATACCTATATTATGTAAAATGCATTATTTGAATAAAATATAAGAAAATATATTCGTTGAAATAATCAATAACTCTTAGCAGATTAAGGACTGATGGTACATATGCTGTACCACACAACAGCACTGGTGGTACAATGGTTTACCACCACCCACACCTTGATAAAAATGGAAATAATTTGAACGTGGATTTTTTAGTTATAAGCTACTTAATTGTGGGAAACTAGTTAAATGTTATATACTCAAGCAGTTGAAAGCCGGTTCGAAAGGGTTAAGCGCCAATCAAGAAGAAGAAGAAGTTACAAAGATGTCACGTTACAAATTTCCAATTTCTGAAAAAAATTACATTTTGATCATTTGTAAAAAAAATTTGAGATTTTTGGTAATTTTTATTTTAATTCTGGTAAATTTTTTACATTGGCTGTGACCCCCCCCGAAAAATTCTCTTACTACGCCACTGTACTAAATTCTACAGTTTTCACTAGTTTGTTTATTGGCACAATTTCGATAGTTCTGAACTAACTACAAGTACCTAAAAATTCTACAGTTTTACATCTGCCGCTTAAGTGCAGCATTTGACACACTTCATGCAAGTGGCGCGATGGCACACTGGCTAACGCGGCTGACAATCAATCTGGCGAGCGCAGGTTCGAATCCTGTCGGTGTCGAGGCTAGTGATATTTTTTTTTTTAACTAATATTTATACTCAGCTGTACTAGTACACAGAGTATTATAATTTTGATTTCATAACGGTGGATTGTAACATAATGAAATAATCGAGATAGATATGGACTTATATATATCAAAATGATCAGGGTGAAAAGAGAAATCGATTGAGCCATGTCCGTCCGTCCGTCCGTCCGTCCGTCCGTCCGTCCGTCCGTCCGTCCGTCCGTCCGTCCGTCCGTCCGTCCGTACGCAGGATAACTCGCGTAAAAATTGAGATATTTTGATGAAATTTGAAATGCAAGTTGGTATCGAGACTGGGACGGTTGGTATTGAAAATGGGCGAAATCGGACCATGACCACGCCCACTTTTCCTATATAGAAAAAATCGGAAATTTGGTATCTCAGCCACTAATATAGCTAGAGTGATAAAATTTTACCCACGTATTGAGCTCAGGCCCTTATGAAGAAATTTGTTGAAGTTTTGGAAAATGGGCGGTGCCACGCCCACTTATTAAGGGTCAAACATTGAAAGTTTTATATGTCATAACTCAGAAACCGTTGAAGATATATCGATGAAATTTGGTATGCGTAATTTGCTTACCTAGACAAATGTTTTGGCGAAAAATTATCAAAATCGGTTGACGGCCACGCCCACTTTTATATATGGGAACTATAAAGGGGCCTAATAAAAACATTTTAAGCGATATCTCTGTCAAATATAAAGATCTATCACTGAAATTTTGTGGCAGGAGACCAACTAGGGAAATAAAACAAAAATTATAAAAATTTTGGAAAATGGGCGGTGCCACGCCCACTTATTAAGGGGCAAATATTGAAAGTTTTATAAGCCATAACTCAGAAACCGTTAAAGATATATCGATGAAATTTGGTACGCGTGATATATTTACTTAGCCAAATGTGTGGACGAAAGATTACCAAAATCGGTTGACGACCACGCCCACTTTTATATATGGGTATTATAAAGTGACCTAATAAAAACATTTTAAGCGATATCTCTGTCAAATATAAAGATCTATCACTGAAATTTTGTGACATGAGTTCTACAATAGACCGGAAACAAAAAATAAAAAAGTTTGGAAAATGGGCGTGGCACCGCCTCTTTTTATACAAAGGAATCTACGTGCCTATTACTCGACAAATAACTGAGATATTATGACGAAACTTGGTTTATACACTTTTATAACATGTGTTAGTTGGCCGCTGTGGTGCAGTGGGTAGAGTGCTCGCCTGCTATGCCAGAGGTCTCGGGTTCAAACCACGGTCCGAGCCAAACAAATTTTTCTAATTAGTAAAAATCCAATTATTGGGTTTTTTAAGAGCAGCGGTCACCTCTCGGCAGTGGGCGGCATACCCTCCGAGATTATTTCTGCCATGAAAAAGCTTCTCACAAAAAATGCATTCGCCGTTCGGAGCCGGCATAAAACTGTAGGTCCACCCAATTAGTAGGAAAAAACAAAAAGGAGCACACCTCGAATTGGGAGAGAAGCTCGGGTAACTAAAAGTCATAGAGGGATGCAATTTTGCACTAACAATAATATTTATATGCTTATTTGGATGATTGATACAAATTTTGAAAATGGGCGTGGCTGCGCCCTGTTTATGCAGCACTCGTGTCATATAAAATACACCCTATATCGAACAAACGCAAACAAACAATGAAAGCATACAGCTGAGTATCTAATGTTCGATTCTACTCGAACTTAGGCTTCCTTACTTGTTTTTTATTTATTTATTTAATAAAAATTTATAAAAATATTTAAAAAGTAATAAAATAAAAAAAATCAAAATAAGCCTAAGGGATCGGAAAAGCATAATTAGGGGAACATTTCAATTCATACAAGTTAAGATGCATATAGAAACCTCTTTATATAAAACGCTTCACCCCAATAAACACAACGGATTTGCCTCGAATTCGAGACGAGTTCGCTTCTCTGATTATATTATCGCGGCCATAGTTCGCGACGATAGATCGGCGAATCCGAATTCCCAGGTGAGTCACCTCTCATTAGCGATTCGCGCTTTTTTATGTTCTCGGATCGTTGGCAATTCGAGATTTGGGATCATTGGCGAATACATTCTAGAAAATCTTCTTCTGCGAATCCGCCTCGAATTCCGCACTATATCATCCGAACTTTTAAATTTCTCGAGTGGGGTTTTAAAGAGTAAATTAAAGCCCAACAGGGAATTCCTTCGTGTAAAGCAAGATCCAACAAAATTAATAAATGCTATTGCGATAATTGATTTTTCTCGAGTCCTTCTCGAACTCGATACGAATCCGAAAAATAACATTCACGTCCGCGAATTCATCTCGAGTTTGCCACGATACCATCCTCGCTTTTGTGTTTATTGGGACTAAACATCTGAGAATTGCAGAAATATACAAAGCCAACGGCAATTGAACGAACGAAAAATTTTCATAGAATTTTTGTCACTTTGAAATTGCTTACAAATCAAAGTATGTCTATTTATAATGGCCACTCAATTCACTCCCCCTGAACTGGGGAGCGTCTAACTACAATTGATCTAATTCAATTTTGACACATTTTCGCTAGTTCGGAACTAGAAATTTTGCTCACTAGTTATTGAGTTCCCTGCAGGGTATATAAAAGTACAAACTAAATACTTTATTGATTCTTCTTACAAACTTTTATTTATGTTATGTTAATTTTTTCCAACTTGTAGTGTCAAAATATGCGGTAAGCGGATTTTTAGCTGAAAATTGTACTTTCGCACATTCATTGAGTTTTTCTATCTTTATAGCATTTCTCATATTTTGACTACTCTCAGACTGCTCCCGTCTCAGATTTTTGCTTCTTCGAGATATTTTGAAACACTTTTCTTGATATTTTACAAAAAGATTTTATTTTCACTAGGTTAGGACAGGTTAGGTTAGGTTAGGTTAGGTTAGGTTAGGTTAAGTTAGGTTAACTTAGGTTAGGTTAGGTTGGGTTAGGCTGGTTAGGATAGGTTACGTTAGGTTAATTTAGGTAAGGTTAGGTTAAGTTAGGTTAGGTTAGGTTAAGTTAGGTTAGGTTAGATTAGGTTAAGTTACGTTAGGCCAGGTTAGGTTAGGTTAGGTTAGGTTAGGTTAGGTTAAGTTAGGTTAGGTTAGATTAGGTTAAGTTAGGTTAGGCCAGGTTAGGTTAGGTTAGGTTAAGTTAGGATAGGTTAGGTTTGTAAGGTTAGGTTAGGTTAGGTTAGTTTAGGTTATGTAAGGTTAGGTTAGATTATGTTAGGTTAGGTTAAGTTAGGCACCGACATCGGAATCCTCTTACCGGCCTTAAAGCACCTGGTCCTTTCAACGGACTTGGTAAAAGTATACCTATACAGGCAACCGGAGCTTACAATTTGTCCATGAATGACTTAGTGTTGTTGCACTCCGTCTACAGCCTAGAGGTGCCCCGTTGGGGCATGTGGTTTACCACCCGCGCTCGCTCTGCTAGTGGTTGTTTCCCTCGAGGGGATTTAGCTGTGCTAGCATTGGCGGTAGGATTTGACTTACCCCAAGCGATTTAGCCCTACTGCCTGCTTGCGCATGTGCTCGAAGTAGGGATGTGAGCCATGAAGGCCCGCTCTTCGCCATCTTAGCAGTTCCCGAGGTTTTGGATACTCTTTTATCGCCAAGTCCAACGGCGACATTGTTAACCGTGCAGGGATTCGAAGCAAGTTTTTTTATTGTTATACAATTCATCTGTTTTTTTGTGAACGCCTAATGAGATGAGACCTTTTGGCGACCTACAAGTAAATAAAGTAGTAAAAAGGAAACTGTCGACTACGGCAGAGACCCTTACCGCAAAAAGTAAAAGAATATAGTCGGTTACTCCTGACTGAAAACCATCCATTGGGCACGGAACGGCATAACGCCCTGGATTAGGGGTTTTTTGTATGTTGGTGGTGTAATTTCCGCATGGAACACCTGGGATACATACCGCTTGCCGTGACAAGAAGGATGTGCGCAAGGGCATCATACGGAGCTTTCCTATTAGTCCATGGAGAGCCAAGACAAGTGCCATCGTCGATTGGGTCTGTTAAGCCTCCCCTCTATGGTCGCATGTGTTTCCCTGAGACGATTCGAAGAGAGGTCAAGACTCTCATCACGGGAGATTCATCTTGGTTACCATATGAGCCCAATGACAAGTAGATCAACGTGATGTAGTTTGTTTATTGTTTGTTTGCTTGTTCAGAACATTAGTCAAGACAACGCATGAGGGAAAAGTCTGAAAGATGAATAAATTAGTCAAGACAACGCGTGAGGGAAAAGTCTGAAAGATGAATAAATGTAACATACAATAAGTCCAACTAGCTATTTGAAACAGCCGAAACTTCTAATTAAGTTGGATACATTGAATTAATTCTTGTTTTAGCAAAGTTTAAAGCCAATTATTAAGCAGATCTTAGCTAAGGCATGAACCACAAATTTAAATCAGCTGCTTAGAATGGAATTGCCGTAGCTGAGATTGATAGCTCCGAAGTCTAATGTTACCTAAATAATGGATCAAAAGTATCCCTTCTGAAGGGAGCTGACAATTCCATCACGCTGAATTATTTTCTTTTGATTCTTTTCTATTTCGAATTGATTAAAAACAAAATTCAACAGTTTTAATTATTCCCAATAAACAAAGAAGCAAGGATGATATCGCGGCGAATTCGAGGCGAGTTCGCGAAAGCAGATTTTCGCGAATGTAATTTCTCGGACTCGCCTCGAGTTCGCGGCAAGTTCGAATAAATCAATTTTCGCGATATCATATTTTTCTATTTTTTAAGTTGTTTTGCACTCAAAAATCATTATAGTTCTTATAAAAATATTTTAGATGCTTTGTCTTATTTTATACGGGTTTAACCCAATGCCAGTAAACTAAATTCTGAACTTTTAATTTTTCGAAATGCCATTTATAAAAAAATCTCGAATCGCTAATGAACAAATTTTCGAATCGCCAACGATCAGAGAAATTAAAAATTCTCGAATTGCTAATGATAAAAAGTTCGAATCGACAGCGATCCGAGAATGAACAAATTCTCGAATCGCTAGTGATAGGTGACATGCCTACGAATTCGGATTCGCCGATCTATCGCCGCGAACTATTGCCGCGATAATATAATCAGAGAAAGCGAATCCGACGCGAATTCGAGGGGCGAATCCGTTGTGTTTATTGGGTTATGCCATACGTACTGACAAACTGACAAAAATCATGACTAAATTTAAACCATAATCAGATATACACATTTATACTTCATTTGCGAATTTATAAAATGCATATTTGTTAGATAATTTCACATTTCAATGAACAATAAATGAACATAGTAAATTTTGCGCGGACATTTTGCCACTTGTATACCTTTGAGGGCGCTTTCGAGCGAAAGCTGATTGTGGGTGTCTATTATTGTCAAACCAGAAAATCCCACAACCACAAAAATTTAACAACAAAAATGGCCACAACAACAAATCCATACACAATGTATACACAAGTAAGTAACACACAATTAACAATAGTTTTTTGGATAATTAGATGCAAACATTGCGGCGATTTTTCGTTTGTGCGATTTTTGGCGCTCCAACAATAATTACATGCCACAAATTAATAAACACACAAATGTGAGCGCGCGCTCGAGTGCCGGTCAGGCAACTGCAAAAAGCATAAAATGCGACAGAAAAAAAGCCAGCACAATTATAAATTTATTTCGAAAAATCAAGTTTATATAGCGTGTATAATTTTGGGTCATATTGGGTTAATGGGACTTGTGAGCAAAGGGAGTGAGAAGCCTATGATTTTCAAATTCAGTTTGTGTATCAGAAAACGTATAATTTTTTCTGGAAATTGAATTCTAGCTCGTAAGATTATTTCTATCCCTGAAAAGGAATGAATGTAGACTTAACAACGGGGTGCTCACATAGGACACTGTCTTTTAGCAAGACATGCGTTCAAAATGGGACTAGTTGGTGAAAATGAATGCAGAGTATGCGATTTGCATGAAGAGATGGTGTAGAGCAAAGTCTCTGCTACTATCCTGCTAATATCATGCTCAGACATAAAAATTAATTAAGTCAATTGGGGTTGATTGAACATCTTTAGATTTGGTGTTCAGACATATTTAATTTACTTGGCCCATTTAACAGGTCGGCTCAAGATACATACACACATACACGCCGTGAGCTGAATATCAAACTCTCGTGACCTAAATGTGAAAATTGCAAGGAGGACGAAATAATTTGACATTCAGCTCACAATTTTTACCAATCGTAAACACGAATACATGTATAGAATAAGCAGAAATAAAAACAAATTTGATACGTGATGAAGAAGAACAAGAATGCAGCTGATCTGACGAACCAACCTGTTTAGTGGACACTGACGCTTATCACATTTCTCTTTTCATGACATTTCATTTTACTTATGAAACAAGCCTTTTAACAGGGTTGCATGCATAATTGTTCTTCATTAACAACTCATTAATTTCTAATGAAGCATTAACTTGGTCAATTTTTGTATGGTAAATTGAGAATCATTGGGCTTGAAAATTTAATGAAGGCTCTTAATTTTCAATTAAGGTTGTGTCTGAACATAACATAAGGCTTCGGCTACTAGCGGAAAGCCGTTTTCAGTGATCTCGAATCGGTGTGCAAAATAGAAGTAAAGAAGCACTTGGTATTTGCTAAAGGGACGGAGTTGTGCTTCAATAACTTTTCTTGCAACACTATGGACTCATTCCATGATGCCATTAGCAGCCAGCCAGTTTAACCTAATCTAACCTGAATTTTAGGTCTAATTAGAGTCACAGATGAAATGGAAGTCAAAACAAAGTCACAGTGGAGAAGTCGAGATCGGGATCGAAGTCGAATTCCAAGTCTAGTTTAAGATTATAGTCGAAATTTAAGTACACTGAAAAAAAATTCTCTCGATCAAAGACATAATTTTCCTTATTTGGAACACGCGTCCCAAAACAAAATTTTCTTTGTTTTGAGTAAATTTTCCCAAAACTGTGGAAAAAACATTAAAAAAAAACATTCAAACAAATTCGTTACAATGAGGATTTGTATGAGTATTCAATTTCTCAAAATTAAAGAAATCAAGTCTTCAAAACAAGGGCAAGTTGGGAATGGAATGGTGCTTAAAGAATTTTTCATTATTTTAATGTATGCATTTTTTTTAAACAAGTATATGAAACCATGGCAACGCATGTAAACAACAATATTTTATAATACTTTTAACATGTTTTAGAGAAAATGTACTCAAAACAAAGAAAGTAGCGTTCAAAATAGGTAAACAATTTCTTTGACCCCTCCATATATTTTTTTTTTTCTCTCAGTGTAGAGCTCGAAGACGAAGTCGTGGTTGAAGTCGAATCAAACTCAAATTTAAAGTTCAATTGGAAGTAAATCTCAAAATTCAACTGGAAATCAAAGGTTGGATCGACGGTTAATCGCAGTTGAAGTCAAAATGAGAGGTGAAATCCAAGTCTAAGCTAAAGTTTAAGTCAAATTCGAAATTAAGGTCGACTTGATGTAAAAGCCAAAGTTGAGGTACTTAGAAATTAAAAACGAAGTCCTTATAGAAACAGTAGCTAAAATTAAGGCCGAGAAATAAATCGTCCTCGAAGTTCAAGTTAATATCGAAGCCGGATTTAGAAGCTGGACTGCGGTTTTAAGTCGAAATGAGATTCGGAGACGCACTAACCACTTCTCAGCTTATCTTACAGACTTTCTGACATTACTTAAATTAAAACAAAATTCTGAGCAGCAACTCATCAAACCTTAGAAGCTTTTTTTTTATTTTTCTCTATATATTTTTTTTTCTCTCGCGTTTTTCTCCTTCATATATGAACATATATATTTCCTCACCGTATACTTATATCTGTCCTGGTCTATTCTTCCTTTCTCTATCATATTTTTCCAATCCCTCTCTCTCTTTCTATTTCATACTTTCTCATAACATTGACTAAATTACTTCCAGAGTACTAGATCACCAAGCCACTATATCGATCCCTAACCGACATTTAAAAATCCTTTACGCATTCAGACATTTACTTTGAAGCAACCGCAACCATTCCATAACTTATTTTGCATTTAATTTCCAATTGAGCCGATTATAGACATTCTCTTCATTAACGTGAACCATATAAGCCGGCTGAAAGAAGCTTAAAAAAAAAGAAAAACAGAACTTGTCGAAAAGGAAATAAAATTTGCGAATTGTGCGAAAAAAAACTTAACTATAATTAATCAGTACTAAGTCTTTTATTTTTTTTTTGTTGCAATGCAGTACTCGTGGGTGTCGCATGACCACAGCAACCGCAATAATTCGCGCACGCAAAACCATTGAAGCAATATGAATGAGATGATTTACTTGTGTTCTACAGTAAACAATCGAAATTGTGAAAATGCGCATTAAGCACGTGAAGTAATAAAAGAAAGAGAAATTAAAGATAAATAAACAAATAAAAACGGAATGAAAGGAAATTGGAGAAATTATTTTGTGGTTATTAAATATTTCGAGAGTGAATTGTCAAGAAATGTGCAGTTTGCTTGGGCGTAGAATGTGGGTAGTTGCACGCAGGAGTAACTACAGTGTGTGTGTTTGCAGTGGCTCTTAAACTTTGTTTTGCTTAATTTGTTTATATGAAATCAATGAAGTTTTCAGTCAATAGGCATTTGTTTGTTGGTGTTTTAAAACTCTTTAAAATCATTGATCTCTCATTTTCTCACTTTTCTTTTGCATACATACAGTGGCTATAAAACTTAAACAAAAGAATTCTTTGTAATAGAAAGGAACTAATTAGCATATAATTTGTTGCTTGGTCTTCTCAATCTTTTTTTAAAAATCATTGATCTCAGATTTTCTCCTTTTTCCTGACTGTGAGAGCTGGTTTTATAAATTTACAGTGCTTTTCAAACTATTTTTTTTTTATTCTCTGTTTTAAAGAAGAACTAATTATAGCACAGTTTGTCTCAACGGCTTTCTAACTTTCTTATAACTTAAATATACTCACTTGATTCAACTCGCCTTTTTATACATAAGATAATGGAAAATTACATATTTACAGTGGCTTCTAAACTTTCTTTAAATTGTATTCCAATTCTTACCACTAGTACAAAATCAAATACCTAGTTGAATGAAATCATATATTCCATAAAGCTTCAAATCTACAATTAACAGAGATCTCTCTATAATAATAATAATAATAATAATAATAATAATAATAATAATAATAATAATAATAATAATAATAATAATAATAATAATAATAATAATAATAATAATAATAATAATAATAATAATAATAATAATAATAATAATAATAATAATAATAATAATAATAATAATAATAATAATAATAATAATAATAATAATAATAATAATAATAATAATAATAATAATAATAATAATAATAATAATAATAATAATAATAATAATAATAATAATAATAATAATAATAATAATAATACAATGGCGCTATTATAACTCTGACGAGTTTTATGGCCGAGCTTCTCTCCATTCGAGGTGTGCTCATTTTGTTTTTTCTACTAATTGATCTCTCTACACGCTCAGTCAAAAGACTACTTCTTGCTCCTTTTACGTACATACCCTTTTTGGAAGCCACTGCCATCCACAAAATATATTGCTGATTTAAAATCAACTATCTTAATTCTGTGGCCGCTGTGGTGCAGTGGGTAGAGTGCTCATCTGCTATGCCAGAGGTTTCGGGTTCAAACCACGGTCCGAGCCAAACACCAAAAAATTTTTCTAATTAGTAAAAATCCAATTATTGGATTTTTTAAGAGCAGCGGTCACCTCTCGGCAGTGGGCGGCATACCCTCCGAGTGTATTTCTGCCATGAAAAAGCTTCTCACAAAAAAATACATTCGCCGTTCGGAGCCGGCATAAAACTGTAGGTCCACCCAATTAGTAGGAAAAACAAAAAGGAGCACACCTCGAATTGGGAGAGAAGCTCGGCCATAAAACTCGTCAGAGTTATAATAGCGCCATTGTATTATTATTATATTATTATTATCTTAATTCTGTAATAATTAAAAAATCACTGAACAGTCGATATTACGTAATGCGTATATAAAAATAAAGCCATCATCATCACCAGCGGGTTCTTGCCCTTTTGTGCCAACTCTTCGCTCTTTTTTTAATCTCTCGGTATGTCCCTACAGGACTTGTTGTACAGGCTTGTTATATATATATATATATGTTTGTATGTACATATTTTGTTGTCAATAAATTATTGTTCTTATTTTTGTGCTTATCGACGTAGCGTTAATAATCTGCCTGCCACGTACGCACTTTGTTCTCGAGGAAGCATATGCAGTGTAAAAGGAGCTTAAAGGGTTCAACAAAAGGGTTACAGCAGCTGACTTTTTTAATAAATGTTAAGATATAATTACTTTCAGAAGGAAGTTTAACGTTTAAAATGATGTAATAAAAACTTATATCTTCAAGCAAATTATTAGATTATCTCTAAAGCTCTCCATGAAAAATATTTTAGCAAATCTGAAACCCAGAAAGAATCTAATTTTCAGTGCTAAGAAAAGTGGTGATGATTTGAAGTGAAAATTCAATGAGCCGCAGAGTATAGCAGAAGTCTAGTTCCAGCAATCATACTTGTAGTCTGTTAAAGATTTAAAATAAGCACTAAATCTTTGTCATGTTTCCAACCAATATGAGAAGCCTTTCCGCTCTTTACCTAAGCTCCTTTGCTTATAGTCCAAGTTAAGGAACTGACCGATGAATTGGCAAATTGCGGATCGGTGGTACACCCAACTGGACCGCAGCCAATTATAGTACCAAGTATAACGGGTACTGTGAATTACGTAAGGAACTTCCTGAGGGAAACTCAAGGGGACGATGCAAATTTACAGATTACTGTAAAATTACAACGTGCTTGCTGAAATAACCTAACAGGGAGGTAGCAAACTTTCTCCTCAAGCAGGGAAGGAGGGAGCAGGGAGCTTCGGGCCCTTGTGGGGTTGATTACAGGACACACTCCAAGAGCACATGGCCGCCATAGGCATCATCGAGAGCTCATTATGTTTATGATGTCTGAAGGAGTGCGACGACTGCACAAAGCATTTCCCCTGCACCTGTCCGTCTTTCGCTGGACTAAGATTGCGCATTCTCAGGTCAGATGTATTGAGAATGGCGGACGCAAATTCATTATCACTCGAAAAACCTCTCAGATTTATAAAAGAATCTGAGGAGTTTGCAGAGGAATTCTGATTCCACTATCCCACTTTTTCCCCTACATTCAGATCTTTTGTAAAGGTCTTAAATACAATAGGCAAATATGTCTGAGTGCTTTGCAAAAACATAGTTTTCCCGGCCTACCACAGTTCCATTCCATTTTATTCTAGGTTAAGGGTGGTTTGATCTTGATTTTAATGCTTTGACCTGCGGTTTCGGTTGGCATTGAAGATTTGGTAGCTTCAGATTGACTTCAGAGTGTTAATAATACGTGAGATTATGGGACGAAAGACCAAAAGGCTCATTTATAGGTTTACATTGCTTTTAAGGGTCATCAGAAATCCACTACTATTCTCTGAATGTCTCCGATAAACGATGATCTTTAAGCTTTTCGATGTTTCTTCAAGTTTTGGGCTTTTCAATAATACTTAAAGCTTGCTTATTAACATTCAAAGTTCATTACGAACAAAATTTGAAATTTCTTCAAGTACATACATACATATATTGGGCTGGCGATACTTTAAAAGCATTTAAGGGGTTCTGAGATTATATTTAGCCTCCTCGAAAACTTTGCGACACACCCTTTAAAAAAGATTACACTACTTAAAATATATGCATAAGTACTTAAGCTTTGTATTATATATGGATCGGGTCAACGATATGTTTTTCACTTATGCATTGGCCTTTAGCTGCGTAAGTAATGCCAATGGCAGAGCAACATTACATACATACGCACATACAAATAGCCATTGTGGTTAAGCGTTGAGAAGGAAACAAAGAAATATGAATATGCTGGCAAATAAAAAAAAAACAAGTAAGGAAGCCTAAGTTCGAGTGGAATCGAACATTAGATACTCAGCTGTATGCTTTCATTGTTTGTTTGCGTTTGTTCGATATAGGGTGTATTTTATATGACACAAGTGCTGCATAAACAGGGCGCAGCCACGCCCATTTTCAAAATTTGTATCAATCATCCAAATAAGCATATAAATATTATTGTTAGTGCAAAATTGCATCCCTCTATGACTTTTAGTTACAAAAACTTCACGTTACAAATTCCAAAAGGGTGTTCCAGAAATATCTTTGTTAAAAAGTAGGCGTGGTCATAAACCGATTTCAATACATTTTTGCGTGTCTATTAACACATGTTATAAAAGTGTATAAACCAAGTTTCGTCATAATATCTCAGTTATTTGTCGAGTAATAGGCACGTAGATTCCTTTGTATAAAAAGAGGCGGTGCCACGCCCATTTTCCAAACTTTTTTATATTTTGTTTCCGGTCTATTGTAGAACTCATGTCACAAAATTTCAGTGATAGATCTTTATATTTGACAGAGAGATCGCTTAAAATGTTTTTATTAGGTCACTTTATAAAACCCATATATAAAAGTGGGCGTGGTCGTCAACCGATTTTGGAAATCTTTCGTCCACACATTTGGCTAAGTAAATATATCACGCGTACCAAATTTCATCGATATATCTTTAACGGTTTATGAGTTATGGCTTATAAAACTTTCAATATTTGCCCCTTAATAAGTGGGCGTGGCACCGCCCATTTTCCAAAATTTTTATATTTTTTGTTTTATGTCCCTAGTTGGTCTCCTGCCACAAAATTTCAGTGATAGATCTTTATATTTGACAGAGATATCGCTTAAAATGTTTTTATTAGGCCCCTTTATAGTTCCCATATATAAAAGTGGGCGTGGCCGTCAACCGATTTTGATAATTTTTCGCCAAAACATTTGTCTAAGTAAGCAAATTACGCAAAACAAATTTCATCAATATATCTTCAACGGTTTCTGAGTTATGACATATAAAACTTTCAATGTTTGCCCCTTAATAAGTGGGCGTGGCACCGCCCATTTTCCAAAATTTTTGTACTTTTTGTTTTATGTCCGTAGTTGGACTCCTGCCACAAAAATTCAGTGATAGATCTTTATATTTGACAGAGATATCGCTTAAAATGTTTTTATTAGGCCCCTTTATAGTTCCCATATATCAAAGTGGGCGTGGCCGTCAACCGATTTTGATAATTTTTCGCCAAAACATTTGTCTAGGTAAGCAAATTACGCATACCAAATTTCATCGATATATCTTCAACGGTTTCTGAGTTATGACATATAAAACTTTCAATGTTTGACCCTTAATAAGTGGGCGTGGCACCGCCCATTTTCCAAAACTTAATCAAATTTCTTCATAACGGCCTGAGCTCAATACGTGGGTAAAATTTTATCACTCTAGCTATATTAGTGGCTGAGATACCAAATTTCCGATTTTTTCTATATAGGAAAAGTGGGCGTGGTCATGGTCCGATTTCGCCCATTTTCAATACCAACCGTCCCAGTCTCGATACCAACTTGCATTTCAAATTTCATCAAAATATCTCAATTTTTACGCGAGTTATCGTGCGTACGGACGGACGGACGGACGGACGGACGGACGGACGGACATGGCTCAATCGATTTCTCTTTTCACCCTGATCATTTTGATATATATAAGTCCATATCTATCTCGATTATTTCATTATGTTACAATCCACCGTTATGAAATCAAAATTATAATACTCTGTGTACTAGTACAGCTGAGTATAAAAACAAAAACAAACAAGTAAGGAAGCCTAAGTTCGAGTGGAATCGAACATTAGATACTCAGCTGTATGCTTTCATTGTTTGTTTGCGTTTGATGGAAACACGGTGTAGGTACTTTATATAAAGCGAGTGCTGCATAAAGTGGGCGTAGCCACGCCCATTTTCAAAATTTTTATCAGCCATCCAACTAAGCATATAAATATTATTCTTTGTGCAAAATTTCATTCCTTTTTGACTTCTAGTTACAAAGATGTCACGTTAAAAATTCCCAAAGGGTGTTCCAGAAATATCTTTGTTAAAAAGTAGACGTCATAAACCGATTTCAGTAAATTTTTGCGTGTCTATTAGCACAAGTTATAAAAGTGTATAAACCAAGTTTCGTCATAATATCTCAATTATTTGTCGAGTTATAGGCTAAGAAATCTCGTATATTCCTTTGTCTAAAAAGAGGCGGTGCCACGCCCATTTTCCAAAATTTTTCTATTTTTTGTTTCCGGTCTATTGTGGAACTCATGCCACAAAATTTCAATGATATATCTTTATATTTGACAGAGATATCGCTTAAAATGTTTTTATTAGGTCACTTTATAATACCCATATATAAAAGTGGGCGTGGTCGTCAACCGATTTTAGTAATCTTTCGTCCACACATTTGGCTAAGTAAGTATATCACGCGTACCAAATTTCATCGATATATCTTTAACGGTTTCTGAGTTATGGCTTATAAAACTTTCAATGTTTGCCCCTTAATAAGTGGGCGTGGCACCGCCCATTTTCCAAAATTTTTGTACTTTTTGTTTTATGTCCGTAGTTGGACTCCTGCCACAAAATTTCAGTGATAGATCTTTATATTTGACAGAGATATCGCTTAAAATGTTTTTATTAGGCCCCTTTATAGTTCCCATATATAAAAGTGGGCGTGGCCGTCAACCGATTTTGATAATTTTTCGCCAAAACATTTGTCTAAGTAAGTAAATTACGCATACCAAATTTCATCGATATATCTTCAACGGTTTCTGAGTTATGACATATAAAACTTTCAATGTTTGCCCCTTAATAAGTGGGCGTGGCACCGCCCATTTTCCAAAACTTCATCAAATTTCTTCATAAGGGCCTGAGCTCAATACGTGGGTAAAATTTTATCACTCTAGCTATATTAGTGGCTGAGATTCCAAATTTCCGATTTTTTCTATATAGGAAAAGTGGGCGTGGTCATGGTCCGATTTCGCCCATTTTCAATACCAACCGTCCCAGTCTCGATACCAACTTGCATTTCAAATTTCATCAAAATATCTCAATTTTTACGCGAGTTATCCTGCGTACGGACGGACGGACGGACGGACGGACGGACGGACGGACGGACGGACGGACGGACGGACGGACGGACGGACGGACGGACGGACATGGCTCAATCGATTTCTCTTTTCACCCTGATCATTTTGATATATATAAGTCCATATCTATCTCGATTATTTCATTATGTTACAATCCACCGTTATGAAATCAAAATTATAATACTCTGTGTACTAGTACAGCTGAGTATAAAAAGGAAGCTGAGGATGGCAACGCTGAAAATGAGGATATTGAAGGCGACGGCGGTGATGAGAAGGACGACGAATTCGTCGAATCAATGGCATTCATAAGAAGCGCCCTTTCATTTTAGTTGTATTTATTATGGATATAAATTTTTTATAAGTAGTTGTGAAGCACAACCCTGCAAAAATTCCGAGTACTCCATTCGCTAATCCATGGAGTGCTCGCTACGGACCAACCGATTACTCCATAACTTGCTACATTTCATACAAAAAATATGGTCCATTTAACATTGCATGTCATTGCATTGGAGTATATGCTCCAGTCCCGCATAACAATCAAATTAATCCATGGATTACCTACATTGGATTAATTGATCGAGTACCTAACAGTTAGCCGAATATAACAACAAAACCAAATGTTTATCGCGACAACGATGGATGACTTGTATACATTCAAACATAAGTACATACCCTGTAGGGAACTCAATAACTAGTGAGCAAAATTTCTAGTCCCGAACTAGCGAAAAGGTGTCAAAGGGGAACTAGATCAATTGTAGTTAGACCCTCACCAGTTCCGAAGGGGTGAATTTAATGACCATTATAAGACACACTTTGATTTGTATGCAATTTCAAAGTGACAAAAATTCTATGAAAATTTTTCGTGCGTTCAATTGCCGTCGGCTTTGTATATTTCTGCGATTCTCAGATGTTTAGTGAAGCATTTTATATAAAGAGTTTTATATTTGCATCTTGTATGAAATTAAATGTTCCCCTAATTATGATTTTCCGATACCTCAGGCTAATTTTTTTATTTTTTTTATTTTATTACTTTTTAAATATTATTGTAAATTTTTATTAAATAAATAAATAAAAAAATATAAGTTAAAAAAAAAAAATTAAAAAAAATTATCATCCACCTTGACACCGACAGGATTCGAACCCGCGCCCATCAGATTGAAAGGCACATGCGTTAGCCAGTCGGCCATCGCGCCACTTGCATGAAGTGTGTCAAATGCTGCACTTAAGCTGCAGATGTAAAACTGTAGAATTTTTAGGTACTTGTGGCTAGTTCAGAACTATCGAAATTCTGCCATTAAACGAACTAGTGTAAACTGTGGAATTTAGTACTAGTTCGGAACTATCGAAAATGTAGTGCAGGAGGGACAATTGACACCGCCTAGGACATCGCCGTGTTAAATTCGCCAGTTGATCACATGCAAAAGAGATTTAGCTCGCACTAGTTGTGGCGAAAAATGGACTAGAAGGGACCTAATTCGGAACTAGAGATTTTCCCTACAGGGTCGTCGTCGCGATAAACATTTGCTTTTCGTTATGTTCGGCTAACTACGAACGGATGCAGATACATGAATCGGTCATTTGGGCTATGTTAGTGGTCACTTTGAAAGTACTCCAACCTACCACAAATGGAGCATATAATCCAATGATTTTTGCAGGGAAGCGGCGTCGTTGCTGGTTGCTTTTATTGTTGTTGTTGTATTGTTTTTATTATTTGTGTTTTCTTTTGTTGTTGTTGTTATTGCGTTAAGATGCACGTGACTGGGCGCGACAAAGTGATTGCACTCAAAATTAATTAAAAGCGAAAATTTCTTCTGCTTCTTTTGTATGAGCTTACACAAATTTTTTTGTAAATATTGTATGCACGTGAGTATATAAATTTATTTATTATTCTCTGGAAAATAATATTTTTCGAACTTTTATTATGTATGAACATGTACATATGTATGTATATGAAATGAAATTGTTTCTTTTGGTTTTCGTGATGACATTTTAAATACTTTCGCGTGCAAGTAACGTACGCTTATATGGGCATATAAATTTTAATTTTTTTTTTTTTTTTTTTTTTTTTTAATTCTCTTAATGGTAAAGGACAAGGTAAAAATATGAAGAATGATGGAATTGAATAGAATTGTGGTAGACCATTGTTTTTTCCAAGCATATTTGTCCATTGGACTTAAGGCCTTTAGAAAGTTTCAGGATGTAGGGAAAAGCTGGAATACTGGAATCATGGTTCCTCTGTAAACTTCCCAAATTCTTTAATAAATCTAAGAAGTCTGCCGAGTGGTAGGGAATGTGCATCGCCATTCTTAAAACATCCGACCCGAGAAGGCGAAATCTTAGTCTAGCCAAGGCCGGAAAGGTGCATAGAAAATGCTTTGTACCGTCATCGTCCTTCTTCAGACATGATAGGCATATTAAGCTCTCGCTGATGCCTATGGCGGCCATGTGCTCTACCCATGGCTTGTGTCCTGTAATCACCCCCAAAAAGGCCCGAAGCTCCCTCCTTCCCTGCTTGAGGAATAAGTTTGCTACCTCACTGTTAGGCTTTCTCAGAAAGCACTTTGTAATTTTATAGGAATCTGTAGGGTTCAGCGTCTCCCGTGAGTTTCCCTCATGCAGTCCCTGATGTACTTCACAGTGCCCGCTATAATTGGTCCTATTATAGGCTGCGGTCCAGTTGGCTGTTCTGTTGATCCTGAGGTCGGCCTCCAGGTGCCAGCCGTATCTAGTACCACATTCTGTTTTGATCCGTCAATGTAAATGATTTTCTTCAATCCTTCCAGTAGAGTTTCTGAATCTTTCCATTGATCTCTTGTCGGAAAATCGACAGTGTATCGTCTAGCAAAGGATACTCGGGTAACAGCTTATCATTTGAGAGCAAAAAAAAAAAAAGCATGAATAATGTCACCTGAAGGCCTCCATGCGCCAGCCCAAAGAGTTTCTTGATCTTTCCATTGAAAAATCGACAGTTTATTGTCTAGCAAAGGATACACCTTGTCATTTGGGACCAGAAACAAAGGATAGTGCTCTGACAGCCTGCTAAAGAACTCCCAGTGCCCCGAGCTCCAATCGTCGTGCCACAAAATTCTAACTAACATTTCGAAAGACGAAGATCCTAGTGAATATTACTTGCACCACCGAGGGGGGATAGTCTTAGTTGATCCTATCAAAAGGCTATTTCTATTACGATCTCAGAGTTATAATCTAGTACATACTATATGCACTCGCTCCAACTTTGAGAGAACCTTCCGGGCGCTCAAACTACTACGCTAGTTTTCTTCCCTTATCTCTTCAGTCTCAGAAGGGCTTTAGTGCACTGCGTTAAGTGAGCATTAGTAGTGAAATCTTAGCTTCATACACAACGTATTTATTCTTCGGTATAGCTTAAGCTCTGCAAAAACATGTCGCTTCAGTTCGTGCTTAACTTATTTACTCCTCCTTAATTTCTTAACATCAAACCATTTAAAGGGTTAAATTAAACTTCCAAAGTTTAGAAACTATCATAGTTGCCTTTTCGCTTTTCTCCTTCATCCATGTGGCTGCTTCGCACCCTAAGGCTAGTTAGATACTCTTAGTTAGTTACTCTGTTCATCTTTTTTGCATTCAACTTCCTGTCTCCCAACGAACCGGCGTCAAATGCCGCCAGCCAGTCTGCGCGTTTAAGTATTTGCTTATTATTTTTTTCCCGTCTCTTCTATTCTTTTTAATTTTATTGCCTTTTTTGCATCCTTTTGTTATGTCACCAACTGATTAATTGCCACTTGAGCTCGCATTGTTGCAGTAAAAAAGTAAGAAATTCATTACATTCTCTATTTTGGTTTTGCTTTGTTTTATTGTGGAAAACCGCGTGAATAATACTAATTGTTGCGCGAAGCAAAAGCTAGCTTAAGGCTTAAGCTTCACAGCCAAAATATGTCCGCTTTACATCCGCTTCGCTGTCAGTCGTTCACCATCCTCCTCGTTCCTCTCGTTTGGCGTACGTCATTTCGCAGATTTACCACTGGCATCTGCATTATTTCGCGCCGCGCCATTTTGCATGGTTTCCCTGCCTCAACTTAACTCAACTCAGCTCATGTCACCTCAGCTCACCTCACCTTAGCTCTCACTGCGCTGCGCTAAGACCCGCTGTCATTCATTTTCTTTTCCACTTAAGCAAATTTTATTGTGTTCGCGCATTCCACCAACTGCCAATTCGCACCGCTGACCACAAACCGCTCAGCAAAAAACAAAAAAAAGAATCCTCTCAGCATTTTGCTGCAAAGAGCTGCCAACCACAATCGTTCCCGCTTTTGGAAGCACTCAGCACCGCCTCAATAACATTTTCGGCGCTCAGCTTTGCTTTTAACTATTTTTTTTTTTAACAACCGTCGTAAGTAAGCCCTTCCTCATTGGCTTTATGGCGCGCCAGTTTGTGACTCAAGTGCTTGTAAGTGAATCCTTTTTTCATTTCATCGTATTCCTTTTGTAAATACCTTCGCTACAAGCACATGATATATGTATGTACATAGCATGGTGCGCAGAATGTGGCATGATTTGCGTTTTTCTTATTTTTCCGCGTTTGTCCATTTAAAGGGAATTTTTTTATTTTTTTTTTTCGTATCCTTCCTTTTACTGTGTGTATATGATTTACAAATAACCTTGCAATTTTCCGCAGTCATTGTGTGGTGTAAAGCAAGGTTTAAGCGCAACCAAAAAAATACACTTTGCTTTATTAAAGTACGACTTTAAATTTCATTACACTTTTTTCCACTTTTTTGCTGCTCTTTTCCGTTATCCAATTCTCTTCCAGCATTTTTTTAAGAAACCTGACCTTTGAAATTTTCATTTTTCAGTTTCATATTGCCGTAAGTAGGCGCTTTATATGCCAGCTTAATATGCTTAAATAAAATAAAAAAAGGTCAAAGTTCAAGTGTTTTGCAAAATGCGCGAATTAAATAAGCCTTTAACTTTGAAAATGTCTAATTTGCACTTGAACCTTTTTCCAAGTCTTTTATTTTGTAAATATGTAGATAATTGTGCTTTTTCCTTAAGCATTCTTCTCATAATTTTGGAGTCCGATATGAATCCTAAATATGCGTGATTTTTTTTTTATTTCTCCTCCGGATTCGAATCTGACATCAACCTGAAATTCAATCCAATTCCATCATATAGTGGGATATTGAACATTGTATTGAAATTTGGTGTTGCTTTAGTAATTGTTTTTTTTTTTTCGAAAAAGCATCTATGAATTACAATTATCATTAAAAAAAAAAACTAAAAAATAAAATATTCATAAGCTCACATTCCACACATATTTCGGATTCATATCGTTCTCCGAAAAATGCCAAAAAAAGACACTGAAGATGCCGCATATTAGCCGAAACTGGTTTGTCTCCAAATCAAATTTGACAAGGCATGACGAAAAATCGTTCCATAATACATCATATTCCTACCCTGTCGGAAAAGGATACCAAAAAAAAGGAACCAAAAAGTCCAATAGGAGTCTTTTACGACACTCATTCAGGCTCACATGCTGTATGCAATTAGGCTCATATCGGGCTACCACTGTAAGAACAGAAATACATATGTAGGCACATTTCGTACTCCAAAATATGCTCATAAGGAGTGTAAGCGCTCCGGTTTAGGATTGCTTTCTGCCTCCGAATGTTTACTGGTTTACTTCAATTTCAAATTCACAAGCGATTTACTGTATTGTATTGGACACTCGTTCGATTTTCTAAATGTGTGATGTATGGCTATTTTCAATACATAAGTAATTGTTTATCGTGAGAAATCTGCTTTTGATAGTCCTCACATTAAATACATATTGCCTTAATTTGAAAATAGCTAAAGAAGTTCTAAAAGAACAAGGGTCCAACTGAAGCAGAATTGCTCAAAATGCATGCCTTTACCTCGTCAAGACATTTAAAATTTTATGTATTTTCACTTAAAAAAGTAACTAAGTAGTTGGATTATTATGAAGCACCTTCATTCATTCTCACCACACGGCCTGCGCCCAACGCAGTCGCTGGATCTTTATTCGCTCAACTATGTTGATGTCTGCGTAAAGCTCGTTCAGCGCATCATTAAATCTCCGTCGATACTCGTCCAAGCCAACGCGCAAAGGTCCATAAATCTTCCGAAGAACTGTTCCCTTGTATACTTCAAGTGCCATCTCATCTGATTATGACATCTTTAATCTTTAAAGCGAGCACTGTTACAGTTAAATATTGATTTTTGCATTACAATGCATTTTTTATTGCTAGTTTGTGCTTGCGTTTCTTTAAAAAAAAGGGTTTAATCATAATGATGATGATGACATAGATTCCACTACACTTTGATGCATAGAGACAAGTTTATTATATGTAATAGTTTATATATGTACATGTACATATGTATGTATGCATGTGCATAAAATGTATATTAGTGCTATTTTTAACATGACACACCTTAATTATTTTCGATGGAAGCAAGTTGTTGATATCTTAGAGAGATTTTTCACTGCAACATACAACAAAATACAGTTACATACACAAGCAGAATAGCATGTTTTCTCCCTGCAGCGAAAGTCCAAACTAGTCAGCCAACCTACCAGTTAACTGACTAGATAAATTATGGGAGTTGCCCAACTAGATTCATAGGGGCAAATTGAGATTAGTTATGAAGCAAGAAGTTTTGGCAAAAAAAAGGGGTTTTAAATTAAGAACGAATGTATCCGGGGTTTCTGGAGCTTGCAATGAACACGTATGCAGTAAAAGTAAGGCAACTTCTTTATTGTTGTTGTAGTATTCGAACCCTGCGTAGTAGGCCCCTTGTAGATTTAGTTGGTTGCAAATTGTTAGATCATTAAATCAGGTGAATGCCACAAATATAACATAGTTTGAGATATTAATATAGCCCTGTATATTAGATACTACTTCAGCCATAGAAAAAAGTACATGATATGTTTGTATAAAGTCAGAAAATAATTAATATAAATGTCAAGCTTAGAATGTTCAACGTGTTACTTATTCACAATGTTAATGTTAATTTACCTAAATATTTAATATGCAAGATCACAATCTAATGTACCTGAATTCTTTAATTTAGATATCATATTCTAATAACTAAATAAATGTATTAGAAACTTTATTTTGCAATTTTTATTTTCATTGGAGTAGCATGTAAAACTAGTCAGTCAACTGGTATAGTTCTGATATCTACACTGACTAGTCAGAAAATTGGTTTGATGCTGGTGTGGATACTGACTAGTCAGTCAAGTGGTATGATGCTGGTGTTGATACTGACTAGTCAGTCAAGTGGTATGATGCTGGTGTGGATACTGACTAGTCAGTCAAATGGTATGACTCTGGTGTGGATACTGACAATTGCCATTTCCTAGGTAATCACCGTGTTAAAAATACCAGTTGCTAATATGGAAAAAAGATAGATGGCTGACTAGTTGAGCTGTATGGCCAACTAGTTGTCAATTAGTTTACAGCTAGTTGATTTCGCTGCAGGGCTATTTTCCACTATTTTGACACCAACACATAACGCATCAACGACAGCAACAACAAAAACACCAACAGCAATACCAACGACTTTGAAGGGTGTTTCAGAACAATCTCACTTATTCATAACAACGATGCAACGTGTATGCATATATATATGACAATATGCATATGCATGCATTAGTGAATATATTTATGTATGTATGTGTATTAGGGTGGTCCCCAAATGTATGAAGTCCAATTGTAAATATACCCTCACACCAGTTTTCAGTACCTTACTACAAATATTTCCAGAGATATTCGCTGCGAAAGTTTCAGTTTGTATGGGAGGTGCCCATCCCTGCTCTACCAAGAGCTAGTGTTTTTACCCGTTTAATACATAGTTATCTCATATGCCCTCATACCAATTTTCAATACCCTACTACAAATATTTCAAGAGATATTCGCTGTGAAATTTCCAGTTTATATGTGAGAAAAGTGCCCATCCCTGCTTTTCCAAGACCTAGATTGTTTATCTGTTGAGTATATTTGTATGAATTATTTCTTCACACAAATTTTCATTACTCTAGTACAAATATTTCAAGAGATATTACGAAAAAAAGGAAAAGTTTTTATGGGAGGTGCCCATCCCTGCCTTTTAATCAGATTAAAAATATGCCTATAGTAATTACCGGGTGAAAATACCTAGGTGTGCAAAGTTGCGTTAGGACCCGTTCAGCGGTTTCCTCGCCAGCCAATTGAGTTTAAACACAATTTCCATTTCACATTTATAAGAAGAAGATATGAAATTTGACCCCCGTGCGACAGCCCTTAACCGTCTCCGATTGGGACCAAAATTTATATTTAATATCTTTTAGTGCAGGACTATCGATTTCAGGCATTAGATATACAAAAAAATTTATTTAATTTTTTGAATCCCCATAGAATTTTCTAAAAATTGCGACACCCCTTAACCATCTCCGATCAGAACCGAAATTTATATGTAATATATTTGACTGTGCTGTCGCCCATGTAGGGAGTGAGACCGCAGAAAGTTGCTAATTTGATTTTTTTAAGGACCACCCTAATATGTATATTGGTTGCGATATGTACATATATTGGAATGTAGGGATGGGCAAATTGGAAAAATATATCGATATATATTGTATCGATATTTAAAAAAACATCGATTTATGCCGTGTAAAAACATCGATATATCAATATATCGAAAGGGCTGGCTTCACATTAAGGAACCACGTCCCGCGAAAAACCACTTCTTCACGGGGCTAGAGGTGCTCTCACAGATCTCAAAACTGGAATCCAAACTTGTCGCAGACTTATAGTTTACAAGATATTTGTTGTTAAAGTTGGATGGATCTACAGATATTCTACGAATCCTGAAGTATAAACATAAAAATCATTAAGAATTGCTTGAAGAAGAAAGTAATGTAAATTCAAGCACCCGGACATTATGGTTATACCACTTCTTAAAAAATGTTCTGCTGTTAAATTCGAAGCGAATCAGAAATGTATGAAAAATATCGAATTTGGCTCGAAATGGCAAAAAATTATCGATTATCGATGCACGGTAGTTCAAAATATCGTCGATATTATCGGCTGTACTATTTTAAAAATATCGATATATTGATATATCGATATATATCGCCCAACCCTATTGGAATGTATGCAATGCGCGACCTACAAATTGCCAGCTATCAACAAATTGTTCCATTTTCCCCAACATATTCTGGTACGTGGCGTGGCTTTGCGCGTTGAGCTCGAAATTCCCGATGCTGAGCTACATATGAATGTACAAATATACATACATACATACTCATTTATGCTATACCCAGCAATTTGGTGGGTTCGCTGGGTAGCTGCCTGGTTATTGTCAAAACGCGTAGGTGTTTGTGTATATTCACATTGACGTCACGATTATTATTGATGACGTTGCTGTTATTCTCGTTGTAGCTGTTGCTGTTGCTTATATTATATTGTTTGGTATTTTTGTTGTTATTATATTAATATGCAAACAATCGCCCTATTCGCCCTACTACGTACTTTCTTATTAGATGTATATATATCAATGTATTTGTCGTCATATTCAAATATAGCGATCTAACGTCATATCCTGTCATAAGAGGCAGTTTGATATAAAAACCCTCTGCTAGCTGAGATATACATAAATTTACATATGTATATATGTACATATCTGGAGTAAGAACTTTAATGGCTAAAGTTATAATTACATAGTTGCCAACAATTTCTCAGAAGGAATTGTTATTGTCGCGACGAGAAGAGATAGGTACTGACCTTAAACAGTTAGAAATTCTTTCTGAATCTTTTATTGTTTTCCGTTCTGGTTTTCTAATTTAAGCCGAAATATGTATGTTTTATGTAATTGAGAGTTTACTAAATTAATTGACACTAGAGCGCGGCCTACTGTCGAAACTCGACAGTTTTTCTAGATGTTTTCTTATGACTACAGAACAATTATAGTTTTTGCATAATTCTTTGTTGTTATTGTCACTATTGCTATTTTGTCGTTGTTCCTGTTGATGGTGCTGCTTTTGTCGCTACTGTCACTGCTAGTTACTATTTTGTTGCTGTTTTTGTTGTTGCTGTTGTTGTCGTTACTCGTCTTCACAATTCTCCTTCCTACTTCTTTCTCTCTATTTCTGTTCACTTCTTTCTTGAATTTCTTTCCTACCTCTTCTTTCTTATCCTTATTACATGAATTTGTGTTTTTGTTGTAGTGCTTTTGCTACTTTCTTATGTTTCTACTTCTTTAAAGCTACACACCACTTCCGGCTAAACATGTTCACAATTGCATGGTAAGTTTTGTAAGCACGCACAATCTCACCTATGTATGCGCATTGACGCAGCTCTGTAGTGTTCAAAAGCATAAGTACTTAATTTTATATGCTCATCGATTCATTCATTTCATCACGAGTGAACTTGACAACACCCTTAATGAGCTGTTAATAATGCTTCGTGAAAAAATTGGGACGAAGTCAATTTAATAGAAGTACTTATATATGTATGTATATACTTATTTGCAATTTTCAGCACGAATACACGATAAGCAATGTTTTAATTGCGCCAGATGGACAATTAATGTTGCTGGGATAAGACGAATTTTTGAGAATAGACGATAGATATTTAGTAAAATTTAACAAATACACAGTGCAAGTGAAGGCACAAAGTAAATATGCAAATTATAAATGTGAGAAAATACATATAGATATTGATGTTATATATATATATTATATTTCTTTATATACATTTGTATATTTGCTGCAATTTTCTACCGCCAACGAAAACCATATATTGTTTTCCTCCAGCGTGTTTTGCAAAGTAACAGCTTGAATTATTGCTGTGGACATACATAGATGCTTGTTGTAGTTGGTGTACGAGATATACTTTTTTATTTCGCTTGTTATTTCTTGTTGTTCTGGCTCTTGTCGTTGCTGTTGATGTCATGTGCAACATGACGTTGACAAACTTCTGCGTTAGTGGGGAGGGGCGTATGAATGTTAGGTTAGGTTAGGTTGAGGGGGCTGTCTCCGCAATTCATGAAAGCGGGGACACACTTAGGCCGAGGTGGCCCATTGTGATACCACACGGGAGCCCTAGCTTCCTTATCCCTATTTACAAACCTTTCCGGAAAAATTTGATTCAAAAGTATGATAAGATTAGATGCCCGTGAAGCTAAACCAGCGCGTTTGTTTCATGAAGCGCAGAAAATCTAGTGTCCTTGCATTTTCTATCTCCGCCAGGCACTCGAAAAAGTGTTTATGGAGGAAGCAGTACCTGGATAGCGACAGTGCGGGGCAGTGGCATAGATAGTGCTCAACACTCTCTATTTCCTCCACGTCCCTACAGCTGCGGCAGAAGTCGTTTTTATATAGGCCCATGCGAGAGGCGTGAGTGCCCATAAGACAATGGCCTGTTAGAAGTCCCACCAGCGGACCTATAGAGAGCCGATTCAGATGCAGCACCGATACAGACCTAGCCTCATCCAGTCTAGGCCAGATTTTCCTAGAAATCACACAAGTTGACTCCTTGGCCCATCTAGCGTTAGCCTGTTCAATGGAGCGAGATCTCAACCAATGCTTGCATGAGTTAAGCGGGGGGCCAACCCATGTCGCAGATGTGATATCCTGCAAGCTTGTGCCTTCCCTTGCTAACTCATCTGCAATGCAGTTGCCCCGAACGTTGCTATGGCCTGGAACCCAAATGACGTTCAGGTCGCACCTTTCGGCTAGTTTGTTCAAAGACTCCCTACATTTCATTGCAACTATAGATGTAGTATTGTTACTCTGTAAGGATTTTATGGCAGCTTGGCAGTCAGAGAAGATTTTGATAGAATTTATGTCTGGCAGATCTGTCAGGCGACGAGCTGCTTCCCATATGGCTATGAGCTCAGCCTGATAGACGCTGCAGTGATCAGGTAGGCGCAAACTTACTTTCAGATGAAGCTTTTCGCAGAAAACCCCACTTCCAACTCTATTGTTCAATTTAGAGCCGTCCGTGTAAAGGTGCAGTGTATTAGGGTCGGGATCCCCTAAGTTCTTCCACTCGCTCCTCTCCGGGATTCTTGTGGAGAATTTGTTATCCCAACAAAAGGCTGGTATTGCATAGTCCAGCTTTAGAAAATTGGCAGGGACGTTACTAAGAATTTGAGCGTGCCCGAATCTGGTGTCCCTCCAGGGTTCGGTTGCATTGAGCCTTGCCGCGTTGCAGCTGGCAATGAGTTTCCCCTGTATATCCGTGGGGAGAAGAAATAGGATGGTTTCGAGAGCTTTAGTTGGGGTGGAGGGAAGGGCTCCGCTAATAAGCATTGAAGCCATTCGCTGCACTCTAGTTAATTTGCTCTTATTGGTTTCGAGTTCCAGTGCTGGCCACCATATGGTGACTGCATAGAAGAGAATAGGTCGCACTACCGCTGTGTACAGCCAATGGACGATTTGGGGGTTAAGTCCCCATCTCTTGCCTATCGCTGATTTACATGCGTAAAGTGCTAACATGGCTTTTTGGGATCGTACTTCTACGTTCCGTTTCCAGTTTAGTTTTCTGTCTAGAATAACACCAAGGTATTTAACCTCGGTAGAGAGTTTAATCTCCTTCCCATTTATGGACGGAGGTTTGAATTCAGGTATCTTACGTATGAATGTTGGTACCCTGCAAAAAAATATGCGATGAATCCCGAAAGAGATTTCTCCCGGATCGATCTCTTTCGGGAACAATCGGGGACTAACAACTACGGGTATAAATGTAGATTAATCTCTTTCATCCCGAATGGGTATGAATGTAGATTAATAGCTTTCATCGCAAACGGGTGCAAATCTAGATTGAATAAATAAATAAATTTTACAAAAATATTCAATGTATTAAAAAAATTTTATAGCAGTAGGTAAAACTAATTGAACACAATTTCTTTTATGTGTGTATCACCAACGCCGTCGGCGGCACCGAAATGCCGAAAGCCACGGCGCCGAACTCATCGAAAATGGCATCAGCAACCCCGACGGTTCGAAGTTCAGTGTAGCCAAATATGTGAACTGTGTTCGAATCAGTGTTGCCAAGTACTGATGCGAAATTCAAGACAGGTAGGCGCAGCGGCGAATTCAGAAACTACTTTTTTTATTTACAAAGGTACAGTGTAATGTCAAAATCAAAGCAAATTCACACTATGGCCAACAGGAATGGGCGAGTCCCAAGCGAATACAGATTTTAACCAAGCCGAAACATTATTTTGACATTAAACTATACCAATTACAATATTAAAGTTCTGAATTCACGTATGCGCCTACCTTTCTAAATCTGGCTGGCGGAATTGAGCGGGATTTTCTGACGTTTCTTATCTTTTTGATAAAAGCAAATACATCGTTAGTTTATTTTACTAAAAACTATTTATTTAAATAATAAAATAATGGATTCTATTGCGATAGCAGCTATATTAGTGGAGGAAGAAGAGCAAAGGGATCTAATAAACGATAGAAAGTTTTTAAGGGATCATAGCAATCCTTTTACTTTAAGTAAACAAACGTAAATTTAATTAGAGGCTGAAAATAAATATAATAGTCTTAATTTTGCGTGAAAGAAACCTTTAGCTTGTCCTTTTTTCTGTTTTTCATAGAATTATTTTGAACTACATAAAAGCAAATTGTATACAAAAACAGGGGAAAATTTCAATAACCCGGCACCGGAATTTTTCGTTTCTTTTTTTTTTTTTGGCGATAGATCACTAAAATGTAAAGGAAATCTTACGGAAACTTATAATTCATTAATAACACAGTACTTTCGCGTAGAGCACAATTATGCATTGCGCCGCGCTTTTAATAGTAACCCTCAGCCGACAGAACTCCCTTTATGGAGTTAGATCTGGAGAGATTTACAGTAATTTTGCGTAGTCGGCAGTGTTATAACTAGTAAAATTATCATTCGCAGAACTTTTCCTGAAGGATTCATTGAAACATTCTTAGTGGTTTGAAAATAAATATGGCGGGCGCATTATACTGAAGCCGACCTTCCACCACCTGCAATATTTATTTGAATGCGTCTTTATCGAGACGAAAGTTTTTACTGAAATGGTAAATTGTTGGTAATACACATTCATAATTCGTTAGTTGCTTTTTTATAGTAGTCAAACAATAGTTATCAACTTCAGAAAATGCATTATTATTCTTTGGTGAAAATATATTTTAATTTCCAAAACCTACATACACACGTATTTAAATCACTGTTATTATCATTATTTTACAATTTTTTCTCTGAAGTTTTTCTTTGCATATAACAGCAATTCAATCCCGGTGGAAAATGCAATGGACCCACGCCATGTTTGTGGCTTCTCGCGACCGGTTGATTAATATATTTACATATACTAAAGTGCTGCCTACTACCGAAACTCGACAGTTTTTCTAGATATTTTCTTATGATTAAGGCGCAACTATAGCTTTTGTATAATTGTTTGTTATTATTGCCACTGTTACTATTTTGTTGTTGTTCCTGTTGATGCTGCTCTTTTGTTTCTACTGTCACTGTTACTATTTTGTTGTTGTTGCTGTTGTTGGAGCTATTGTCGTTACTCGTCTTCCAAATTCTCCTACCTACTTCTTCCTTTCTATGTCTGCTCTTTTCTTTCTTCAATTTCTTTCCTACTTATTCTTTCTTATCCTTCTTAGTCCTTGACTTTGTGTTTTTGTTGTAGTGCTTTTGCTACCTTCTTACGTTTCTACTTCTTTGAAACTACACACCACTTCCAGCCAAACATGTTCGTAATTGCATGGTAAGTTTGGTGAGTAAGCACAAATTCACCTATGCTTGCGTTTGAGACAGCTCTGTTTTGTACAAAAGCATACAACAACAACCACACGGAAATTTTCCAACGACGATTGTGGACGTATTTTCCAACCAATTTTCATGAAAATTGGCACAGTTCTATTTGAGAGCAATACCTTTCTAATGGTGTTCTTAGTTTTAAAATCGGTTAAGTAGTTTCGACGGAGAAGATGGAACAAAATTTATGTTAGCGTATTAATAATATAGATTCACACTTATTAACACTTATTCCAACTTCATACATGCATTTACACAATTTACTTAAACTTTTATTGTAATTTTTTGATATATTGTTAATATCGCCACAACCAAATACTTGCGGCAAATTTCGGCACGAAAAAGTGTCAAAATGTTCGTTCATTCGGTGTTCATAATGCCGATTTACCGAACTTCGAAAGATTCGGCTAGCCGTCGGTTGTCATAATGCCGATTTGCCGAAAAAGTCATTTCGGTACCGCCAACGGTGTTGGTGATAGTGGCATTAATAACAATGATGAATAATAATTATTATTATAATTTTAACAAAATGTTACCAAAAATATCCATTGAAAAATCAATTACAATTATGCACTCAAAATTATGTAAAAAAATTTTAATTTATTGAATACATTTTTTTACAAAAGTAAAATTTATTGTATAATCTTTATTTAAATAGGCATGAGCATTTATAATTTTTAAAGATTTTTAAAAAAAAACTAGCCTTGGCTAACAACTTTGAAAAATTCCACACATGTCTTTTACACTCGCATAATGCATTCTCAAAACTTAAAATATTTGGAGAAAATACTTAATTTTTTTAAAAGATTTCACTACAAGATCGAATAAACTCTTCTAATATGTATATATAACAATTTATAATTTTTAGACATTTTCATAAAAAATAGCCTTGGCTTGCAACTTTGAATGAAAGCGATTGAGCTACATTTGTACCCTTTCGAGATAAAAGCAATTAATCTACATTGGTACCCGTTCGGGTATACAAGTTGAACAATTAGTCTCTTCATAGGACATGCTCCAGCAAATGCAATCAATTCACTCCTTATAAAGAGATGTAAAATTGTATTAGTCGCATGCTTCCTTGCGATTGATCCCCG
Organism: Urophora cardui; assembly: GCA_960531455.1. Classification (NCBI taxonomy): domain Eukaryota; kingdom Metazoa; phylum Arthropoda; class Insecta; order Diptera; family Tephritidae; genus Urophora; species Urophora cardui. The sequence goes on from OY482673.1 coordinate 128,135,356, forward strand.
ACACGTCCCGGATTAATTGCATTTTTTGCAGGGTAGATATGTGTACATTTTTGCATATTAGTAAACTCCACAAATACTTACATACGTACATACGTATGTATGTATGCCAATCACAGATGTATGCTATCACAAATATTCCGGATATGCGCTTCGTCAAGGATTATTCGTATCGATGCTGGGATGAAGGCAAGAGGGATGTGCAAATGAAGGTATATGTATGCATATTTCATGTTAAATAAGTAACATGAGGGTACAAACTGGTGGCAAGTCGTTTGATAAATCGCCATCAACAAACAGGTGACAACAACAGTGTAAACAACTAGAACAACGACGTAAAACAACAACAAAAGAAAAATATTTACGTGTGGCAAAAATATTTTGCTGTATCAGGAAAATCCTTACAGAAAAAATTAGGAAGAGTTAGTAGATGAAGAGAAAGTGGAGAATAAAACGATTACATTATACAATGCCACAAAAACACACACAAATATAGACATACGCGAAAAGAAGGGAAAACAACAATAAATGTGACAGGTGAGCAATTTATCGATAACTTTGACAGTTGAGTGACAACCGATTTAACTACGCATATACATACATATGTACGTATGTATGTAAGTACTCAGTTGTGGGTAGCGCAAGATTTGGGAAGTCATTGGGATTTCCGGTTTAGTTAAGACTTACATACATAAGTAAATGCTACATGACAGCGACGCATATCAAAGGAGAATAGCAGATGAAACTCTTTCTGAATTTTCTTTTTATTTGTTGGCTTTTGTTGTGCTTTAAGTTGACGTGCCCTGCTGGTTTACGTTGTCTTTGGAAATTTGCCTCACATGAAAATACTTAAATTAACCATAGCTCCGTCTTCCAGGCGGAGGTAGCACGGATACAGGAGGCAGTTGAGTCCTTAAAAGCAAAGAAACCATTAGTAAAGACGTTTACATATTCTCGAAGAGCCAAGATGCACTCAAAGCGCTGGACGCTGTCTCATGTAAATCCAAAACAGTGTGAAAAAATGCCACAGATCTCTACATAAATGAGATGGCTGAGCTCGGGGACAAAGTATGCTAGTTGGAATTAGCAGCCACTGTAACCTAACCTAATCTAACCTAACCACTCGCTGATCTCTCTCTGAAACCAAAAATGTTATGGTTTTAATTCAATGTTTGTAGAAATTCCCTTGGGACTTATCTAGTTCCATTAAGAAAAATATAAGCCAAATATAAACACAAGAAATTTCGCTATCTATTTTCTCTTCTTTTTTTTACCGGCAGTGTATAACTCTACGATAAGTCATTATGGGATTCCAAGATTCAAAGAACTAAGTCTCACAAAAAAAACTTTACCAAATTACCTAAAGAATACAGAAGCGGCAACAGTCGAGAAAACAAACCTTTGCTGAATATTTGTCATCCCCTTTCAAGTCCTTTCAGAAATAGTTGAAGGTGTAACATACATACATACGTCTTGAATTTGTTCTAAACCATTTACCCACAATGCACTTCATATTTTTATGACACAAATATATTCACGTTCCCAGCGTGTGCGTTATATGAAACCGCGCTCATATGTCCAAGCGTGAGAACGCTACATATGTACAAACGTTTAGAACATTAGTGCAACATGTGTGTATGTATGTTCAATGCAATATGTAGATACATATGTTTCATGCAATATATATGTACGTATGTTTTATGTATGTCCATATGTTTAGTATGTAAGAACGTTAGTAAATAAGTAGTAAATAAGAAAACAATGTAAAACAAATTTGTATAAATAGAGCTGATTTTATTTGAATAAAATTAATTCTTGGCCACACTTCATGGCGACCCTGCCTGCTCTACAACAGCAGATAGGATTTAATCAGCAGACTGCTACAAACAGCAGACTGCAGAGATCCTAGTAAGCAGAAGCCATAGGATATTACCACAGATCCTTTGATATGCAGGATAGCGGATAACCAGCCACAAATCCACAGATCCTTTGATATTACCAATTGCCTCAGAGCCACAAATCCACGGATCCTTTGATAGCGGATAACCAGCCACAGATCCACAGATCCTTTGATATTATCAATTACCTCAGAGCCACAGATCCACAGATCCTTTGATAGCGGATAGCGGAATAATCAATTACCTCAGAGCCACAGATCCACAGATCCTTTGATAACGGATAGCGGAATAATCAATTATCTCAGAGCCACAGATCCACAGATCCTTTGATATGGATAACGGTATTATTAATTATTTTTATACATAAAGCCATATATAAGATTAGAATACTTCAGCGTGCTAGGGCGCTCACCAAAGCGCAGATTTTATCTGCCTAGGGTAATATTAAAAAAAAAAAAAAAAATTTTTTTAATTCAAAAAAAAATTGTCTGTAAATTTTGATTTGGCTATTTCTTATGGAGGAAACAGTAAACCAAGAAGAATTTGATTCCATTTTTGATAGATGGGAACAATTCCTTTTGGGAGAAGAAACCCCAGAAGCCACTGAAGAGGTTCCTCAAACCTCTACAGCTGTGAGGCAAGGTCCGCAACCGATAACTATTGAAGAATATCGGCGGCATAATAAATTAATTAAAAAAGAGGAACCTAAAATCCCTCAACTATTAAAAGTAAAAAAACAAACACGGGGCGGTAAAAAATACCGAAAACTAAAAGAGATAGCCAAAACATATCAATTACTAAATTTCGTCACTTGTGCGGAAGAAAAGTTTAAATTGAGAGAAAAAATAAAATTATTAAGAAGTTCTAAATAAATTTAAATATTTTTATAATGGAAAGAGGAAGAAAGATTAAAATATTCGAAAAAGGTACTCTAGCCTCGTATGAGGAACGTCAATTAGAAATTGACCAAAGTATAGTAAATAGAGATATAGTAGCACAAATAAAGGAATTTTACCTGATCCTAGTAAATTTGAAATTGTTCTAAACTACCCAATCCCAAAAAGCGCAGATGAAGTTAAGCGATTTGTCGCATCTTGTAACTATTACCGAAGATTTGTTCCAAATTTTGCAGCCCATTCTAGAATTTTAACGAGATTGTGTAAAAAGAATTTCCCCTTCGAATGGACAGAAGAATGCCAAAAAGCTTTTGACTATTTGAAGAAGGCATTAATACACCCAAATATTTTACAATACCCAAATTTCGATAAAGAATTTTGTATAACAACAGATGCCAGCAGTGTCAGCAACCGTACAATAATTATTGTACACGTACAATAATTTCATGACTTTTTCAATCCTCAATCCTACCCGTACAATATCGATATAAGTACAATAATTTCAACGATATTCATTTTATAAAAAATATTATAAGATTCAAGTACTGTACCACAGAAATTAAGTTTATTATTCATTCAACGTATTGTTTACACATCACTGATTTAAAATTCTTGTAACTCTGGCAACTCTCCATATGTTGTTATTCTTGTGTGTTTGTTGCATTTTTCCCTTTTTGCTTTTTCTAAGATATTTGAAATAATACAAATATGTACCTTTTATTTATTAAAACTAATATTAATATCAATGCCAAAAATTAAATTAAATATTTCATTTTGAAGTAAGAATTAGGAAACGCAAGACGCGTAGGTTATACTATGTTCATGCTGGGCCTGCATTTAGCATTTCGGAGACATTTTCACATTTAGCCTAAAATACAACATTAAATGTTACATTTATCCATACAAAATTCTCTACCGAAATGCAAATGCGGCTTTAATTCTGCATTTTGAACGTAAATGCTAAACACAACCCTGCAATCTTCGAAAAAATTTGCCATTCGAATGGAAAAGAGTGGCAACACCCTGGCAATACAAGAACGAAATACTTACAAGATTACGCATATAGAGCAGCAATGGGCACAAGAGCTCCATGATGACGTCACTCTACATGTAATTAACGAAAGTAAACAAAACAAAGAGATCAAAATTGATACCAAAGCGGTTGGTACGTTTGGTTTGTAAAATTAGTGTATATATCATTATAAATTCTTGTTATATTTTTTAATTAGTCAAAACAAAAAAAAAACCTCAAGACCTGATATACGTAATCTTGGTTATTAGATCCGTTTGTTTCGAACTTCTCAAATGCGTATTTACAAAATGCGGCAGCTTTTCGAAAAGCTATCTTCGAAAATGCAAAATGTTGCATTTCAAATCTAGCATGAACATAGTATTAGGCCGCAGGTGTAATTTTGAAATGTACAATAATTTTGTTCAAAATACAATAATTTGACGGCTCTGGTACAATAATTTTTCTTCTCCGAGTTGCCAACCCTGGATGCCAGTGGATTTGCCTGCGGCGCAGTTCTTAGTCAAGAATATGAAGGCAAACAACTACCAATTGCCTATGCGTCAAGAGCATTCACAAAAGGTGAAAGCAATAAAGCAACAATTGAAAAGGAGTTGGCGGCAATACATTGGGCAATAACTTATTTTAGACCATACGTTTATGGCAGAAAATTTTTAATTAAAACAGACCATCGCCCCTTAACATACCTATTTTCGATGAAAAACCCTTCATCAAAATTAACTAGAGTTCGATTGGAGTTGGAGGAATATGACTTTGAGGTGGAGTATATTGCAGGAAAAGAAAACTATGTAGCAGACGCATTATCACGCATAGATATTAAAGACCTAAAACAAATATCAATAGAAGCGTGTAAAATACTAAAAGTTACGACTAGATCGGAAACTAATAGAAATTATAACCATAAAGATTCCAGTAGTAAAAATTAAAAAATAAGTCACAAAGAGAACCCAATAATATATGAAGCGCTAAATACATGTGAAGTAAAGAGACTAGTCCAGCTCGTTTTCAATCCCCCGAAACTGCAGTTCAAAATGGGAAAGAAAATTTGTAGCGAAATAAATGTTGATAATTTAATTGTTGAGGCGAAGATTGATTCAGGTCAATCCTTTGCCAGGTTTTCAAAAGAAACCGGCAATTCAAAAATCAATAATAATGAAATTGTTGAGGCGAAGATTGATTTAGATCAATTCTTTTCCAGACTTATGAAAGAAGCCGGCAATTTGAAAATAAATAAAATACAATTGTTCTTAGGAGACAAATTGTTTAAGAATAATTATACTCGAGTAGACACATTTAAAGAAATTGGTACCAAAGTTCTCAAAAATTTAATTATAGCATTAACTCCAGAAGTTATGCATGTGACAAATAATGAAAAAATTAAAGAAATTCTGCAGAAATATCATGACGACCCTGTTTTTGGTGGCCACCCAGGAATAAATCGCATGACAAATAAAATAACACAAAAATATTACTGGAAAGGAATGAAAAACGATATAAGAAAATATATTAAAAAATGTATTCATTGTAATAAAAATAAAGTAAATAAAAATTTGAAAGAACCAATGATAATAACCGAAACGCCCACAAAAGCGTTTGATACGGTGCAGATTGATACAATTGGACCATTGCCGGTATCGGTAAATGGAAATGAATATGCAGTCACTATTGTATGTGACCTTACCAAGTATCTGATCGCAATTCCAGTTGCAAGCAAACACGCGAAAACAGTCGCCAAAGCAATCTTTGAAAACTTTATTTTGATTTATGGTTGTATGAAAACAATCATAACAGATATGGGAACTGAATACAAAAACAACATATTTGAAGAATTGTGTAAACTTTTAAAAATTGAACACAAAACATCAACCCCATATCACCATCAAACTTTGGGCACTGTTGAGCGTAGCCATAGAACTTTTAATGAATACATCCGTTCTTATATTTTGCATACTGTTACAATACAACACCATCCACAGTTCACGGTTACTGCCCATTCGAGTTAGTCTTTGGAAAGATACCCCTGACGTATGAATTTTTACAAGAAAGTACAATTAGCCCAGTTTATAATTATGAGGCTTACAACAAAGAAATTAAATATAGGTTACAAATAGCACAAGATAGAGCTTATAAATTAGTAAAAGAAGCTAAGGAAAAACAAAAAGTTAGTTATGATAGAAAAATACAATATAAGGAGATAAATATAGGAGATTTAGTATTAATCAAAAATGAAGCAGGCCATAAGTTAGACAATAGATATAAAGGGCCCTATAAGGTAGAAAATATCGATAAGAACCATAACTTTACATTAATACCATATGAAGTAGAAAACCTAAATTATCCAATAAGCAATAAAAATAAGAAAATCATAGTACATAAGAATAGGCTTAAACTCGTAGAATAAAATCACTTTTATTTTCTTATTGTATACAAAAGAAACTACAATAAAAACAAACAAGCAAAAAAAAAAAGAAATCTGGAATGAATAAATATTAATAGCGCATTTGAAAATGAAATAAACAAAAATCTTTGTAACATAAGAAATCATCTAACACCAAAGGACAAAAAGAAAAGGAAATATAAATCATAAACTTAAGTACCTTATTTTGACACACATAGACCGCACAAGTGAAACGAACAAAATAAAAAACTACAAAACCACTTGAGATTTGTCATTTAAATAGAATACCATCACACACAGTGTAATGATATTCTTTAAAAGCCGGTGGTGTAACATACATACATACGTCTTGAATTTGTTCTAAACCATTTACCCACAATGCACTTCATATTTTTATGACACAAATATATTCACGTTCCCAGCGTGTGCGTTATATGAAACCGCGCTCATATGTCCAAGCGTGAGAACGCTACATATGTACAAACGTTTAGAACATTAGTGCAACATGTGTGTATGTATGTTCAATGCAATATGTAGATACATATGTTTAATGCAATATATATGTACGTATGTTTTATGTATGTCCATATGTTTAGTATGTAAGAACGTTAGTAAATAAGTAGTAAATAAGAAAACAATGTAAAACAAATTTGTATAAATAGAGCTGATTTTATTTGAATAAAATTAATTCTTGGCCACACTTCAAAGGTTCGTTTCGAGTGAAAGACATCAGCTCCATTTTCCAATTAAAAACACACACATAATCAGAAAGGTGGCCATCATTACTCGCCACCTTGGTCATCCAACATTCCTAGGGCTACACTTTTTTTTCGCAGGCCTCCGGAAAGTCAAATAAAAAGCTAAAAGTCCATTTTCCTTACTTTTTCATCTTAGCCTCCCACTCCCTTTGCCTATATCTTTAACTTTTTCTTTTTCTTTCTCTCTCCCTTTTTCATTTTCTTTTTTCTTTTACATTTGTCGTCACACCGTTCCTTGCCTTTTCCTTCTTCATCATCCCCACTTCTCATTTTATCGTCCCATTCATTTGTTACCAATACCGACCCGAAACATTTCGGGGTAATTCGGGAATCATAATGAATACAGCTCTATGTAAAAGACCTGCTCAACCCCTTTTCTTTGATACCAATATTTCTCAGAAATATTCCGGGGTCATCCGGGTCCATATTTTGACCTATATATATCTCGGGACTCTGAAAAGAAAGTGATTGAAAACTGGAATTTTTAATTTTTTAAAAGTTCGTCCGCATACCAAATTTCATGAAAATTTAAAAACAAAAATTTGAAGAAATGCTCGTTTAAGGTTATTAGATAATTTAATCAGCACTTTTTTAGTGTTTCTACACTAAAAATAAAATTTCGTAAAAAAACTACGAAAGACTTTCGTAGTCTAGAGTTTCGTAAAATGTACGAAAGTTTCGTATATATTACGAAAGCATTTTTCTCAACAAAATCTAATTTTACGAATCTTTCGTAAATATTACGAAAGGAATCGTAAACCATTTTCTAATATTTTTTTCGTATATATTACGAAATATTTCGTAAATATTACGAAACACTTTCGTAAATTTTCTTAAAATTATCTTTACGAATAATTTCGTATATTGTACGAAAGTTTTCGTAACGTTATCAAAGGATTAAAAGATTTACGAAATACTTTCGTAATATATACGAAATACTTTCGTAACATTATCAAAGGTTTAAATGATTTACGAAATACTTTCGTACAACAATATTTTACCGTACAAGTCTTCTTTCATTGTAAAGTGTTGAGTCGGTGCAATAATATAAAAAATTATTTTAAGTAGTAAGTGCGTAATGAAAAAGAATAATGCATTGTATATAAAAAGACGATATTGATATATAAAATAAACTGTGATATTTTCCAACTTGATTAAACTTAAGGGTGAGTACATTAGTTGCATTTACTTTACTTTTTTTCGGTCTTATCTATTTTCCTAAATAAATACTTAATAAAATAATATAAAGAGATATTTCTACACTCAGAGAAAAACATTTTAAAAACATATGAAAACGTACTTAAAATTGGCAAAAACGTATTTAAAAGTGATGTAGATACGACCATTTTTATTTTAAACAGGTTCATTGTAAAATTGTAAAATTGTAAAATTAAGGAAAAACATTTAAATTTAAAATTGTTTATTCAAGCCCTATGAGCTTTTTAACCTAAAACTTGCGCTTTTATTCCCTTCATTTTAATTTTTAATTTAAAAATGATTCTATTTAATCCAAAATGCATTTTTATTTAAAAAGTTTCATTTTAAATTTACAAATTTTCATTTTTAAAATAAAAACGATCTGGTTTAATACGTGCATTATAAAAATAAAATTTTTTTATATTTTTTTCTCCGAGTGTAGCTGCTTGAATTTTAAGGTTTTAATTAGTTTCCCTTTATTTTTATCTTTATCTTTATCTTTATCTTTTATCTTTATCTTTATCTTTATCTTTATCTTTATCTTTATCTTTATCTTTATCTTTATCTTTATCTTTATCTTTATCTTTATCTTTATCTTTATCTTTATCTTTATCTTTATCTTTATCTTTATCTTTATCTTTATCTTTATCTTTATCTTTATCTTTATCTTTATCTTTATCTTTATCTTTATCTTTATCTTTATCTTTATCTTTATCTTTATCTTTATCTTTATCTTTATCTTTATCTTTATCTTTATCTTTATCTTTATCTTTATCTTTATCTTTATCTTTATCTTTATCTTTATCTTTATCTTTATCTTTATCTTTATCTTTATCTTTATCTTTATCTTTATCTTTATCTTTATCTTTATTTTTATCTTTATCTTTATCTTTAACCTTATCTTTATCTTTATCTTTATCTTTATCTTTATCTTTATCTTTATCTTTATCTTTATCTTTATCTTTATCTTTATCTTTATCTTTATCTTTATCTTTATCTTTATCTTTATCTTTATCTTAATCTTTATCTTTATCTTTATCTTTATCTTTCTCTATCTTTATCTTAGTCAAATTTTTTTTTTCTTTATCTTAGTCTTAATTTTTTATTTTTATTTTTATTTTTATTTTTCTTTTTCTTTTTCTTTTTTCTTTTTTTCTTTTTTCTTTTTCTTTTTATTTTTCTTTTTCTTTTTTTTCTTTCTTTTTCACAGGGTTATCATTTAAGTGGATCGGAACGACGCACACTGGTCTCATTTGTATGGAGAGTGGGACAAAACTCAATTTCTTGGAAACGGATGGACCTACCGAAACCAAATTTGGCACATTGGTGTCCCACTATACGACTCATCTTTCAGAAAAATTAAAAGCATATATGTTGTAATCCACACCCACCACTAACGCTAGTTTACAGCCAAAAATAAAAACAAGAAAACCAGGAATGGGGGAGGATAAGAATTGACCTGCTGAGCTTGGAACTATTTTTTTTAATTTTTTGTATAGTTAGGTTTTTGAGATAACGGTAATTTTGTGTTTTTTTGTTATCACTTCATTGAAAAATTATTTTCTCTGGAATTACAAATGCGATAAACGCAAGCAGTATCTCGTTCGAACAAAAACTCGCTGAGCGAAAGCTGGTCAAAATCAAAATTTTGTGGATTTTTTGCGATTTTTGAAAAAATTTTGATTTTCAAATTAAGTTTTTATAAAAATTTGTAAAAATGAGGAAAGTTTTATTACTTTAAAAATTTGCCCGTTTAATTGCAAAGACTTTAAGCGTAATATCAGAGAGATCCGATAAATATTTTATTTTTGGCGATTTTTTTCATGTGAAACAAAAAGGATATTTTGGACGAAAAACTTGGTTAGGTGACTTAACTATGTGAAAACGACTTCATAGGTCAAAATGACATTAGAAGAAAATATAGAGCTTCCAAAGACTAAACTAATGACATCAATTTTAAAAATCCGATGTCAAATAACAAAGTTGCAATAAAAAAAATTATTCCGCGATATTTCGCGGGATCAAAAAAAAAATTGTATGGAGAGTGGGACAAAACTCAATTACTCAGATTTTATCGAAAATAAAGTTTTATCGAAAACAGTCGATGTAAATATGTATAAAAATCGTAAAAGGGCAACAATATTTTGTATAGACTAGTTACATTTAATATGATATTTTAAGAAAAAGGGAAAAAAAGGGAAAAATGTATAAACAGGCTTCTTAAGAGAAGACTTGAAAGAACTCAAATCTGCTTATAAGACCTGGTCCAGAGTGGTCCTTAATTGTTAAAAGTTTAAATGAAAATGCTAATGCTTGAAAATTACGCTCATAGAAAATCCAAGATTTCTTCATCTTGTATTTTGCTAAAAATAAATTGTTTTCACTGTTTTCTTTCGCTAAATCATGAAACATACGTTTTTCTTGCGTTTCCATAGTTATCCGCATTTTTTTTAGCACTCAAACTTGAAATATCGCAAAAATCATAATACACTTATTTACACAAACTTTTTCCAGAAAAATTTTTTTTCAAATGTGTTGACTTTAAATGAGCCAAAGTAACACTTAATGGTGGCTATTGCGTATAGAAGGAGGTGTTCCATAAAATTCAATATATTTCCCACGGAAATGCATGACAGAAGTTTCTTTTTCAAGCACCAACGTTTTTGACTTTTGTATATGGGGGCTGACCAGTGTGCGACGTCCACATTTGCAAATTGCGATTTGCAAAGTTTCCTATGTTTGTCAGAACACGTATAAGCAATAAGTATCTCTTATTTTATTAGTTACTAAAATTAATATTAATATAAATGTAAAATATTAAAATAAATAAAAAACTTTTAAATTAATTGAATAAATTAATTTTAGTAGATATTTAAAACTAAAATGAAATTATCTAAACTTATTTCTTATGCATATAGTATAAAACATCTTTCTCTTAGCATTATTTTATTGATATACATATTTCTAAAAAGTTTTCAAATTTCGTTGAAATATCCATCATATGTACATATATATAATTATGTAATAATTATGGTTTTTTTAATGTAAAGCTAAAAAATAATTTGGTCAATTGTACAACAATTTGACAGCTCTAACAGCCTTCGTAAATGTACGAAAGCAGTTTCGTAATATTTACGAAATCTTTCGTTGCTCAAAAGTACGAAAGTATTTCGTAAATAGTACAAAAGCATTTGTAAATACTACGAAAGTATTTAGTAAATAGTACGAAACCTTTCGTATATACTACGAAAGTATTTCGTAAATAGTACGAAAGCCTTCGTAAATACTACGAAAGTATTTCGTAAATAGTACGAAAGCCTTCGTAAATACTACGAAAGTATTTCGTAAATAGTACGAAACCTTTCGTATATACTACGAAAGTATTTCGTAAATAGTACGAAATAGCTTTCGTACTATTTACGAAACCATTCGTTGCTCAATTTTAAGAAAGAATTTCGTAATATGTACGAAAGATTTCGTAATATTTACGAAATATTATTTTGAGTGTAACAGATCTGAGCTGCCGAAATACTCGACTAACGTAACATGACTAAGTGGCGTCGAACTCTATGCGTATTTAGCGTGTATTTTAGCCATTCTTGCGGTTAATAGGGACTTATTATTTCATTGCCACCATTAAAGTTTAATTTCAAATCAATTACTCCTAGTGGGCAGCCATTCATCAAACCACAAAGCTCGTTTAGCCCATGCACAAATAGGAATGGCAACAATAACCGGAAAACGATTATAATCGGTTAATTTCTTTCGGTTAACGGTTAAAATGTATCGGTTTTTCCTTTTGATTATTTTTTCGATTAACCTTTTTCCTCTCAAGTCGAAAATAATCGAAAGGAAATAATCGAAGTTGAAAATTTTCGCCTTTTCATCTGAGTCCGAATTCGGTTAATAATATAATATAATACAATGGCGCTATTATAACTCTGACGAGTTTTATGGCCGAGCTTCTCTCCCAATTCGAGGTGTGCTCCTGTTTGTTTTTCCTACTAATTGGGTGGACCTACAGTTTTATGCCGGCTCCGAACGGCGAATGCATTTTTTGTGAGAAGCTTTTTCATGGCAGAAATACTCTCGGAGGGTATGCCGCCCACTACCAAGAGGTGACCGCTGCTCTTAAAAAACCCAATAATTGGATTTTTACTAATTAGAAAAATTTGTTTGGCTCGGACCGTGGTTTGAACCCGAGACCTCTGGCATAGCAGGCGAGCACTCTACCCACTGCACCACAGCGGCCACGAATTCGGTTACCTACGGTTTTGTGCGTATATCCAAAAAACCACAATAAATGTTCCCTCCAGCCAGCGTTGCCGAATAGACGATTTTATCGTCATTTTGACGATTTTTCTAAGCATTGACGATTTGACGATTTTTCCTAATAAATGACGATTGTTTTTCGTTTATTATATATATTTTTTTAAGCAATAATTATAATCGAAAAACGGTTATAATCGGTTAGTTCCCCACAATTATTCGCGATTAATAATCGAACGCTTTCGATTAACCTAAAAAGCGGTTAATCGGTATTTCATTTTTTTTGCCATCCCTATGCACAAATACCTACTTACCTTCATTCCCATTTCCCAACCTAGTATCTACGCCTCTCCGCCCTAATACATACCATTGCTGTAATTGTGTTAATTTTAGCAAATGCGGCGAATTCCGAACACGCAAATAATCATGAAAGCCGCAACAAATTGATATGAAGTCCCGATGGGCTATAAAATGTGATGTGAAATTAATGAAGATGACCAACACCGCCATCACCATCGCATGCCCACCCAACCTCTAGTTCACATGCACTGCGCATGTGCCGATTGCCGATTGCCAACTACATCCTCCATTCTTCCTCCTATATTCACAACAGATAGCAATCATAAATGCCACCTATGCCCACATACGGATATACATAATCATTGGCTTGTTCATACATATGGCGCGCTCAAGTGCTACACAACATCCTCTCACGCAGCCAACAAATTGTAAGCGAGCACTCAAGTGATTCGAAGTGAAACGCATGAAACGCACGCAAAACGCATATTTACAACCCCATCAACCCGTCAGCTCCTCAACCTTATTACGCACGCAATTCGCAATTCGCATTTCGCTTTTGACTTATGTACTCGTTTGTTGCCGAGCGAGATCTCTCTCGCCGGCTGTTAATGTGAGTCAATGCGGTCAATGCGCCAAAATAAGCCTCGGGCGCTGTTGTTGAAATTATGGTTGGCTTGTTGCAAAGCCACAGTGATTTAAATTAATTACTCGTACTTACGCCATGGAAATTAACATGATCGTGCGTTGGCGCACTCGTGTGCTGTTGAAATAATTAATTAAATATTTGCACATACATACTTACTTAGTATGTGTAATTTATCTATGTGGAACGGAAAATGCACAAACAGAAATATATATCTGACATACATAAATACTCATGTATATACATACAAATGCATTTATAAATGTTCTCATGCACGCATGCTCCAAGATATAGTAAATAGTCGATTCGATGTAAAAGTTGTGGTAAGAAAACGCGAAAAATTGCTTTGTTTGACATTTTTACTTAAGCGACCGCAGCGACCACATCAATCAATCCACATGACTTAATAACCTAGAAATGCAAATTTAAAGCGAAATGCATGGAAGGGTTTACTTCCGCTGTGTTGTAGTGAGTAGAGTGCCATCTACAGTTTGCCGCTTTACACCGACCAACAAATTTTATGTAATTAATTTTCTAATTAATTAACATTAAATTACTTTTTTTTAAACTAGCGGCCACCCCTCAGCAGTGGGCAGCATAAGCTCCTTAATAAAAAAGATATCGCCGTTCGGAGCCGGCATAGAGGTTTAAGGCTCATTAGTAAGAAAAATAAAAATTTAAAACCCCAAATTGGGATAGCCCTCGATCTAAACCTCATCAGAGCTATATTCACTTCTGTGTGTTAATATATAAAACTAACTGCACCCTCCCACGTTTAGTCTCTCGCTCCTTTTTCATTCCTTTTTTCTATCGCTCTCCCTTATCCCTCCTTAACTCTCCATTTCTGTTCTTTTCCCTTTTCTTCCCCTCCTAATTCCTCACCTTTTCCCTGTTCAATTCTCTCAGTCTCTGTTCATAACATCTTCTGTCCATAACATCTTCATCCCATTTGCGTTGCCTTTTCCCCCTCCTTTTCCGTATCCCTTCGTTTACCTTACCCCTTCCCCTCGTCATTACCATTTCCCTATCCCTTTCGCTTTACCTTTCCTTTCCTTTCATTTCCTTTCCTTTCCTTTACTTTCCTTTCCTTTCCTTTCCTTTCCATTCTTCCCTTTTTCTTTCTTTTCCCTTTACCTAGGGAACCGGATTGGGCATAACATCGAAGACAGCTCTTTATTGAAACTTAGATGTCCACTTTTCATTTAATACGAATATAACTTAGAAATTTTCCGCAGCATTCGGGTCCACATTTTGATTCGTATCTTGGGACTCGGCCTAGAAATCATAATCGAAATAGCCCTATAGCTCAGAGATATTCCGGCGTTATACGGGTCCAAGCTTTAGCGACCTAAGAACCCTAATGATTACGGGTCTATGTAAAATTCCTGCTCAATAGCTTTCATTTGATACCAATATCATCCAGCCTGGTCCGATATAAAAAAAAACAAGCTTAGATATCATCTAGACCAAGGAACTCAGCTGGTGTGTAAGTTTGGTCAAAATCTCTCTACGCGTTTAGGCGTTATGCAGCGAAAAAGAAATAGCTTTGATTTTTATATTAAAAAAAAAATCTCTTGAAAATCTTTTTTCTCTTCTTTCATTTGCACGTTGTTTTTATTAATTTCTTTCTACTTCTTCATATTTTCTTCTTCTTCTTCTCCTACGTCTTCTTATTCTTATTCTTCTCTTCTTCCTCTTAATTTTCTTCTTTTTCTTCTTCCTCTTCTTCTTCTACTTCCTCTTTTCTTATTCCTTTATTCCTTTTATATCTATATTTGCCTTTTTCTTCATTTTCCTATTATTTTCTACTTCGTCTTACACTCCGTTTTTTCTCCCCCTTTTTATTCGTCTTCTTTTCTTTCTTTTTCCTCTTATTTTTCTACTTTCTATTTCTTCTCCTGGTCAATTCCACTGTGACGGGTGTGACCATGATACTCATAATTTTCGCTATAATTTTGAAATGGAAAGCTTGCATTTCAAAAAAAGGCCGTTATTCCCAGGAATGGGAAAGTTAAAAACGGTGGATAGCAGAAATATACTTGAAGGACACCATTTCCGACCAGAGTGGCCATTAGAAAGCTCGGACGGGTGTGACCTTATATATTTGAGCTTTCAAAAAATTCCACTTTGCATATAAATTTTGTAAAACTTTTCACAGAACGCATATAAAAAATTTTGCCCAGCACGTTGTTCAAAGTCTTTTTGATTATATAGCATACTTACTATTTTGAAATTCACGTTTTTCTTGCGAAAACCCTGTTTAAAAAATTGGACGGGTGTGACCCAGTACCAAAATTCAAAATTTTTGATGAACTAAAAGTTTTTATTGACTTCATTTATAACTCGTAATATGAAAAAAAGTAACATAACATTGTTTGCTCGCTATCATAAAACTCACATTATTCCAAAGGTGTATGTTTTAGGAAAATTTGTTTGAATTCAGATAAATATGAATCGCAAGCATACACAGAGACCGCATCTGCTCTTTTAAAGTTGTGCATTTTTTGAATATTCTTTATTAATTTTACGTTTTCCCACCTTGGGTTCAAGAAATTACTGTCGCGCTCAACATCGTCTTTTGATGCGTAAAAAACGTCGATCTTATTAAGTTTCTTTGTTTCAACCAGACCTGGGTAATATCAAGTACCAGTACGACTTATGACAAGTACATTTTAAAAGAATTTTACTAGTACTAGTACTTGCATTCCCAAATTTTCAAGTACTAGTACAAGTACAAGTACAAAGAATTGAAAACGAATTGAAGTTTTAGCAAATACTTCAAAGTAATTACTTGAAAGAATTGAAAAGAATTGAAAAATCGGCTCAAGTACATTTTTCAATTCTTTTCAAGAACATTCATTTCTTTTTTATACTCAGCTGTACTAGTACACAGAGTATTATAATTTTGATTTCATAACGGTGGATTGTAACATAATGAAATAATCGAGATAGATATGGACTTATATATATCAAAATGATCAGGGTGAAAAGAGAAATCGATTGAGCCATGTCCGTCCGTCCGTCCGTCCGTCCGTCCGTCCGTCCGTCCGTCCGTCCGTCCGTCCGTCCGTACGCACGATAACTCGCGTAAAAATTGAGATATTTTGATGAAATTTGAAATGCAAGTTGGTATCGAGACTGGGACGGTTG
This sequence comes from Urophora cardui, assembly GCA_960531455.1. Lineage (NCBI taxonomy): Eukaryota > Metazoa > Arthropoda > Insecta > Diptera > Tephritidae > Urophora > Urophora cardui. The sequence continues at coordinate 128,151,892 of OY482673.1, forward strand.
GTATTGAAAATGGGCGAAATCGGACCATGACCACGCCCACTTTTCCTATATAGAAAAAATCGGATATTTGGTATCTCAGCCACTACTATAGCTAGAGTGATAAAATTTTACCCACGTATTGAGCTCAGGGCCTTATGAAGAAATTTGATGAAGTTTTGGAAAATGGGCGGTGCCACGCCCACTTATTAAGGGGCAAACATTGAAAGTTTTATATGTCATTACTCAGCAACCGTTGAAGATATATCGATGAAATTTGGTATCCGTAATTTGCTTACTTAGACAAATGTTTTGACGAAAAATTATCAAAATCGGTGGACGGCCACGCCCACTTTTATATATGGGAACTATAAAGGGGCCTAATAAAAACATTTTAAGCGATATCTCTGTCAAATATAAAGATCTATCACTGAAATTTTGTGGTAGGAGTCCAACTACGGACATAAAACAAAAAATACAAAAATTTTTGAAAATGGGCGGTGCCACGCCCACTTATTAAGGGTCAAACATTGAAAGTTTTATATGTCATAACTCAGAAACCGTTAAAGATATATCGATGAAATTTGGTACGCGTAATATATTTACTTAGCCAAATGTGTGGACGAAAAATTATCAAAATCGGTGGACGGCCACGCCCACTTTTATATATGGGAACTATAAAGGGGCCTAATAAAAACATTTTAAGCGATATCTCTGTCAAATATAAAGATCTATCACTAAAATTTTGTGGCAGGAGTCCAAAGACGGACATAAAACAAAAAGTACAAAAATTTTGGAAAATGGGCGGTGCCACGCCCACTTATTAAGGGTCAAACATTGAAAGTTTTATATGTCATAACTCAGAAACCGTTGAAGATATATCGATGAAATTTGATATGCGTAATTTTCTTACTTAGGCAAATGTTTTTGCGAAAAATTATCAAAATCGGTTGACGGCCACGCCCACTTTTATATATGGGAACTATAAAGGGGCCTAATAAAAACATTTTAAGCGATATCTCTGTCAAATATAAAGATCTATCACTGAAATTTTGTGGCAGGAGTCCAACTAGGGACATAAAACAAAAAATATAAAAATTTTGGAAAATGGGCGGTGCCACGCCCACTTATTAAGGGGCAAATATTGAAAGTTTTATAAGCCATAACTCAGAACCGTTAAAGATATATCGATGAAATTTGGTACGCGTGATATATTTGCTTAGCCAAATGTGTGGACGAAAGATTACCAAAATCGGTTGACGACCACGCCCACTTTTATATATGGGTATTATAAAGTGACCTTATAAAAACATTTTAAGCGATATCTCTGTCAAATATAAAGATCTATCACTGAAATTTTGTGACATGAGTTCTACAATAGACCGGAAACAAAAAATAAAAAAAGTTTATAAAATGGGCGTGGCACCGCCTCTTTTTATACAAAGAAATCTACGAGCCTATTACTCGACAAATAACTGAGATATTATGACGAAACTTGGTTTATACACTTTTATAACTTGTGTTAATAGACACGCAAAAATGTATTGAAATCGGTTTATGACCACGCCTACTTTTTAACAAAGATATTTCTGGAACACCCTTTTGGAATTTGTAACGTGAAGCCTTTGTAACTAAAAGTCATAGAGGGATGCAATTTTGCACTAACAATAATATTTATATGCTTATTTGGATGATTGATACAAAGTTTGAAAATGGGCGTGGCTGCGCCCTGTTTATGCAGCACTCGTTTCATATAAAATACACCCTATATCGAACAAACGCAAACAAACAATGAAAGCATACAGCTGAGTATCTAATGTTCGATTCCACTCGAACTTAGGCTTCCTTACTTGTTTTAATTACTTTGAAGTATTTGCTAAAAATTCAATTCTTTTTCAATTCTTTTTACTTGTACTTGTACTAGTACTTGAATATTCTGAAAGTACTTGGTACGGACTCATTACTTCACGATCAAAATATAAAGTATTTAAGTACGTAATAGTCCAATTACTACTCAGTATTACCCAGGTATGGTTTCAACTAGATATTGGAAACAGTCAACGGGTGTTTTCATAAAATATTCTCTAGCCTTAATGCCCGTACTTAAGGTTCTTTTTACAGCTGCAGCTATTCCATCTACAGCGCCTTTACCATGGTCTGTACCGAAAAAATTCCAAGTCATTTCTAATCCAAAATCCTCAGGAGCATGGTAAATTAGAGATGAGAGAAACTGCGATTTTTAGATATCTGTGATTTCGGTGATTGCTATTTTTAAATCACTGCGATTTTAAACTGCTATTGCGATTGCATGGACTGCTATAAAATCATAAGTTACCGGTAGAGCTTAATTTTGCGTTTTCTGGGCGATATAACCTGTCTTCATTTTATGTTAACAAAATGATAGCAATAACAACGTATTCCGCAGTAATTTCGCTGTTTGTAAACATTTTTCAAAGATAAATTGTAAATTCAATAATTTTTTTTTTCTTATATTTCTATATACGTATGTGGTCTGCTCAAAAGTATAAACAAAAAGAAATTTATAATGCTTTTGCGATTGCGATTCACATAGGTGAACTGCTTACTTGGTATATCGATAGCAGTTCCCAATAAGTAGTGAACTGCTATTTTGAAAAAGTGATCGCAGTTGCGATTTGCGATTTTTTATTCACAGTGAAAAAATCACCGTTTGCGATATATCGCTCATCACTATGGCAAATGTTAAAAATATTGTATCGATTTTTAAACTGAGATGCGCAGTTTTATCCGTTATCATTTTTTAGCATCCCTCCTTCTTTTATCTCTTATTCTCTCTTTAGCTAGATGCAATTCATATTTTTCTTTGTTTTCTTTAAGCTTCTTCCTCTGTTCGCGCTTTCTGTTTTTCGAATCTATTAAAAAATATATGTATACTTCGCGTTGGTGTGACGGGTGTGACCAAATATTTTTTAGAACTGAATACTAAATTACTGCGATACATTTTAAGAAAATGTCACTAAGTATTTATCGCGACTACTTTGTTATTACTGGAGAGTGTCAGGTGGTTAAAATGTAAAGTACCAGTATAATTAGACTTTTTCAATTTTTTCTGTGACGGGTGTGACCGAAAATTTTAGTATATTAAACACGTCATAAAATTGTTACTATAAAACGTATAATATCGAAACTTCACAGAAATGTAAAACAATGACCTAGTCTCTTCAGAGGTAACGGTTTTTATTAATATTGAGAATGGAAGAGTATAAAAATGTTAAATAAAGAGACACCTTGCAGAGAATGTGAACTGAATATTCAGTATAGACAAAGTTCAAAGTGTTGCCAAACTTATAAAAATTTACGTGAATCCAATTTTTTTTATTCACCCATAAAAAGCATCCTCTTGTGCATATTAACAAATTTAATTTAATTAAAAATAAGTGATTTCTAATTTTGCTGGATAGGGCCGTTTTAGGTGGAATTGACCTCCTCTTACTTCTACTTCTTCTACTACTACTACTACTACCTCTTTTCTTATTCCTTCATTCCTTTTATTTCTATATTTGCCTTTTTCTTCATTTTCCTATTATTATCTTCTTCGTCTTACACTCCCTTTTTTCTTCTCTTTTTTATTCGTCTTCTTTTCTTTTTTTCTTCTTATTTTTCTACTTTTTTGTCTATTTCTTTTTCTCTTACTTCTTCTTCTTTCTTCTTCTTATTCTCTTACTTCTTCTTTCTTCTTCTTCTTCTTCTCCTTTTTCTTCTTCTTCTTATTCTTCTTCTTCTTCTACCGCTATTTCTTTTTTTATTCCTTAATTCCTTTTATTTCTATATATTTTGCCTTTTTCTTCCTTTACCTATAATTTTTTTCTTCTTTATTCCTTTAATTGTTCTTCTTTTTTCACTCTCATCTTTTAGACTTCTTCCTCAAATTATCAAAATTCCTGTTTCCTTCATTTTGTTTATTCATCGCTAATTCTTCCTCAAGTTACGTTTCTTCTACCTTCCCTGTTCTTACTTCCTTGTTTCAGGTTTTCATAGTTGTTTTCCTTTCCCTTATAATATGCTTATCATTCTCTTTCCGCTAAATTTATTCCTTTGCACTTCTATTTTTCTAATTTTGTTCTTCTGATTATTTTGTTTTTGTTGTGCTTTTCTTTGGTTGTTGCTGTTGTTCCCTTTCTTTTTCTTCTGATTGATATTATTATCATTCAAATAATATCCCGGTATTTACTGATTTTTTTTAAACAAAGAAAAACTTTTTTGTCTTCATTATTTCTAATTTTCTCTCCTTCCTCTCAGATCTACTTCTTCTTATGCTCATCCTTCACCCTCTTATATTTTTTATCCATCCTCCTAACTTTGTCCAATTTTTATTTAAGCTCTGTATTTAACCAGCATTGATAAAAATTCACCACTTTCCCAAAGATTAACTCAAATAGCGACATACAACGGCGAAAGTGATTAAAGTTAACGGCATATTAGGTTAACCACAAACAGCAAGAACCGCGCAGGTAATTAAACCAACAATCATTTCAACTCGAAGCATCAGTTGCAGTACAGCAATGAAAATGAAATAAAAATTAAATAGAGAAAAAAAACTCCGCAACCAGAAGCCCTAGTAATCTGCGCTTAGCCGCCAATAACCGTCAACAAGCGGCATAGCTGGCGAATGAAGCCATGAAGGAACGTACCGACACCGCCAAGATCCCACTGCTATTCTGCTCTCAGCGTAAATGCATTGATTATTATTATTATACGAATATAATGCAGAAAATGCAGAACATTCGTTATGGTTCGATGGTTTTCATGGCCCGGGCAGCTGCTACATGCAACACCAAACAGCAACAACCAGCAATCAGATACTACGAGTATCTACCCGTAGTCATGCCCGCAAACGCGGTTTCATCCACACCTGATGCCTACTTTCGCGCAAATATATAAATAGGTATGCATACAAAGCAACATTGTCATACAAATTAAAGCAGCGAATGCATTGCGAATGTGTCCTGCTGCTTGTTCTTGTTCTTGTATGGCCACCACATGACGACAACAATGCCGCTGCCACCGAACCATCGACCCACCGACCGACCGACTAGGCTCATTAACGATTAGGGTGCCACATGGTACAACAACAACAACAAAAATAGCAAATATCATTAAATTGCATCAATGCAAAAATTGTAAAGTGCAACAGGCAGTCACAGAAAATGCCAATTCGGCTCAGCCACAATGGTGGACAAAGCCAATGGCGTACATAGCTGGTTGATGGTAGGTAAGCATCAGACATCAACAGAATTTGCACAAAGAATTTATTCACAATTGCGAATTGTTAGCGTAGCTTTGGGCATATGCAGTCGGAAGAGGAGGCACTTAAAAGGGGATTATTTTGTAAGGCCCCTCAACAGATGGGAAAGTTGCAAATGTAAAATTTAGCAACTCTCAGGTATTCGGCGGAGGTAATGTAATCTTCTATACACATAAAACTGTAGAAGGTTTTTGTGCGAGGAAATGACTCAAAAACGACTGAGTTGGCAGTTTATTCTTTGGATAAGTACTTTCGACAAAGGCTATATTTGTCTCGCTAGATGGCGCTGGATTCTCTATATTCGCAAGATCCATATTTATGGTTTTTTTTTTGTGACTTTTTGGCACTATATTTGTTGGGTAATTAATTCCGAAATCTCAACCCCTTCCCGAGTTATAGGCCAATATATAGACCCTGCTGGTCTGCAACCGCTTCCGCCTTGTATTAGTCTACTCAAACTGGTGCCGAGAGATTCGGTCAAACTCTCTCACAATTATCCCGTATTCTGATCTAAAATCTCCATTGACCCACTTCCAAACCCCGACAAAAACCTTCTGTACATGCGCCTCTGACTCTGAATGTAGCGAGTTGCAGTCGTAACACAATTCTCAGCGTTGCTTGTTTGCGGTTGTTTGGGCGTACATTTTGACTGCGGCGCGATATGGAACGTAAGGCACGATAAGGCCGGCTGCGCTGTTGGTGATGCGTTAAAAATGCGATAAAATGATACAATGATACAGCAAACAACAACTGCAGCAACAACAACTGTTTTTTTTTTGCTGCCAGCATTGTTGCACGTTGTTGCAAGAGCGCTCAAGTCTGCGCGCAAATGTTGCATGTTAATTGAAATTGAAATTAAAATTGCTGCAGCATTTTAAATGCAACACAATTAATGCGCGCGCGTAGCAAAATAAGCGTCAATGATAACGAAAGATGTGTAGGTTCGTTTGTGTGTTTGTGCGCAATGCGTGCAATTACATGACAGCACAGACCAAAGCTGCAGCGACTCGAAGTCACATACCCAAAGCACATTCTACTTATCACATTTACCTACAAACAAAAATACATTTTAATCAAACCCACGCTACGCAAAGCGCCACACACCGACACATCCACAAATTCATACAACCCTGCAAAAAAATGTGCGATCAATCCCGAAAGAGATTTGTCCGCGATTGATCTCTTTCGAGAACAATCGGTCCACAATTAGTCCTTGATTGTTCCCGAACGGTTATAAATGTAGACTAATTGTAGACCAATTGTTCCCTAACGGGTATAAATGTAGATTAATCGCTTTCATCCCGAACGGGTACAAATCTTATTATAATATAATATAATACAATGGCGCTATTATAACTCTGACGAGTTTTATGGCCGAGCTTCTCTCCCAATTCGAGGTGTGCTCCTTTTTGTTTTTCCTACTAATTGGGTGGACCTACAGTTTTATGCCGGCTCCGAACGGCGAATGCATTTTTTGTGAGAAGCTTTTTCATGGCAGAAATACTCTCGGAGGGTATGCCGCCCACTGCCGAGAGGTGACCGCTGCTCTTAAAAAACCCAATAATTGGATTTTTACTAATTGAAAAATTGTTTTGGTATTTGGCTCGGACCGTGGTTTGAACCCGAGACCTCTGACACAGCAGGCGAGCACTCTACCCACTGCACCACAGCGGCCACGGGTACAAATCTAGATTCCTTAAATGTAGACATTTTACAAAAATATGCAATGTATTTAAAAAATTGTAGAACAACCGGTAAAACGAATTGAACACCCTTTTTTAATAACAATTTTAACAAAATGTTGCCTAAAAATATTGTCCTATGAAAAAATCCTTTACATTACGCTCATATAATGCATACTCAAGTCAAAAATTACAATTTTTTAAAATTATTTATTGAGATTTTTTTACAAAAGTAAAACATTATATAATCTTTATTTAAATATGCATGAACATTGACAATTTTTTAAGGAAAAATCTACATTTGTACCCGTTCGTGCTGAAAGCGATTGATCTACATTCGTACCCGTTCGGGATGAAAGCGATTGATCTACATTGGTACCCTTTCGGGTATAAAAGTTGAACAATTAGTCTCTTCATAGGACATGCTCGAACAAATGCGATCAATTCACTCCATATAAAGGGATGTAAAATTGTATTAGTCGCATGCTCCCTTGCGATGGATCCCGGACACGTCCCGGATTAATCGCATTTTTTGCAGGGAATGAACGTACCGCGTGTTTGTAAGCAGCTGCATCTGTATGCTTTTGCCCATTTGTATACGTATGTATGTATATTTGTTGTTGTTACTGTGCTGCATTACTATCGGCCCTTTATAACAATTACAATAGGAAATGGCACGGAATTTCCGGCCTACACATTCGCAGCTCGGCATGCGTTGGCTGCAATGCTAGTGACCCATTTTCACCCATTTCATTTCATACATACATACATATATATTTGGAATTGTTGTTGTTGCATTACTTGCTTTTTAGCATTACTTACTTAATTCAATAAGTAATTCTATACCCAGTTGTAGTAGTATTTTTATATATTAAAAGTTTACTTTGTTATTAGAAATTTAAAATAGGCGACTTTTTAGTAAAAAGAGCATTCTTTTTTTAATTCATCCTTCCCTCGTTCTTTCCTATCATCATTCCTTCCATATTTCCTCTCTTCCAAACTCCTTTTCATATCTCACGGAGGCTCTGAGTATGATCTGCTATATTCCACCCATTGATCTTTTTGTCAATGAAAAGGCATCTTAGTGCGCCTTAAGGTTACGGGAGTTTGAAACCGAGAATAAGCGAACATAACTTCGTCAACCTTTCCTGAACAGTGGAAAGTGGCAAATGTGGTCCCGGTTCCTAAAAGTAACCTCTGTGACTCCACCTCAAATTATAGACCCATCAGTGTGCTGCCGGCACTGTCAGAAGTTTTCGAGAAGTGGATATCAAATCGAATAGTGTTTTATTTGAATCAAAATAATCTTCTTAGTGATCATCAATCCGGCTTTAGATCTAACCACAGTTGTTCAACTGCCATTCTGAAGATTATAGACGATATTCGTCCAGCCTTCGATAGTAATCAACTCTCCATATTATTACTGTTAGACTTTTCAAAAGCTTTCGATACAGTTAATCATGATATTCTGTTATTGAAACTGCAACATTATTTCGGGTTTAGTGGTACGTCTCTTAAATTAATGAGGAGCTATTTGTCGAATAGGTTACAACAAGTACAATGCGGTGAATTATTTTCACAACGTAGGACTATATTTTCTGGTGTTCCTCAGGGATCAATCATGGGTCCGATATTATTCTCCATTTTTATTAATGATATTGTGCACTGTTGCCTTAGCGCATCAATACACCTCTATGCTGATGATACCCAAATATACTTGTCACGTCCCATTGGTTTATGTGAAAACCTAGTGTTTAGGCTAAATGATGACCTGTACAGAATGTCATCCTGGGCAAAAGCAAACGGTCTTGGTTTAAATGCAGCCAAAACTCAAGCATTACCTATATCCCACGAATCTTTTGACCTGAATGGCTTGTCGCCTATTATGCTTGGTGAATCAGAGATCAAATTTCAAACAGTAGTCTCTAACCTTGGCTTTAAAATTAACTCTAAATTTACCTGCACTGATCACATTAATTACACCATATCGAAGATATATTACATGCTAAGACACTTATGGCATACGTGCTACTGTCTTCCTATCGATACGAAACGTAAACTTATTCAGGCTCTTATTGTCCCAAATATATCTTACTTTGAAACAGTCTATGGTAAACTCTGCAGCGAATCTAGATATAAATTAACACTAGCTCTAAACAATGCAGCCAGATTTATTTACTGCAAACGTAAATATGATCATATCTCGTTGTACGTTAAAGACTTTCTAGGATTTAGCTTGGAAAATTACCTTAATTTTCGAAATATCCTTTTTTTATTTAAAGTAATCAGATACCGTCAACCAAGTTATCTCTTTCAAAAACTGAAATTTATGCAGTCTTCACGCACGTATAACATAATTATACCTAAATATAAAACATTGACAGCCTCTAGATTATTCTTTGTTAGTGCTGTAAAAATGTGGAATACATCAATTAAATGTATAAAATCTGATAGATGCTTCAAGGCGGCAGTTCAAAACTATTTTATTACATAACTCTCCTTTTCTCTCCTCTTTCGTTTCACCTCTTCTCTCCTACTTCTAACTTAAGTTAATTTTTAATTAGTTTTATAAGAAAATTTCTGTAATTCATTTGTGAAATATGTACATTGAAAGGCTTTATGTCTTACCGTACTATGTAGTGTGTAATAAATAAATAAATAAATAAATAAATAAATAAGGACACGGGCAAATTCTGCTCCGCGTTACCGACTCTGATATGAACACAAAACCAGATTATATCCATGCTATAACAGTCTTCAATACAAACTATGAGATTATCTTTCCATCTAGTAAGTCCTGGAGAGTTGGTAAGCTCGTTCAGAGATGCGATGTTTTAGTTTTCACTGACGGGTCTAAGATGGCGGGCGGAGTGGGATGGGGTATCTTCGTAACTAGGCCGTACACTTTCATATCAATCGGGCTCCCGGACACCGCGAGCATTTTTCAATCGAAAGTTTTCGCCATACAGGAGGCAAATGGCTGCACCTTTCCTCATTCCAGTCATCAGTCTTACCTGAAAACATAATGGTCTACGTCGCTCAGCATGCGGGTATTGACAAGTGTCTGCTAGTTTGTCGTAAGCTAGTCAGGAAAGATGCTCCAGCGGACTCGCTGAAATGGGTTAACTTCATCCTTGGGGTCTGTTCTGCGCTGTCTGACAAACTGCTCTCCCCTGAGCTCTGGCCGGTTGGTGTTAACGTTCGCCCTTTCCGTTTTTCCCGCAAGGAAGGCCATAGTGAGCTTAGCTAGTCCTGTCAGGTCACATACGCAACAAACAAATGCTACTAGTACCTGCAGTAATTTAAGAATCTATTTTCAAAATATCTCTGGACTAAGAACGAAATCTGGTGTTGTCATGTCATTTAGCTCTCAGTTGGACTACGATATCTTCATCATTGTGGAAACATGGCTTACAGCCGACTTCTTCGACGCTGAATACTTCGACCCAATGCTGTTTGTTGTCTTCCGTAAAGACAGGGACACTGTTAAAACTGGTTGCACAAGGGATGGTGGGGTGCTGATCGCGGTAAGGCGCAAATTCCACGCATCTCTTGTAACTCTCAACAATTCGGATACACTACTCGACCAACTCTGTGTCTGTGTTGGTGGCTCATCCATTACGGGCTCTTTATTTTTATTTGCTTCCTATATCCCACCTAACAGTGTGGATGGGCTCTATAAAGCGCACACGGACAACATCACGTATTTTGTTCACAATAAGTTAGGGGACAATTCTGTCTGTGTTATCGGAGATTTTAATCTCAGTAGTATTAAGTGGTCTAATAGTTACTCGAATGCTGGGCTTACTCCCAACAATGTTACATCTTTTCATGAATCATATGTCATTGACAACTTACTTAGTCTAAATTTATCGCAAATTAATCGCTATGTTAACGATCTCGACAGAATTTTGGATTTAATTTTTATCTGTGATGGGGTGCATTGCATTTTATCTAAATGTCTTGCTCCAATCACTCCAGCTGGCTTACATCATGTGGCTCTGGTTCTTGAACTGGAGTCCTATCATTTTGCACCTATCATTGCGGATGATGATAATATTGCCTTTAATTATACGCGCTGTGATTTTGATTTCATTAATAATGTTTTTGCTAATTTAAACTGGTCTGATATGCTACCCGAATCTCATCTTGCTCTGTGCTTTAATGTTTTCAAATCAATTGTGTCTGAAGTTTGTGTTGCATATATTCCTATATTAAAACGTAAACCGTATAAGCTACCATGGTATAATTCTCGCTTGAAAAAGCTGAAAAATCTTCGTAATAAATTCTTTAATAAATTCAAGATAACCACCTGCCAACTCCAATACGAAAGGTACTTACACTATCTAAAGCATTTCAACTGCCTTAATAAGTTCCTGCATAGAAACTATATACTGGACTGTGAACGTAATATAAAATCTAATCCTAAAGTATTTTGGAATTTTATTTAATCAAAGAAGTCGTGCTCTGCGATTCCGTCTACAGTTTTCTTCAATGATATTTCTGCTAATACTCCAGTAGATGCAGCTAATTTGTTTGCTGAATTTTTTCGATCGAACTTTGATTCTGACTCTGGCACAAGTCTAGCCCCCAGTACTTTTCCTGGGGGTAACTTAACATCTGGCTTTGGCTCAATGGTACTCTCTTATGATGACGTCATTAAGGGTATTAATGATCTGAAGGCTTCTACACGAACTGATGTTGATGGTATTTCAGTTATATTATTGAAGAACTCTTTGGAACTCGCTGTTCCTTTACTAATTATTTTTAATATGTCCCTCTCAACTGGAATTTTTCTAGATGATTGGAAATTGGCGTCTATAACACCTGTTTTTAAAAAAGGTAATAAAAATAATGTTAGTGACTATAGACCAATCTCTAAATTATCTGTCGTGTCGAAACTCTTTGAATGTATTATCAAGGATAAAAGGTACTTTTCGGTTAAGAGTCTTATTTGTCCTAACCAACATGGTTTTATACCTGGGCGCTCTACTGTCTCTAATCTTGCGGTTTTCGGTGAATATTGTATTACAGCCCTGTCCCTTGGGTGTCAGGTAGATTGTATATACACAGACTTCTCGAAAGCGTTTGATAAGGTGTCCCATAATATTCTTATCTCGAAACTTAACTGCTTTGGGTTTCATTCTGTTTTTTTGAATTGGCTTAAATCATATTTGAGTTGCAGGCGTTGCGTTGTCATGGTGGATCAAGCTTCGTCATTTAGTTTTGTCGCTACTTCGGGTGTCCCGCAAGGTAGTATTCTTGGTCCTTTGCTGTTTGTTTTGTTCATAAATGACATTGGGTCATGTTTTGCTTTCTCCAACTATTTGTTATATGCGGATGATTTAAAAATTTTCTCAAAGATTACTTGTTCTGCTGACATGGTAATGGTACAATCGGAGTTAGGCCAGTTGCATGACTGGTGCCAACGTTCGCGTCTTTCCCTAAATGTTACTAAATGTTTTCATATTACGTTCTCTAAATCCGCTAATTCTATCAGCTCTTCGTACACTATTTCAAGCTCAATGCTACAATCTCTCAATGAAATTAAGGATTTAGGTGTTATTTTTGATACCAAACTCTCATATAATGCACACATCGATTTTGTTATCTCAAAAGCTTATGCTATGCTTGGCTTCGTCCGAAGAAACAGTGCTGAGTTTACGGATCCATATACGTTGAAACTGTTGTTTACGTCGTTTGTACGCTCCCACTTGGAATATGCTGCATTCATCTGGCGTCCGTATCATCAATACAAAATTGATAGGCTTGAGCGTGTGCAAAAGGTTTTTATCAAACATGCTTTACGCTCACTTTGTTTCTCGGACCCTACCCCGCCCTATACTTCACGCTCATTACTAATTGGTCTTAAGACGCTGGAGCAAAGAAGGATAGTCCTTTCATTGACCTTTGTGTTTAGCATTGTTCAAGGAACTATTGACTGTCCCTTCCTCCTACAGCGTATTAATTTTAACTTCCCACGAAAAGCCCTTAGATTTACACCTACTTTTTATTTAGCTAATTATCGGACTAACTTTGCGCGTAATGCTCCCCTTAGCAGAGCATTGAGTGAACTTAACAATGTCCTTAATTCTGTCGAGCTCGATTTTTCGCTGTCGAAATTTTCTTTTTTGAGAATATTAAACTCTCTCATAAATTAAGTATTTAGATTATTTTTTCTTTCTTTTTCTCTTTTTCCATAGTCTGTAAGAATTATTGTTCATAGACTAAATAAATAAATAAATAAATAAATAATAAAGTCGTTCTACTTTGAAATGAAAAAACTTATGAGTTAGCCCGGCAAGGCTCGACTCTTGATGTCGCAGTGGCGAAGGAGTGCTTGCAACCCTGTGTTTCATCAAGGGCTAAATCTCTCGACACTGGTTGCAGAAATGTAGGGTCTACAGAAGTCTGTGGCCCTCATACAATGAGTTGCGATGCTCAGCCATTCTAAGTATGGACAGGAGGGGCATTTTGCTCTTAACTGTGGAGTTCGCAGGACTTAGAGCTATTGGTACCCACTAGGCCCGACTGGGTTTAGACCAAAGCACTCTATGCCGCAGCTGTAATCTACCTGGAGTGGTGGAGACGGCGGAACATCTGCTATGTGAGTGCCGTTCACATTGCCAAGGCGGTATGAAATCCTTGGCAAGCCTTTCTTCGACAACCTCGCGGAGCTCAAGGTTTGAGGGGCTCATTATTCTTTCCGTGCTCGATTCATCGATCCTGTCGTTCTTTTTGTTTTAATTTTGTGGTCTATTCAAAGTTAAATGATCTCTTCTGACTCCACTTTACTTCTTTTCAAGCCTCTTTTATTCGACTTAACCCTTAATCATCATTATCAAATGTATTCCGGCATCCATATCTTCGTAGTTATAGTCATCACTACATCCAACCAAATATTGTGCTTCTTCATTTCTTCTAGTCCTTCTTTTTCTTCTGTTTCTATTCTAAAATTTCTGTCCATCCATTCTTCCAACCATACTGCCATCTAATATCTTTCATCACATTTTTTTGATGTTTTTATAAAAACAAAAAGCAATCACTGAAAGTCCTCAGAAGGGCAGTCAGAGTGATATTCCTTGCTCGAAAATTACATCGGGTGGTTCCAATAATTAGAACCGGCCATGGTGGAAAAGATGTGCCAATCGACAATCCAATTTTCGAACTGAATTTCGCGGCATAACAAATCTTCATACGCAGTATTGACCGTCTATTTCTCCAAAAGCGGGTAATAAATAATAATAATAATAATCCAAAACTGGTTATAATAAATTCCCTTTACACCCCAAATTTTAACCATTTTTCGGGCATTTTGGTTGCCTTTCAATTTTTGCCATTCGCATGCAACAATGCAACGTAGCACAGCCAAACGTTCGCAGTTCACTGCACGCAGTTCATGAATTACAAGCCTTTATTCAACTTCGCGGCACACCTGGTGCCCCCGTTAGTCCCTCAAACACTCAGCCCACCCCTCCATTAAATTATTTTCAACCTATTCTTTTCCACGCATTCGGTGTGGCAACGTCAATTGTTTTTATTTAATTGCATTTTAAATTTTACTGTAATATTCACCGCATGCGATCTGTATAAAATTTTTAATAATTTTTTTATATAGTATTTTTTTACTTTATACGAGTATTTAAAGGCAGGTACATGGTAAATATTTATTTTTTTTTTTTAGCCAACCCAAACGGAACTACAATGCAATGCTTGAATTGAGTGCGCGGCACAGGAGCAGCAGTTGAAACAGCGCAACAACAACAACAACAACAATAAAATATGTAGATCCAAAATTGCAAAATTAAAAAGTTATAAATAGCAAATAACTAGTAAAATGAAAGCGCTGAAATAAAATTTAAAAAAGTACAGTTGCCCTAACAAATAAGTGCAGCAAGCGCAGCCGTGGCCACTGTGGTGCAGTGGGTAGAGTGCTCGCCTGCTATGCCAGAGGTCTCGGGTTCACACCACGGTCCGAGCAAAACACCAAAATATTTTTTCTAATTAGTAAAAATCCAATTATTGGGTTTTTTAAGAGCAGCGGTCACCTCTCGGCAGTGGGCGGCATACCCTCCGAGTGTATTTCTGCCATGAAAAAGCTTCTCACAAAAAATGAATTCGCCGTTCGGAGCCGGCATAAAACTGTAGGCCCACCCAATTAGGAGGAAAAACAAAAGGAGCACACCTCGAAGGGAGAGAAGCTCGGCCATAAAACTCGTCAGAGCTATAATAGCGCCATTATATTATAAGCGCAGCCTATTGTTTTTCTCTTTTTGATTCTTTTCGCTTTGTTTTTTTTTTTTCTGTTTACCTTTTTTTCTCTTTACCTTTTTTCCTTTACCTTTTTTCTCTTTGCCTTTTTCCATTTGCATTCTTTTCGGCGCTTTTGTTCGAAATGGTCATCAATGAAAACTTTATGCAAATCAAGGTTGCAGTTTACAATATGAAATAAATAAATACATAGTTTTTTTTTTTTTTTTGGTAAAAGCCAAAAATTTTTATTGTTATAACAGTAGCAGGGTAGTTGCGAATGGGTTAAAAGGTGAAATAAAAACTTTTAAAAAATTAAATATTTTCTTTCTTCCACTTGGAACATAAAAACGTATTGTTTTCTAGAATTTTTGTATACCAGAGGTTTTTTTTTGGTACCAAAAGCCCAGGGGGAATTTCATTCACTTAAAATTTGTTGTTGTTTTTTCGCTAATAGGGTCATCTTTTGTAAAGTAATTCCAACAATTCTTTTCTTGCTAGAATTTATGATATAAGCTTTTTTTCGTTATTCCGCCCATTGATCTTTTTGTCAAGAAAGGCATCTCAGAGTGGGTTCAGTTTACGGGAGTTTTTTGGGAGTATTCTGCTCCACGTTACTGACTCCGACATCAACAAGAAAACAGATTATATCTTTACTATAACAGTCTTCGATACAAAATATGAGATTATCTTTCCATCTAGGAAGGACCGGCGAGATGGTAAACTCACTCAGAGATTCGATGTTTCAGTTTTCACAAATAGGTCCAAGAAGGCGGGCGGAGTGGGAGCGGGTATCTTCGCAACTTAACCGGACACTTCCATAACAATCAGGCTCCAAGGAACGTCAAATCTGAAATTTTTTCCACACAAGAGACCTGCAACGCTTTACTTGCAGCAGAAAGTTCCAGTGTTGGAAGCAGGATAGGCATTTTTTGGATAGTCAGGTGGCTCTGAAGGCTCTGGGACCTGCAACGGCATCATGAAACCTGGTAAGTCAGTGTAGGGAGTGGGTGATGGGCTCATCAAGTCGACATGGTGTATCTCTGATTTGGATTCTGGTTTTAGGGGGCTAAAATAAGTCGGAAACGGTTGGAGACCTTCAGGGATGCGATCCTCAGTCATTCTGAGAATGGACAGGAGGAACATTTATCGTTTAACTGCGGTGTTAACAGGTCATGAGGCTATTGGTACCCACGCGGCGTGACTGGGTTTAAATCATACCACTCTATGCCGCAGCTGTAATCTTCCTAGAGCGAAGGAGACGGTGGATCACCTGCTATGGGAGTGTCCTTCGTAATGCCAAGGCAGAGCGGAATCCCTTGACAAGCGTTTCTTCTACAACCTCTCGGAACTCAAGCATGTCAACAATATGGACAAAGCATCTAAGTACTTAAAAAGCGACTATGTTATAGTGCCTAGGGTGCTCAACTACCAAGCAAGGCGATCAGGGTTCGATTTACGGTGCGGACGGACATTCCAACAAAAATTCCAGTCAGCGGCAACCTTTTCAAATAAATATATATCTCGGATTGCACCCGCTGTAAATCATTTTCCTTCTCTTCTACACACTTTGCCCAACTCCAAGCTAAGTTGAGATCGTCAATCGGTGGACGTTGACCTCGGAACTTTATTTTTTAAGTCACAATTTTTCTAAACATTCGTGATTGACATTCAAAGCGCAATTCTACAAGCTAACATAGTCATCTCCCTTGAGAGCCTTGAGAGCAATAAGCTATCAAGCAAGCGATATGCGAAGCTTACAAACTGCATATGACTGGGCTTAAGTAATAGGAGAGGTACTTAAACTCCCTCGCAAGTCAGCCAATTTACTGTAAGATAATACGTAAAGAACTCACTGAAGAAGGTAATACAATTTGGAAGAGCCGATTAAGGACACACCAAGCTCTGTACGACCTGGCAGCAATAGATTAAGAACTAAACAGAATTAAGAAAACAACAGAAACGTTCCATTAAACCATTATTATTATTCCAATGGTGAAGACAGATGTAAGAGATGAGCTTGCTACCACTCTAGAACACACCTTTCAATGCGAAAGAACACTCTAGCAATTTTCCGTTTATCGCAAATAAAATCTTATAAATAAAATCTTAAACTCATTCTTTCATTCTCGAAACACTTGTGCTAAAGGAAATGAGCAAGAAGAAAATATATGTGAACAACACGCCTGCAGTAAACCAGCCAACAATCGAATCAACCAAGCAGAAATCAAGTTAACGACAAATGAAATGTTCAAAGCCTAAAGTTACAAACACCAAACTTTGCTACCAGAAGCACATGAAGACAAAGCGACCATTTTGAGGTGATACGAACAAAAGGAGAATAGAATCGAAAAGACAATGAATGAGAGACAAATAGTAGATAAATGCATTCATGACACACAACAAACAAAAACAAAGCCACACGCACATGCGAGGGGAAAAAACGAAGGCAAAGAACAATGCCAACACAAGGGATCTTTACACAAGTGGAAGCAGAAGAAAACAATAGGCGAAAGAAAGTGTAGAGGGAGCACGAAAGCAGAAAAGCAAGTGAGGCGCAAACACAAAATTTCCTTTCACTACGTCACCGCTGCGGTTAAGTCTTTGCCCCCCACTCGGCTTGTTTGAAACGTTCAACAAATTAACCGCAGGTGGCTGACAACAATATTACAGGACGCAGCAAAGCGTTATGCCACATGCACACACACAAACACACATTTGGTTTGTTTTCAGTGCAAGTGTTTGTTAGTGTGGGTTGTTACAAACAAAACGCGATTTGTCTACCGCAATTGTTGAACAATGAGCCGGACATTGACTCAATAAGCAAGCGGTGCCCCCATTAGCCGCAGGTGGTGGCGGTAACGCAAAATTTATGTTAGCCACCGCCAAACACACAATGTAATTTGTTGGAATGGGCGGAGGGGAAGGGGATGAAGAAGAAGTTGCATGCATTTGCTGTAGTTGGCTGTTTGATTTTTGTACCTACATATAAAGGTGTCATCATAGCATACTAATGCTGGGTGCTGCTTGCCCAAAAATATCACGCGAGCATTGCATTGCCAAAAAGCGCGCCAAAAAGCCCAAACAAGTGCACTGACACGCCCACTTTTTTATTTTTAGTTTTTTTTGTGGTGTTTGGGTAGCTGGTTTAGGTGTTAGCGACAGTATTTACTTGTTGTTGTAGTTGTTTTTTGACTGCTAAAGATAGTTGTTGTTTTTTTGGCTGTTAGACCACATTTTTCGTTGTTTTTGTTTGTTTTACGTTGTACGTTTATTGAAATTGCCAGCATTGGTTAATAATTCGTAATATCCTGCGCATCCTGTGCATCCTGTGTATGTATGTATGTACATATGTATACATCCGGTAATGCTTGGACGCGCTTATTATGTCCGTTCGTGGTATGTTGCATGATATGTATTGCGGTTAGTAGTGTTTGAGGTGGTTTTGACTAGCGCAAATTAAATTTGTGTGCCAAACAAAATTTTGACTTAAAAAGTGGTGAATTTATGTATGATGTTGTAATTAAATATTTGCAGGACGACCATAGAATGACTCACTATTTCTTGAGGTAAGATATTCTTGGTGGCCGCTGTGGTGTAGTGGGTAGAGTGCTGGCCTGCCATACCAGAGGTCTCGGGTTCAAACCCCAGTCCGAGCAAACACCAAAACAAAATTTCTAATTAGTAAAAATCCAATTATTGGGGTTTTTTAAGAGCAGCGGTCACCTCTCGGCAGTGGGCAGCATACCCTCCGAGAGCATTTCTGCAATGAAAAAGCTTCTCACAAAAAATGCATTCGCCGTTCAGAGCCGGCATAAAAACTGTAGGTCCACCCAATTTATAGGAAAAACAAAAGTTAAGGAGCACGCCCCGAATTGGGAGAGAAGGTCGGCCATAAAACTCGCCAGAGTTATAAACGCGCCAGTCTATTATTATTGTTGTTATTAAGATATTCTTGTTAATATTTTTGCCTATGTATCTACTAATTTAACTAGATATAACTCCAGCCAAAATTAAAATAAGCTTGAAATTCTTGTTCCTGAGCGACTTCATGCTTTGGTTATTAGAAAGGCCCTTGAAGATAGAGAAGTGTATACCAAGGTTTAGGTAAGGTAATAGTGTCTGTTGGTGGTGCAATACCAATACACTCAAGCCCATTGCGATACCACGAGTATCTAAACCCCTACTCAAACCAAAAAGTGGATTCAGCGAATCTTAGGATTTGTATAGACTCCATCTCAGCCAAGTCACCGAGGTCAGAAAGGTGGCGTGACCCCAGACAATTCAGTCTCTTAAACCACAATGCGGTTCATTCACACATTCTATAGTTCTAGGCTTCTCTTCATCTCTGCAGCTCCTACAGAAGTCATGGAAAGGAACGCCCAGTCTCTCAGCATATCTGCCAATCATAATGTGACCAGTAAGCGGGCCAACAACAAGTTATAGGTCCTTCCTCCTCAGAATAAGTAGCCTTTAGTACGCCTCGCATTCAAATCTGGCCATACCTACGAGTCTTGAATGATTGCAGCTGCTAAAGTATTTCCATCTGGCGCCCGCTTCTGCTAAGGAAAAAGTGAGGTTGCATGTGGTGAGCGGCATTCTTAAACCCTTCCAAGTTAACGAAAGCGAACCAGATGTGCCCGCTCTTCCAAGTTCGTCTGCTATTCCATAGCCTGGTATATTGCAGTGGCCAGGCACCAATAGGAGTGTTAAAGAAGCCTGCGATGCCAAGAGATTTGCGGCAACCCTCAACTGTCTTAGATTTGCGGTTTACAGACCCAATCGCTTTCAGCGCAGCCTGATTTTCAGAATACATAAAAATAATGTCGTGCATGAGAATTCCTTTACGATTATAGTCTTGAATAGCAGCAACCTCCGACTGGAATACGCTACGTTGATCCGGAAGGTTAAAACAGAATTTCATACCCTTCTGAGCTACGAAAACCCCGCCAACCACCTTACCACTCAATTTGGATCCATCGATATAGATAAAGAGGACAGCCGGCGGTTCCGGAGGCCCATTGGACCAGAAATCTCAATCCGAAATACAATATCTACCTATTACAATGGCGCTTTTTTATAACTCTGACGAGTTTTATGGCCGAGCTTCTCTCCCAATTCGAGGTGTGCTCCTTTTTGTTTTTCCTACTAATTGGGTTTTATGTTTTATGCCGCCTCCGAACGGCGAATGCATTTTTTGTGAGCAGCTGTGGCAGAAATACTCAATATAAGCTTCAAATTTAGGGGTGGACTTTCACAACTTTACATATCCTGAATTGGTTAAAAGAAATGAGTTAAATAATAGCTACATTAAATATTCGTAGTGACGTAACTTCTTTGTTTATTAATTTAGTAAAACCCTTTAATGGCAACATTGTCATGAATTTTGAAGCACTTTCATTTGGCAAAACAAAGAGGATAATTCATGGACATTCAAATAAGCTAGCTGACCCAACTACGTGAAAACGACTTCAGAGCTCAAAAGAGCATTAGAAGGAAGTGTAGAGCTGCAAAATACGAAAATAATGACGTATCAATTTTAAAAATCGGATGAAAAATAACAAAGTTACAATAAAAAAACGATTTCGGCGGTATTTCGCGGGATAAAAAAAAAAATTTGTTTTGTGTCCCTTAGCCCTCTCAACATAAGCTTCAAATTTAGGGGCGGACTTTTACAACTTTTTTTTTCGTATGTGGACCAACCCTATCTAATGTACACGCATGTGTTTTGCGTAAATTATTACTTTATTCCATTCCATAGGGCCATTGTCTCTGACTACTTGGGTGGCTTGCTTGACTTACTGCCAAGACGGCAATTCCTGATCATTCCGCTGAAATGCTGAAGTGGGAGCTTGAGTTCGTACTCGTTTCTGCATACATTTGTATGTTCATAATTTTTGGTTATGAGCACTTCCAAAAAAATTTTGGTGTACATATGGAAGTGTGTAAAGCACACATATAGCACACTAAATCAAAAAGCGTCACAACTCAAAATTTTTCGAAATCGGGTTTCTTCCATAAATTGGTACACAGAATATATCTCTAGCTGCTGCCAAAAAATCTTTTCCATCAGAGTCCTTTTTAACTGAGAAATAACTATTATACGTAGCCTTTTCCCATATCATTGCATATAAAAATTAAAAAGATTTTGCCTCTCCTGAAAATTTTTGAATTTTGAGTTGTAACGCTTTTTGATTTAGTGTGCGATATGTATGTACATTAGGCCGTCTAGCCTTATAGGGACCAAAAAAAGTCAACCGTCATTTTACAAAGTATTTTTCTTAAGAGACCCAAACTGAAAATTTTTGTTGTATAATTTTCTAGAACATGTTATTTTAGGGTTAAAATGTTCTAGAAAATTATTCGCCATAAAATTTTGAGTAGATGTCTTTTCAGAAAAAATCCTTGTAAAATGAACCTAAAAGACCATAGGAAGCAAGAAACATATATTCTTCGGAATGTTAAATATGTTTCATTTCGTGTTCTACTGAAGCGCTCGAAATATTTCTTTTGCAAGAGATTAATAATTTTTGAAAACGTTTAACATGGAGGCAAAAAAATTTTGCATTAAGGTGGAAAAACTAAGTACTGGGTGGTAGTGACCCCAATGGCGCATAGAGGGTTAATACGTTTATATAGTCGAAACTTTCCTCTCAAGCCAAAGACATTGGTGTATTACTCTTACAGATCGGACTAAAAATATATGAAAAAAATGTAATTAGCGACATCTAGCGGTGTCCAAAATAAAACTAAAAATTTTTCCGGAAATGTTTTCCAAAAAGACATCATATCGACGCTTCCAAACAATACTGTACTAAGTCGACTTAGTACATTTTCCCGTTTTTGTCGTTTCCAAGTACTACGTGTCTTAATTTATATGCTGTCTAATTTTTGTATCAATCGGGCAATCCAATCAAAAGTTATAAGCAAAAGTGTACATATAATACAACTCTAGATTTTTACAAAATAAAAATTTTGAGAGCTTGCCATGAAAAACCACGTAGCAAATTTTTATTTTTTCTTACAGTTTTATATAAAGCGTACCCTAACTTTGATATTGTCGAGTTTTGGCGTTGATCGTTCAATCCAAATAGAAGTTACAAGCGAAAATATACTTAGCGCACAAATGAAGTTTGATATCGAATTTAAACTTTGAGAGCTTCCCCTGCAAAACACAGTTTTCAGACTTAGTACAGTTTTGTTTGGAAGCGTCGATATGGAGTGATGTACGGAGAACTTTTTTTGCGATACAGTATAATATACATACATGTGTGATGCATGAATTATTACACGCTTCCTCCCATGCACTAACTAGGGAAAATTACCGAGAAAACTGATGCTGACTTTTGGATGACTTATTCTCTGTTCGCTCATCAACCAAGTAATACACAGAGCCAAAATACCACCTAAAATGCCCTATAAATTAGAACAAAGTTTAGCGGATTTCTCTATGCTTTCTCTCCAATAAGATGCCCGTCTTATTATTACTGGATATTTCATTTTAATAAAACTAAGTAGATAATCTGTAAAACTAATATGAAAACCTTTTCAATATAATTAAGAAGATGACCCGTGGATTTTAGATGAAATCATTTTCAGTAAAATTTAAGAGATAACCTATAAAACTAAGATGAAAACCTATTAAATAAAATTTAGAAGATGACTCCTAGAATAAATATGGAAACCTTTTCACATAAATTTAGCAGATAACCTGTAAAATTAAGAAGAAACCCTGTTTAATATTATTAAGAAGAGAATCTTGATTTTCATCGGAAAACATAATTAGTCAACTAGTATTTTCCTAGGACTTATTCAGACAAAGGGCAACATTTCATTTCATATAAGTGCAGATGGACATAATAAACTCTTTATACCAAGTGCTTCATTAATCGTTTGAGAATTGTAGAAATGTGCAAAGCCGTAGTGAAATTGACGAACGGAGGAAATACATAAGAGCTCTTTTAAAAATAAAAAGTTCTCCCTTTTAATTTCTTGAACATGTAATTGCACGCATAAAACGTGGCTGATGCAATAACTGTTATGCATACTTCTAGTATGTACGAGTATATATGTACATATGTATGTATGTACGTATGTTAAGACGTTTAAAGCAAAATTTGAATTAATAAGGGCTCTTTTAAAAATAAAAAGTTTTCCTTTTTAATAAATTCAAAAAGGTTCAAGTAAAAATTAGAGGATGTCCTTATTGATTTGCTTTATAAAAATTTTCTCCTAAAAACAAGCAGATTTCTTCTAACAATTTAATTTTTTTTACAAAATGACATAAAAAATTAATAAACAAGAAGTTATCTCCTCGTTTTCAGACGATATCCTTTTAAATAAATTTAAGAAGAAATTCAAGCTAAAATCCAGAAGAATTTCTAGCAAAAATTTCTTCAATTTTGTCCCCTCTCCCTCTCCTCGGCCAAATAGCTTTTTTAGGTGGCAGTCTCTTTGATTGTAGGTGAACTTTTTGGCTCTGTGTAAGATCATAGAAGATCCTACAGCTATTTCCGAAGCATCCGATTTGAAGCACCAGTACATAGGTACAAAGAATTTTCATCGTTCTTTCGTGTAATGACTTTTCCATTATCATGTAACCAAACATACCTATACACATAATTATTGTAAGTATTTGTTTGCGGTCGCTGCATGTACGCCTTTTGGGGCAGCTTGCCACTTTTGTGACGGGTTTTTTGGGAACAATTATGTACATATTTCGAGGCCGAACTTTCCTACCGACCCACACGACCCCCAATATGCAGCCTCAGCTAGCAATGACATGGCGTGCCCTTACTAAACATTAAATCTTTTTGTGTGCATTTTCCAAAAAGTTCATCTTTTGTGCCGTGTCACGGAGGAGTTCACACGAACGTACATACTCACTTACACTCAGAAGCATACTCACACATACATACACCCCCATCCGCACTCAATCTACTTATTAGTAATTTCTTCTCATATTCATTTCAATACTTTTTTTTCTTTCCTCGCCGGAGCCCACTGAATGTCCTTCACGCGCTGGTTTGTTCGCTTACTGGTTCCAGCTGCAGCTCGTTCGGCAGCACACATGTACTACATCGTAAATTTGACTTTTATTACGTTTTCGTGCATTACCGTTATTTTGCTCTTTCTTGCATTTCTCGCTCTCGCTACACACAGCATAACTAGACCTACGTCAAAGTTGAATGCCAGTATTGCGCTCGTATATAGGCACTGGTTTTACAACATATTTTCCTCTCCCGAGGTGAAAGTGAATGAGAGCATGCAAGCTGAATTCAAAGAAAGACTGAGAGCTTAATTACGCAGGAGAGTCGTGAGAGCAGTGAGCACACACACTTAACATTATCCGGAGGGGAAATTGTTGGCGTGAGAGCGCAAAAGTGCTGTCGTGAGCGTAACATGAAGTAAATTCAGCATCGCTGAATTACCTTGGGAGAGATACTCAATCAAAGTCAGCTGTGCTATGTTGAGCTACTTCGTAGACCATATTTTCATTCCTTTGGTATGTTTTTATTTAAGATTCTTGATGCATAAACATTTTTTAGCGGTTAACATGACCCATATTCTATTTTGTAAAGTGAATTTATTCGGCGGAAGAAAGCCAACACTATTTATGAATTTAAATTTAATTAATTTTTGGTTTAATACTGAACCAAATTTACTGGGACACAGACCGTTGTACTTTAAGTCCTGCTAAGAGCTCCTCGAAATATCCACTAATTTCGCCAAATATAGCAAAGCTTTTTTGCTTATTTTTAATGATTTGATTAAAGGATAAATTAAAGTTAAGGACCGTTATCATATTTTCAGGTTCCTGTAATACATTCCGATGTACTACTATAGTCTTGATCTAAGCTTTTACAAATGAGGCTTAACTAATCTAGTTAAATTTTATTCTACTCTGTTCGATTAATCTTATCTCCTCCCAGCTTAAGTAAAACTTAAAATCAATAAATCTTTATAATCTAATCTAATCTAATCTAATCTAATTTAATCCAATCCAAGCTAATCTAATCTAGTCTAATCTAATCGGATCTAATCTAATCTAATCTGAACTAATCTAATCTGACCTAATCTAATCGAATCTAGTCTAATCTAATAAAATTTAATTTAATTTAATATGATCTAATATAATCTAATCTAATCTAATCTAATCTAATCTAATCTAATCTAATCCAATCCAATCCAATCCAATCCCATCCAATCCAATCCAATCCAATCCAATCTAATCTAATCTAATCTAATCTAATCCATTCTAATCTAATCTAATCTAATCTAATCTAATCTAATCTAATCTAATCTAATCTAATCGAATCTAATCTAATCTAGTCTAATCGAATCTAATCTATTATAATCTAATCCAAATTAATATAATATAATCTAAACCAATCTAATCTAATGTAACCGAATCTAATCTAATCGAATTTAATCTAATCTAATCCAATCTAATCTAACGTAATCTAATTTAATCTTATGTGAACTAATCAATTTCAATCAAAGTAATATAATAATCTAATCCAATCTAATCTAACGTAATCTAATTTAATCTTATGTGAACTAATCAATTTCAATCATATTAATATAATAATCTAATCAAATATAATAATCTTATCTAATTTAATCTAGGCTATCCGAAACTTGCCTTCGTTTTAATTCACTCACTTAATCTTTAAAAACATTTTTTTCTAACTATTGCCTATCAACCACCTAATCATACCCGATTTCCTTTAAATACGTCAATTTATTTTTAACGCAAAAAAATTTTTCATATGAATTTTCATTACATACATATGTGTGTATTTGTGTATGTGCTTGTATCAAGGATAATCACACAAAAACATTGCGCTAGGTCAGTAACATTACGGCAGCCAACTTGAATTGGCTAGTCGGGCTGTTATCATCTAAAATTAAATTTACCTACAACACACTCAACAATTTTTATATTGACGCAATAGCTGTGTTAAAGACATTTACTATAATATTTGTATTAGATTAACAGTCAGCACAGTCAGTTGTTCACAACCTTTCTCCTCTACACTTTCACTTGATTCAAAATTAACATGCTCTGTTGTATGAAATAATAAGGGTATTCATTTAAGAGTATAAGTTTATAAAGTGTAAATTTCTATCAGTTTACACACACTGTTATATGAACGCACCTAATAATTTTTTTTCGTAAACTTGTCATCAGCTGTGCTATTGTCAAAATTTATTTAAAACTATATCTACATATATTAAAGACATATATTAAAATATGCCAAAAATAAGTGAGAAATCCAAATTAAAACTTTACAAAGAAATTTTTGTAAATGACTTACTGATGCTAGAGGTTTCTGTTGCGCAAGGTTGCTTTTTTCGAGTTTACACCGTTTACACACTGAAATGTGCGCGTAAATTTCTCAACCATGCGTAAATGATTTTCCATACAAAATTTGACAGTTCGTTTACAAACTTTATAAATTTACAAGTTTACACACTTTACGAGGCATTTATAAGGTTAAATGAATACCCTTAATATATAAGTATTTAGCCAGCTGTAAGCGGCAATTACCCTACAAAATGTTTTAGCAACAGCTTGCAACATGTTGCATGAAATACACAACATGTTGGTTTCTACAGATTCAGCAGTTCTATAAGGAGTAACTGTAAATGTTAAGCTTCTGTTATTTTTTTATGTTATTTGTCATATGCAAGCCTTTTTTAACACAATTAATTAACTAAGAATTTTCGTTTACTGTAGCAAATCATGCACAAGAATTTTGTTTACGAGGAATTAATGGGAATGGAATTAATTGCATAGAACTTTAAGTAATGCTTAGTAGCTAATTTTTAAGGGGACTTAGTATTCATGATCAGACAATTTTAAATATTGATTCGTTTGAAGTGAGATGTTTAAATATATTTAGTATTGAAGCTTCTCATTTAGATGTTTGTTGCTTGTTGCAATTTCCTTCCGAATCTTTGTTTCTACTGTACATTGTTTATAGGAAATCCACAAAGATTTGAAAGATTTGAAACCTTCTTCAAATGATGTTTTAATCATCATAATATTTCAAATGCTTTTGTGCGCACAGTGTATCATAAAACTATCATCAATATACTTATATGTATTTCCTCTGCTGACATGAATAATTTTAGCCTTCTTCGGATTTTTTCTTAAACGAATCTACTGTGAAAAAAAAAACTGTAATTAAAGCAACAACTTTCCGTTGTTGAGTATCCATCTTTGATTCAACAGCAAAAGTATTTGTTTTTACAGCAAAGTTTTTGATAAAACAAATTTCCGTAGTTAATTCAAAGACGGGCGTTGTTGATTCAAAAACTTCCTTGCTGTTGAGAATTTTTTTGTGAGAAAACATTTTTTTGTGTGAAATCCAACAACAACATTTATGAGAATCAATTTTTTTTTAAATTTTTATTTTTACAATGATTCATATAATTCATAGATTCCTTTTCGGAAAAGGGCAAGTATAAAAGTCTCACTAAAATTCAATATAATGTTGAATGTTCCATTATGTGATGCCGTTGGATTGAATTTCAGGTGGATTCCATTGTTCGAATCCGCAGGAAAATATATAAAATAAGGAAGAATAAGAAATAAAGATACATAGCAAGAAGACGAAGAAGGAGAGAAGAAGAGCAGAACAAACGGAGGATGCATATTTGTAGTTAGGACCCGGATGGAGAGAAATGAAAAGAAAAATGCAAACAAAAATTTATTTTTAGGAGAAAATTTTTTCCAACAGTCTTGGCTGAAGTTTGATATGGGAAACCCCTACTCATTAAGAGTTTGTAAATCTCAGTTACATGTGTTTGTTAGAGCTATGGGCCCGTTCTGTCAATAGTTGCTGGTTAATAATATCTGCAACTCTTATACTGTACTTGATATAGCGGAATTAATCAAAAATGTACGAGTATGTTATTCCTGGAACTCCGCGCACAAAAAAAAAATCGGAAACATTTTTGCTATGGCAGCATTTTGTTATCCATAGAGAAAATTAGTTTAATAGAATTTTTTTCTAGAGTGTATAGAGAAAGAGTCTATTTGAAGTAATAAATGCTCCCAATTGAACAAGTTTAGTATCAAGGACGTTTATTTAAAAGCCGAGCTCGGAATTCTATCAAAATTGATTTGCAAGAAATATGAAAAATATATGTTAGCCAGAAATAATATATGTAGAAAGCTTAGATTGCTTAAATTTTTTTTGTAGTTGTGACGAAAAGTTCCGCTACCTCTTTTCAATACTGCACACACTGCGCTCTCTTTGCAATCGCCAATTTCACATTTCTTGCCGTTATTGCTTTTTAACGAGAGTTCAAAGAAATGAACAAAACCTTCGATGGCACGAAAGCTGTGAAATTCTATTTTCCGGTGAAAATATGCTTTCACCGCAGGACAACTGCAATGCTCAAAGGGAGTTTAGTATTTGGAAGAAATCTTTAATATTGTTCAGTAATACGCTGTTTTGCTTTCAGGAAGATTCTGCTTCTACTCACAGAGTCAATATTGATTCAGACTAGAAACTTGTAATTGGTTGAGCTCAAAAGGGAAGTATCTGATATTTTTCAAAACAACTGCTGCTCATTGTTCTAGCTTTAAATGAACACAAATATGTATCAACAACAAATAGTAATTAAAATTCAACTTGCAAAGTGAATTACAAAAATGCTCGCATTTCAAAGCCTTTAACACAAAAAAAATTAAAATTGAAAAATTAGTTCAAATAATTTTTTGCATTAAATATTTTATTAACCACAAAAAATATTTATAACACTTCACTAACTACAAACATATGTATGTATGTATGTATGATTTTCGGCTTTTCAGCCCACCAAAAAAATAACCAACCAACAAATGACTGACCACCACAAGCAAACAATAATAATAAAAAAAAACCGCGAATATTTGTTTTTCGCTAAATTAACAACTATGGCCAGGGACCGTAACGATTATAAGTGATATCCAAAAAGTTGATTTTTAACGATTATTTTCTGAGTTTTATTTTTTGCTCAGAAAATAAAAGTTTTTTCTTGAGTTTTATTTTTTGATCAGAAAATAAAAGTTTTTTCTTGAGTTTTATTTTTCGATCAGAAAATAAAAGTTATTTTTTGAGTTTTATTTTTCCCTCAGAAAATAAAAGTTTTTTTCTGACTTTTATTTTTCGATCAGAATATAAAAGTTATTTTTTGAGTTTTATTTTTCCCTCAGAAAATAAAAGTTATTTTTTGAGTTTTATTTTTCCCTCAGAAAATAAAAGTTATTTTTTGAGTTTTATTTTTCGATCAGAATATAAAATTTATTTTTTGAGTTTTATTTTTCCCTCAGAAAATAAAAGTTATTTTTTGAGTTTTATTTTTCGAGAAAATAAAAGTTATTTTTTGAGTTTTATTTTTTTGCTCAGATAATAAAAGTTATTTTTTGAGTTTTATTTTTTTGCTCAGATAATAAAAGTTTATTTATAAATTTTACGTATTTATGTGACGCGAGCACATATATACTATTAAAAATGTAATTTTATGTATGTATGTGAGTAGGTACATAAATATGTAGCATTTAGAAACTCTGTAGGACAGAAATAAAGTTGTTGTATGTGAAGCATTTACTTAAATCTAATAACGAGCAATTCTTGTATATATATATATATATATATATATATATGTGTATATATATATATATATATATATATATATGTGTATATATATGTATGTATATATATATATATATGTATATATACTAAATGATACATATTTATGTACCTAATTACATACATACATAAAATTACATTTTTAATAGTCACATAAATACGTAAAATTTATAAATTAACTTTTATTATCTGAGCAAAAAAATAAAACTCAGAAAATAACTTTTATTATCTGAGCAAAAAAATAAAACTCAAAAAATAACTTTTATTTTCTGAGCGAAAAATAAAACTCAAAAAATAACTTTTATATTCTGATCGAAAAATAAAACTCAAAAAATAACTTTTATTTTCTGAGAGAAAAATAAAACTCAAAAAATAACTTTTATTTTCTGAAGGAAAAATAAAACTCAAAAAATAACTTTTATTTTCTGATCGAAAAATAAAACTCAGAAAAAAACTTTTATTTTCTGAGGGAAAAATAAAACTCAAAAAATAACTTTTATTTTCTGAGCGAAATATAAAAATCAAAAAATAACTTTTATTTGCTGAGGGAAAAATAAAACTCAGAAAATAACGATTAAAAATCAATTTTTTTATAAAAATGGAAAAAATAAAAGTTAATGCACCTAGATATAATCTGCGTTACGGTGATTACATCTGTGTACTTCTTTTGCGTTTAGCGTTTCTCCTTCAGTATGATTTTTTTAGTCAAAATTTAAAAAATAACAATTATTTGCAATCCCTGACTATGGCGCATTAAAATTACGTCAAAATGCTCGTTTATACAATTGTTTGCTATTAAATACCATATTTTTTTGTGCGAGCATAATAACTCACAATTTTTCATTATTATTATTAGTTTTTTTTTTTGTTGGAATTTCAAACAGTTTCTAATCGAAAAATTATGCCAAAAGTTCTTGTGTAAAATGCCAAATGCTCATTTGGTAATTTAATAGAATTTTCTGTGTGTTTCTCTGTGCTTTCGTTGCATGTGAGTGTTTTGCGTCCATGAAAATGAACAGCAGCAGCAGCATGCGGCACTTCAATGTGATGTAGAGTGCAGAGCAGCAACACTGATTGCAATCGATTTATTTGTAAATTTGCTTCATTACCCTTTAATAAAAAGGCAAATTGCATTTTTTTGTTGTTTTAGTTTGAATAATTCATGAATAATTTTTGCAATGAATGAACACACTGAGTTAAGGCGCTTAAAAGCGAGTGTATGTATGTATGTGTGCGGGTAAAGCACAAAAATCTACACAAAGTTGATGTGAGAGGTATGTTCTTAGATGCCCAGCAGGAAAAATTTAAGGCGGTATAGTTGAAGAAAAAAACTTTATAAAAAACCATAAAGACCTACTATGATTCCCAAAAAACTTAATTGAATTCATGTTTGTTTTTGTCGAAACGACGCAGGTTCGATTCTCGGTGAGGCCTCCTAAAGAAAACTGATAAGGGGATGTGGTGGTCTCCGAAATAGACCAGTAACTTCTACCAAAATTTTTTTTCAATTTTTCTTAAGTAAAACTGGCCAATAGCTCATAAAAATTAAAATAAAAGGAATTATTGAATTCAGTCTAAAAATAAAATAAAATAATTATTTTATGTGAATTTTATATGAGCAAGTGTAAAATAAAATAAAAAAATAAAAATAAAATAAAATAAAATAAAATAAAATAAAATAAAATAAAATAAAATAAAAAAATAAAAATAAAATAAAATAAAATAAAATAAAATAAAATAAAATAAAATAAAATAAAGAGTTGCCACTTAATTGTAAGAAATTCTTTTTAACAAAAAAAAAATTAAAGAGGTAAAGTTTAAGAAAAAAAAAATATTTATAAATTACTTTCAAAAAATTACAATAATGCCCAAAAAATTAATTGTGATCAATTAAAAAATAAAGTAAAAAAAGAGTTGCCAATTAGAAAAAATATTTTTCTTAAATTACTGACAGAGTTGCTACTCAGCACATATTTATTAATAAAGGAAATCACTTAAACAAGTGGAAGAAAAATTTATCTTTATAAAAAAAAGAGTTACAGCCACTTAAAACTTAAAGAGTTGCCACCAAATATCGAAAAAATATACTTTCAGGCCATAGAAAACACAAATTGCAGATTCCTCAGAAAATATAGATAAAACTGCTAAAAAAAATCGGATAGCGTTGCCACCTTATTTTTTTTTACTTTTTTTTCCTTTTTAAATACTATTATGAAAATCTTTTTTATACTTTCTAGATCATAAGAAATACGTATTACAGATTCGCAATCTAAAAATAAAATTTCCCAAAAAAAAAATGGGAAAGTGTTGCCTTTTTTAGAGTAATATACGAAGTTTCCACTTACTATCGAAAAAACAAATCACCTAACTAATTTCACAAATTTAGTATTATAAAAGATTATTATGTCCTAATTGCTTTAAAAATGTTTCGAACAGTTTAGTAAAACGTATAGCGAAACCGCGAAAAGTTGCCACCTAATTAAAATTGCAAAATATTTCATGCTTACTCTTAGAAGAAAGAGCAAAGAAATATTTTTATTCAAACTAAGTTTTTAGAGGAGAAAATTCCATAAGAGAACAGGTCGCTTCCTGATTTATATGAAATACTTTAAAGCATGTGATAACGTATACAAGGTTGCCACCTTTTTATAAAACAATAATAGGATTTTTTTGTTTTAAATTCAATTCAATTCCACTCAATTTAATTCCATTAAATTTCCTACGGGATCAATCGTCATTTCATCGCCGCAAAACCCATGAATGTTTTTTTTTTTGGTCCATAACACAGTAGCAGTAGCGGCATGGTTGGCTGTCAGTCAAAAACGCAATGGCATTAGCTGAAAAGTGGAAGCCAAGTGGTTACAACCACACGCCAAACAAAAAAGCATACAAACATATACACACACACACACTGATTTTGTTATTGCAACACGCTGCACCAGCCATGTAGATTGCTGGCCACAAGCGCGTATAGAACAAGTAAGGAAGCCTAAGTTCGAGTGGAATCGAACATTAAATACTCAGCTGTATGCTTTCATTGTTTGTTTGCGTTTGATGGAAACACGGTGTATTTTATATAAAGCGAGTGCTGCATAAAGTGGGCGTAGCCACGCCCATTTTCAAAATTTTTGTCAGTGATCCAACTACGCATATGAATATTATTCTTTGTGCAAAATTTCATTCCTTTTTGACTTCTAGTTACAAAGATGTCACGTTCCAAATTCCCAAAGGGTGTTCCAGAAATATCTTTGTTAAAAAGTAGGCGTGGTCATAAACCGATTTCAATAAATTTTTGCGTGTCTATTAACACAAATTATAAAAGTGTATAAACCAAGTTTCGTCATAATATCTCAATTATTTGTCGAGTTATAGGCTAAGAAATCACGTATATCCCTTTGTGTAAAAAGAGGCGGTGCCACGCCCATTTTCCAAAATTTTTCTATTTGTTGTTTCTGGTCTATTGTAGAAATCAAACCACAAAATTTCAATGAATTATCTTTACATTTGGCAAAGATATCGCTTAAAATGTTTTTATTAGGTCACTTTATAATACCCATATATAAAAGTGGGCGTGGTCGTCAACGGATTTCGCTAAAATTTTTAAAATGTATTACCACAAGTAATAAAAGTGTACACACCAAGTTTAGTCATTATATATAAATTATTTGTCGAGTTATGGGCTCAGAAATCTCGTATATTCCTGTTTATAAAAAGAGGCGGTGCCACGCCCATTTGCCAAAATTTTTGTGTTTTTCGTTTTATGTCCGCAGTTGGACTCCTGCTATAAAATTTCAATGATATATCTTTATATTTGACAGAGATATCGCTTAAAATGTTTTTATTAGGTCACTTTATAAGAGCCATATATAAAAGTGGGCGTGGCCCTCAACCGATTTCGGAAATTTTTCGTCCAAATATTTGACTAAGTAAGTATATCACGCGTACCAAATTTCATCGATATATCTTCAACGGTTTCTGAGTTATGACATATAAAACTTGCAAGGTTTGACCCTTAATAAGTGGGCGTGGCACCGCCCATTTTCCTAAATGTCATCAAATTTCGCTCCAGCTGTATTAGTGACTGAGATACCAAATTTCCGATTTTTTCTATATAGGAAAAGTGGGCGTGGTCATGGTCCGATTTCGCCCATTTTCAATACCAACCGTCCCAGTCTCGATACCAACCTGCATTTCAAATTTCATCAAAATATCTCAATTTTTGCGCGAGTTAGAGTGTTTACAGACGGACGGACAGACGGACAGACGGACGGACGGACAGACGGACGGACGGACGGACGGACGGACATGGCTCAATCGATTTCTCTTTTCACCCTGATCATTTTGATATATATAAGTCTATATCTATCTCGATTATTTCACTCTGTTACAATCCACCGTTATGTGATTAAAACTATAATACTCTGTGTACTAGTACAGCTGAGTATAAAAAGAGCCGGCTTATATGTAGCTAGATGCCAAATGCAGCAGCACCAGCAATATTGGTCGGGGTAAGCAAACTATGTATGTATGTAACACACTAACAAGTCGCACTCGCATAGAATAAACTCCAAAGCAGACGGCTTTAGCTTGCAGGCAGACTAACGGACTACCAGACGCAGAAAAAACTAAAAACGCCAGTCATCTCAACTCTCATCGGCTGCCAAGTGAGGTGATGAAAAATCAAAATGAATTTTTTCATATAAATGTCTAACAGGCCGGAATGGAACCAGTTGTTGGTACATAAATACATTTATGTACGTATGTATGTATTTGAGTTTGTAAGTATTCCAAAATTTGTAAAAAAAAAAGAATGCTAAATTTGGTGTTTATTAAGGCTTTTTTGATAAGCGCGCTGTAGGCGTGGTATTAGATTTGGTGATGGCGGTGTGATCAGATTGTAGCGAAGCTTCCTTAGAGGCATTCTAAATTTATCAGCATTTTTTTCAAGACAGCGGAGCACCTTACCAATCACTATGCATCCGCCAAACTTCTCGTTTAAATGAAAATATTTCAGCTTAAGTATCATTTCTCTCTGAATTGACTGACTTGTGACTTATTAAAGTGTTGTATTTGAAGGCCTTTGTCTCGTAATCTTTCGATAGATCCGAAGTCTAGTTACCAATGGTTATACAACACTTGTTGGAGTTACTCAGACTTAACGATTTAAAGCTCTATTATGGAAACAGAAATCAAACAGTTGCACAACAGACGCCTTAAAAATATTCCTGTCGATCTTTAAGAAGGTGATTAGAAGCTATTTCCGTTTCTTGCAGCTAAAATGTAAGTATCCTGCAGTTCAAGCCTAGTGCAGAACTAGCTCAAGAAGGGACAGGGTTGATTCTTCGTTCAACACAACACAATGCTTTCACCTGTCATTTTTAACAATCTCACGTACTACGAAGTGGCAATTATCCCCTTCTGCAGAACTTTGGAATGCGTTCTAAACTACTTTTTATATAAACAGTCCTGGGATAGTTGAAAAGTCATTAGTTCGGAAATAATTCCAAAGAAAGCACTTCAGGACTAGTTAAAATAGGGTCGCTCTATGGCCGCGCTTTAAAAAAAGAATTCCCAGTCGGCAGAACTCTTAACATACAGAAAATAAATGCGGCATTATATTATAAAATACCAAGTTTTTGAAACTTAACCATACAAAAGTTGGAATTATCCTAATTCACCTACAAAGCCGAGTACTACTACTTTGTTTATACGTAAATCCTTTTAACCAAGTTACATTTGGTAATACTGATAATAATTTGATAATAGAAGACAACAAAAGGGGACACTATTGTAAAGTGCAACATTTGTTGTTGCTCAACTTTGAAGTAATAGCTGTAAACATAAATTTTTCATAAAGTCACAATAATAAACTGCCCTGCTCTGCGTCCCTTTAGAACTAGTTCTGAGCTAGTTGAGCACTCTCTAGTTCTAGGCTGTCATTATTCGGGACTGTGCCTTATATTAGCTGCAGGGTATTTATGTATAAATTTGATTGTACTTCTTACGAAGTAACCTTCGACCGAATTTTATAGAGATACATATATGTATCAGGTGTGTGTCAGGTTGCCACTTTTCACCTCAATCGCAATTCTTCGAATGTATTTCTTCCATTTCTTTCTTTGGAGGCGCCTTTTTCGAAAGAAGAAAAGGGAGGCTGAAAGGCGCGAGTGTGAAGAGCTTGAGATGCTGGCGGGTAGGAACGATGCTCGAAAATTCTATCAAAAAATCAGGCGGATGACTGAAGGTTTCAAGACCGGGGCAAATTCCTGCCGGAATGATAACGGTGATCTGGTAACTGATGTCCAGAGCATACTTAAGTTGTGGAGGGATCACTTCTCCTCCTTGCTAGATAATGGCAACAGTGAAAGTGCGGAAGGAGAAGATGTACCACCCGAATCCCCAATAGCAGATGATGGTAGGCATGTTCCACCACCTGATCATGACGAAGTGCGAATAGCAGTATCTAGGCTTAAGAATAACAAGGCCCCGGGCGCTGACGGCTTGCCAGCCGAGCTATTCAAACATGGTGGCGAAGAGTTGATAAGGAGCATGCATCAACTCTTATGCAGAATATGGTCGGACGAGCGCATGCCCGACGATTGGAACTTAAGTGTGCTCTGCCCAATCCACAAAAAAGGAGACTCCACAGTACGCGCCAATTATCGTGGGATAAGCGTCCTGAATATCGCATATAAGGTCTTAGCAAGTGTATTGTGCGAAAGACTGAAGCCTATCGTCAACAATCTGATTGGACCTTATCAGTGTGGCTTCAGACCTGGTAAATCTACCATCGACCAGATCTTCACAATACGACAAATACTGGAAAAAACCCATGAAAAAGGAACCGACACACACCATCTCTTTGTCGATTTTAAAGCCGCTTTTGATAGCAGGAATAGGAATTTCCTGTATGCCGCAATGTCTGAATTTGGTTTCCCTGCTAAACTTATACGGCTATGCCAAATGACGTTGACTAACACCACCAGCTCCGTCAGAATTGGGAAGGACCTCTCCGAGCCGTTCGAGACCAAACGAGGTTTCAGACAAGGTGATTCTCTTTCGTGCGACTTCTTCAATTTGATGCTGGAAAAGATAATACGAGCTGCAGAACTTAACCATACAGGAAGCATCTTATATCACAAGAGTGTACAACTGCTGGCGTACGCCGATGACATCGACATCATTGGCACTAACACGCGCGCCGTATGTTCTGCCTTCTCCAAGCTGGATAAAGAGGCTAAGAAAATGGGTTTGGCGGTCAACGAGGACAAGACGAAGTACCTCCTGTCATCACACAAAGAAACAGCACGCCTTGGCAGCCACGTCAATGTTGATAGCTACAAATTCGAAACTGTTAAGGACTTCGTCTATCTGGGAACTAGCATTAACACCAAGAATGATGTCAGCACGGAGATCCAACGAAGAATCACGCTTGCCAATAAATGCTACTTCGGACTAAGTAGGCAACTGAAAAGTAAAGTCCTCTCTCGACAAACAAAAATCACACTCTACAGGACGCTCATCGTTCCAGTCCTCATGTACGGCGCAGAAGCATGGACAATTTCAAAATCAGATGAGATGGCACTTGGAGTATTCGAGAGAGAACTTCTTCGTAAGATTTATGGACCTTTGCGCGTTGGCGTGGGCGAGTATCGACGGAGATTTAACGATGAGCTGTACGAGCTTTACACAGACATCGACATTGTTCAGCGAATAAAGATCCAGCGGCTGCGTTGGGCAGGTCATGTCGTGAGAATGGACGAAGGCGCTCCGGCCAAGAAAGCATTTCTATCGAAACCCGCTGAACGCAAAAGAAAAGGGAGACCTCCACTGCGTTGGGAAAATCAGGTGGACAGCGATGCTGCCTCCCTAGGTGTTCCCAAGTGGCGCCATGCTGCACGAAACAGAAGCAATTGGCGCGCTCTGTTGGACTCGGCCAGAATCGTCTAGACGGTTAAGCGCCAATCAAGAAGAAGAGAAGTATTTCTTCCATGAAAAAGCTTCATATTAAAACTTCATCTGCCATTCGGAATCATCACAAAACTATATTTATACCCAATTCGTATAGGAAAACAATTAAGAAGCACGACCTAAGACTATTTAGAGTTACATACATTTGGGCCGGCGGGCTTTACAGAAACCCATAGAAGCCTTATACATACATGTACTCGACTACAAATTTACATTATTATAACAAGCGTAGATAACAAGGTAGTAAGTAGATATGTATTTATGATAATTCCAAGCTTGTTTCATCATCATTATCAATGCAAGGAAAACAAAAGCAAAAATATAAACAAAGACTACACATTTAAAATAAAGAACACAAAAAATTAAACGAAACAAAACACAAATAATGCAACTCAAGCATTTCCTTTGCACTTTTTGTTTTGCTTTTTTTTTGTTCTTTTTTTTTTTTTTGGAGCGCCCAACATAAACTCAAACAATTGAGATAAAACTTCTGTTGACGCATTTAAAACCAAAAAAAAAAAAAAACGAAACACAAGAAAAACAAAGAAAAGAGAACAAAAATAACTTCATAGACATGACGGGCATGCACACGAACACAGAAATGGTAAGTAAAACAAAAAACAACAACCCTGCAAAAATTCCGAGTACTCCATTCGCTAATCCATGGAGTGCTCGCTACGGACCAACCGATTACTCCATGACTTGCCACATTTCATACAAAAAATATGGTCTATTTAACATTGCATGTCATTGCAATGGAGTATATACTCCAGTCCCGCATAACAATCAAATTAATCCATGGAGTACCTACATATGGAGTACCTAACTGTTAGCCGAACATAACAACAGAAACCAAATGTTTATCGCGACGACGACCAATGACGTGTATACATTCAAACATATGTATGTATGTAGTTATGTATGTATACACATATCGTCGTCGTCGCCATAAACATTTGGTTTCTGTTGTTATGTTCGGCTAACTACGAACCGATGCAGATACACGAATCGGTCGTTTGGGCTATGTTAGTGGTCACTTTGAAAGTACTCCAACCTACCACAAATGGAGCATATAATCCAATGATTTTTGCAGGGAAAAGCAAATCATGAAAAGTGAACAGCGCGTGTTACAAACACTAGCATGTGTACAAATATATGTAGTAAAATAATTGTAATAATAACAAAGCGATTGTGCAATCACGGTGTGATGTCTGTGTGGGTATGTGTGGTAATCACGGCAAGTGTATGCAAGTCAAATTGGCGTTTGAATTAAACGCAAAAGAAAAGCAGCAAAGAGAAAAAAGAAAATAAAGTTAAGCGAGAGAAAATTGTGAAAAGAAAGCAAAAACATTCAA
Source organism: Urophora cardui (assembly GCA_960531455.1). Lineage (NCBI taxonomy): Eukaryota > Metazoa > Arthropoda > Insecta > Diptera > Tephritidae > Urophora > Urophora cardui. The sequence goes on from OY482673.1 coordinate 128,191,058, forward strand.
TGGATAATACAGAAATGTAATACTAGACTGAAATTAACTACAACAGCAACAAATTAAAATCAGTTGAAATGGACGGGCACACTAAATAACCAATAGCGTTTTCCACGATCACTCCTAATAAATTTTAAAACATTCACTAATTTTTCTCGATTTGTTTAAACTTTGGCTAAATTTTCATATTTCTCAATTTTTATAAATTTTTCCCTCTTATTAATTTTATTTTTTTTTTTTGCTTTTCAAAATTAATTTTTTTAATTTTTTTAATAATTTTGGAAATTTTGAAACCTTGCAAACTCTTTGAATTTTAACGAATTTCCGAATTTTTAAACTTGTTCGAAATTTTGGAATAATAATAATGAACTTCCAATTTTGTAAACTTTTTTGTTTTAATCAGGGTTTGAAATTACTTTCAACTTTTTTTTCATTTACTTTGAATTTCATTTTCATTTCAAAATTAAAAAATGAGCAGCGCAACAAAAGTAAAAAAAAATAAAAAATTCTACTGTACTGTAACTATGCAGCCTTCAATTTCCAAAAATTACTGTCGACTGTTGCTGTACTGTGGAAATTTTTACAGCACAGTAAAACAACAACAAAATGCAAACACATTTTTTTTTACAGGACTTTTGTTGTTTTTTTTTTATTTATGTTGTGTTCACATAATTATAATATAAAAAAAAAAACAAATTTCAAAAAGCCGTACTGAAAATTGAAATTTTTGTTTATCTGTGCTTTGCTGTTAGCTGAACTGTTTGAAATTACACAGCAGAGCAACAGCACAGAGAAACGAAAAAAATGATCCGAATGCTCTCTGCTTCGAATGTAGATATTTTCAAAGGAAATTAAAATTCAAAAGTTCTAAAAAAATAATGACAACTTTCGCAGAACAGGAGCAGCTTATTTTTTGAGACTGTTGCTGTTTTGCTGGCAGTTCTTCAAACCCTGGTTTTAATAATAATGAACTTCCAATTTTTTAAACTTTTTTGTTTTCATACATTTCAAGATATCGAACTTTTGGAAATTCTTTGAATTTTTACGAATTTTCACACTTTTTGGTGGTTTTTGAAATTTTTGAAAAATTTTGGAGGTTTTTCACAATTTTAAATTTTAAATATTTGAGGCTTTCAGACTTTTCGCACATTTTAAATTTCCCACTTTTAAATATAAATTTTTAAATTTTTTTCTTAAGTATCTGGTATTAATTTTTTGAGCTTTTCAAATTTTTTCTTATTTTTTTAAGAATTTTTGAGATCTCGAACTTTTAGAAATTCCTTGAATTTTTAGAAATTTCCGAATTTTTAAATTTTCTATATTTTCGAAATTTTTAAAAAGTTTTCAAAACTAATTTTTAAATTCCAAACATTTGAGACCTTCAGACTTGGACAATTCGAAATTTCTCCATTTTTATGAACTTTTTACTTGTTTTTAAGTATTAATATTTTTGAGCTTTTCAAACTTACTTACCATTTTTTGAGTTCTTTATTTCTAAATAATTTTCAAAATTTCGAACTCTTTGACTATTTTTTGAATTTTTATCAATTTCCGAAGTTTGAAACTTTTTTGATGATTTTCGAAATTTTTAAACATTTTTGAAGCACTTGAAATTTTTAAATTCCAAACATTGAGACTTTCAGACTTTTCGCAAATTTTAAATTTCTCAATTTTTAAGTTTTGGTGAGTTTTCAACTTTTAAGATATTTTCGAAATTTTCTGAACTCTTAGCTTTTTTCAAACTGTGAAACTATGTGGGTTTTTAAAAATAAAAACTGCAAAATTCTTGATTTTTGAACATTTTCAGGTACATACATACATACATATTTGGACTTATCAAAACTTTTTGAAAATTTTGCATTTCGCGTTATTTGAGTTTTTGTGAATTTTTAAAACTATTCTACAATTACTCTACATTACTTTCTAACTTCTTGAAACTCTCCGATTCTTTTCTTGCTGACACCTTACTTCATTAATTTGCGCTTAACCGTCTAAATGATTTTAACGGAGTCCAAACTTGTTTCTGCTCCTTGATAGCTAGCGCCAACCTCCACCTAATCTTCCTAACGCAGTAAAGGTCTCCCTCTTCCTCTGCCACCAGTGGATGTGAATAGAAATACTTTTCGTGCCGGAGCAAATTCATCCCTTCTCTACTGCTGCCGGGTATAGGAAAATTTATAAATATGCACACACTTCAGCTTAATAAAATTTACGCGCGCTCTAAATATACAGACATAGAAATACATACATACATATGTACATATGTACATACATACATATGTATGTATGTATTTAAAATTTCCATTTCCAGCTAAAAGCACAAAATAGCCAAACGGACATACGAAGCCGGCACACAAAAACATAAATTGCAGCCCATGCACCGGCAATGGCAATGGCGCACACACATTTTAAGTACCTTGTACGAACAAGTGAACAAACGAATGCAAGTAACAACATGTACAGTGGAACAAAGCAAGCGTTGCATGCAAGTAACGGAAGTTAAAGCTTTGTAAAACATACAAGCCATACATGCATATAGAATTTGCGCTCTGCCATAGTAGATAGTAATTCTCTAGTAATTTAACATTACTTATACGCCATGTCGTACACTAACTCGTATGCGGTGTGCAGAGATATCTATGAATGTATGTACATCCATATGGATGTATGTATGTACGAATGAATGTGCAAAGTAGTAAAAAAGCGCACCAACAGCAACAACGAAAAACAAAACGTACCATGACAGACACAGACAATACGTGTGTGGCCAGGCGCGGATCCAGGATTTCAGCAAGGGGGGGGTTTTGAAAATTTCTTTTTTTGGAAGATGTTTTTTAAGGGCAGACGCTGCACATAGGTAGATTTTACGAATTTATGCGGCCAAAATTGAAAATTTTAAAATTGGTGCAAATACAAAATCCAAAATCGCTCTACGTTTATATAGACCGGGCGATAATAAACCGGTCTTCTCGGCTTTTATAGACAACGGGGGTGTCCCTGCCGCTAGTCGAAACTTATTATTCTCCCACTTTTTCGATTTTATATTTTTTACGTATTTTAAGTAACCCGTTTTTAGTTTTAGTTTTAAGACAGTTATCAAAGTAAACATCATGGATTCGAGTGCTTCAGGTAAATATCATTATTTATTGAAGAAATCGTCAACCTAGCATAATAAGAGACCCACGATTTTGAAGCTTTTAAGCATATTGGCCTTTCTTGAAAAAATATTGTTAATTTTTTAATTCAAAAGCATTTTAGTTATATTATCGCCTCCGATCGATTACCCGTCAATTTCTCTACGGAAAAATGCAAAGCCAGAAATTATCTACAATGGATTAAAAATTGGCCTATTTGGAATATTACCTGCTTTCGTATTTTTAGTATTTCCAATTTTTCAAAGTCAAGGAAATACTTATCATAAAAAGGGGCTAAGAATCCTAAAGCTACATTTTTTAGAAGGGTTTTGAGTATGCAGTTTTGCAGCTCATTCAATTTTAATATAACAATATGCAACATTCAACTTTTTGAAAATTTTCATTGGCTTTTCGGAAATTTTAATTCTAAAATTGACGGAATTTTTCACAGCATTGAGAATTTAACTTTCTACACTAAAATTTGTCGGCTACATAACAGTACACTTAGGGCCGGTTTCACCATCTCCGGTTAATTTAACCGCTGGTTAGTTTGACGTAAATTGTATGGCGAGCTATCAAATAAATTGCTTAACCGGGCAAAAATCTCTGGCTAAGTGCTTAACCGGAGATGGTGAAACCGGCCCTTAGAAATCTCCTCAAAATCTTCTATAAATTATGGCCTTGCTTTGAAATTTTTAATCCACTTTCAGAAATTTCTACGATTTTTCAGATTTTTTCCATAAGCTCAGAAATCCTGCTTAAAACGATTTTTATTGAAAAATTTTATATATTTTTAAACTAAAATAAGAAAGTAAAATTTTCGACAGAACTCTTTGAAATAAATTTAAATACTTAGGCGTATGATTTTTTTTTTTGAGTCACTGTATATATTTTTCAATAAAATCGACTTTTAACTCAAATTATTAAAATTTTGCATTAAACAAGCAATTTGAAATAGATGTAGACAATAAAATATTTTTGGCCGCATAAAACTTGAAAATCTACCTATGTGCGCTGGTGAAAATATGGACTAATACCACCTACTATTATCATTCTATATACTAGTTGCGCCATTTCCCGCACCTTAAAAACACCAAACTCAAAACCCTCCAAATTAACAATATGTATGTCATCACATAAAGTGCAGGAGATTTCAATTGAAGTTCTAAATAACATGTATAACGTATGTATACATATATATTTTTGCATTGGTACGTGCGAATGAGTATCGTATCGTATTGGTGGCAAATTGATCATCAATTTCACTTACCCTTGCATTTAAAGCCAAAATAAATAAGAATATATGTATGTAGTACTTTTTGGTTATATTTATATTTTTAATACATAGAATTTTTACTTTATTGAAGTTCTTGTGTTTATATACTCAAATTTTTAAAAGATAAATTTAAACAAGAATTGCGAAATGCCTCTGAAAAAGGCAATTTCTCCAACGATCCAGACATTTCTGACCAAATTAATTCTGTACAATCCCGATAAAAATAGGGATAAGAAAGAAAAGAAAATAAATTTGCGATTTGGCAATTTGCGAATAGCATTTGACAAATTTGATTTTATGCGCGTGCGTCCAAAGGTACCTACATGAACTTTTTTCGCATGTAGGTACATATTTTTGATGTTATGTGGTCCAACCATTGCTTTTGGAATCATAGAGTTTTCCTTGATCACTTTGGGAAATTTGGGCGCAGAATCTATAAAGGCATTAATTTGGGATCTATGATAAACCACAAGGGGGGGGTTTGAACCCCCAAAACCCCCCCCGTGGATCCGCCACTGTGTGTGGCAATCGGAAAGTAATGAAAAAGAATTGAAGCTATGTATATAAATGTACCGTTGGTGTTAAACAAGAATATGAGCAGAGTGAAGTGTAGGCAAAAGCAAAAAAAAAAAGACAAAATAAAAAACAATAAAAGACAGAGACAAGCAGCAGCATGCGCGCATAATAAAATACAATCGAATAGATAAGCACATGCATTTGAAGATTATACAACATGTACGTTGTACTTGCACCCACACACATTTATACATACATACCCTGTAGGGGAAATCTCTAGTTCCGAACTAGGTCGCTTCTAGTGCATTTTTCGACAATACTAGTGCGAGCTAAATCTCTTTTGCATGTTATCAACTGGCGAATTTAACACGGCGATGTCCTAGGCGGTGTCAATTGTCCCTCTCTGCACTACATTTTCGATGGTTCCGAACTAGTACTAAATTCTACAGTTTCCACTAGTTCGTTTATTGGCACAATTTCGATAGTTCTGAACTAGCTACAAGTACCTACAAATTCTACAGTTTTACATCTGCCGCTGAAGTGCAGCCTTTGACACACTTCGTGCAAGTGACGCGATGGCCGAATGGCTAACGCATGTGCCTTTCAATCTGAGGGGCGCGGGTTCGAATCCTGTCGGTGTCAAGGTGGATGATAATTTTTTTTTTTTTAATTTTTTTTACTATTTTTTTATTTAATAAAAATTTACAATAATATTTAAAAAGTAATAAAATAAAAAAAATTAAAAATAAGCCTGAGGGATCGGAAAAGTATAATTAGGGCAACATTTCATTTCATACAAGATGCAAATAGAAAACTCTTTATATAAAACGCTTCACTAAACATCTGAGAATTGCAGAAATGTACAAAGCCGACGGCAAATGGACGAAAGAAAAAAATACATGAAATTTTTGTCACTTCGAAATTGCATACAAATCAAAGTGTGTCTTATAATGGTCACTCAATTCACTCTTTCTCAAGTGGTGAGGGTTTAACTACAATTGATCTAGTTCCCCTTTGACACCTTTGCGCTAGTTCGGAACTAGAAATTTTGCTCACTAGTCTTGAGTTCCCTGCAGGGTATGTACTAGGTATATGTATCTGCACTCGTAAAATTACTCCACACAAATGTCGATGTTCAGTGTTCAGCAAAGATAAGCATTGCAAATGCAAGTAAAAGTGAAATTTAAGTAATGTAAAAATGTGTGTTTTTGTATTTGTTTTTTTTTATTCTTGTCGTGATTGTACGAGTACATGTAATTTAGCTGGCAATTGATTAAGTGTGCTAACGAAAGGAAAATATTAAAAAGCGAAGAAAAGAAATTTGCGGGAAAAGCAATGAATTTATTAATGCGCTTCTTGTGAACATAAAATGCAGAGGGCGCTGATTGGGTATTTCTTAAATTGAGTTAGATGACAGTAAAATTTAGGTCTTTAATAAATTTGCTCGTGGTAGGAATTTAGGGTTGAAATGGAGAATTAATCTGACATCTTTATATATATTACGCTAAGCGATTTTTTGTAAGCACCATAACTTTTACACCGTTATACCGATTTTCGAAAATGTGGTGTCAGATGAAAGGGCTTGACCTGTAGATGTGCAGGAAGGTTTAATTTTTTTGAAAAGGGTTGCCAGATGTTTGAAAATTTAATTTTACTGTATAGTTTGTTTGATTTTAAAATTTTTGGTACCATATGAAGGGGCATGACCTGATATTGAGCAATGTAATAAAAAATTTTCAAAAAGGGTTGCCACCTGTTCAAAAATTCAGTTTTACGCTATAGTTTGTTTGATTTTTAAATTTGAGGTGTCATATGAAAGGACTTGGCATGTAAATGAGTAATTTATTAAAATTTTTACAAAAAGGGTACCACCTGTTCAAAAATCCATTTTTCCCCAAAGGTTTATCTCATTTTTAAATTTGAAGTGTCATGCAAGGCCTAGCACTGAAGATGGGTAATAAAAGGAAAGGGAAGAGGAAAATGAAAGGGACGGATATGGCGAAGGACAGGAAGCGAAAGAGGAAATATGAAAAATAAAATGGATAAAGGGAAAATAAAGCGCAAATAAAGGGGAAAGGGAAAGAGAAAGAGAACTAGAAAGAAAAGGAGGAGCGCGCCTTTTGTAGGTCGCCTTAAGGTTACCATAGTCTAGAAAAATATTCGGCACAAAACTTCACTATGGGGCTCCTTGGTCAAAATCTCAGAGCTGGGCGATAAGGATTACGATCAGTGTTGTCACCGCCAAATTTTAAAGTGAAGTGAAGCGGCTGAAAAATCGAAGTGATTCGAAGTAAATCGAAGTGAAGCCCGGCTAAATGGTTTTTCATACGTTTCCCGCGAGGTGATGAAAATTTGGATCGTAAAAGCGGAATAATATATGCATTTTGTTTTTAAGTATAATCTCAAAGAAAAACTATTAAAACTACATATAAAATAAAATGCTTAAATTTTTTAGCGATATGCAAAAAAATCCATCAAATTCAAATTCGCGTACATATGTACATATATACGTTATGTACATATGTATATATGAATGCAGCATATTCAATTGGTTATATTGGCTCATGTATATAAATACGAGATCTTTTTTATTCCTGGGCCCTCACTCTGTAGTTCTATTCGAAAGTGAAATTAGATTCGAAAGCACATTCGTAAACTTTAGAATATAGTTTATATGGAATATGGAATTTTCTTTCGAATCGAACTACAGAGAGAGGGCATTGGATAACGAGAATGTACTAAGTATTCTTTTGTATACTTAAGTATGTACTCGTAAAATTATATTTTATTTAAGTATAACAGGTACTGGTTATAATTCATTCAATATAAAAAAAAATTAAACTTATACTCAAAATACCACACGGTAGGATAGAACAAATTTTAATACGAAGGGCAGATCATTGCAGAATATCAAAGTTCAATGCTTCACTAACAAGTATCTGTCAACCCCAAAATCGCCCAATGGTCACTTTTTGAGAAAACCGCGATTTTATATATTTCACGTTTTGGCGGAATCTAATATCCGCCACAGTACACCTTTTCGGATAGCTTGAGGATGACAAAGTTAATGCTTTTTTTTCGTTTGCTCCGCTCCTACTCCGCATCCGCAATTAATTTTGACAATTCAATTTCTCCCACGGCTGATGATTAGGTGCAGAAAAAAGTCGATTCCCCAAATATTTTGCACAAAATCAGTGTTATAAATCAAAACAAAAAAGTGAAGTGGAAATTGTCAAAGTGTTAATTGTAGCAAGCATTTGGAAATTCGCTTTGCTTTAAAGTGAATTGTGCACGGGCTATTATTTGCCAATTTTTTTTTGCTTCGAACTCCGCTCCGGGGCCCTTTGTCAAACTCTTAAAAAAGCGATAAAACCCTAGAGATAAGAGAAGCTTTTAAAAAACCGATTATTCATCTCAATGAGTGATGCCATATATTATAATTGTATAAATATTTACCTCTTGCACACTTGCATATGCAACTTTTATTAGAATTTGTAAGAATAAATTATAAAAGTAAGTTAATTCTGATTGGTCAAAATCGAAGTGATTTGGGGAAAGAGGAAGTGTCGAAGTGACGGGCATAAAAGTGAAGTGAAATACTTCGATCGAAGTGAAAATGACATCACTGATTACGATTACAAGATGATTACGATTACAGTAATCGTAATCTTAGAAATGTTGAAATTACTGTAATCGTAATCGTAAGAAACTTGAAATTACGATTACTGTTCTCGTTTTCTGGGATTACAATGTGTAAAAAACAGTGATATACTTACCCAACATCGTTTTCCAAGAAATAATAATAATTTTTACATACATACATACATATGTGTTTATTTCTCACACGTGTTCTCCCAAAGTTAAAATTCTTGTATGAATGGATGGGGTCGGACCCCAGGAATGTGTTTTTGAGGAAATCTCATTTTTGGCAAAAATCTCACTTACGCGGGTTGTACTTGGTCGATACGCGGTTTTGCACTTTAAACGACGATTTATTATTTTTTTTACGTAAAATTTGATTCTAGTCTTGCTATTTAAAAATACATTTCCTTTAAATTGAATTACCCTAATAAACACATTAATAAAGAGAAATAATATCCAGAAATTAAGAGAATGATTTTGAGAATCTATTCAAATATCAAAGCTTACTTAAGGCAGTTTAGAAATACATACATTTGTGACAAGGTTTTCAACTCTCTTCAACGCTCTTCCTCAAGAGACTCAACTCAAACTTATACGCATATTGTCACTTGCGAAGCGAATGAAAATTTAGGCGAACTTCGCGGTCTCGAATTGTGGGATGCGAATCTGCCGCGAATTCGCCGACAAATTGCGAATGAGTGACGAAAATGAATTTTGCGAATTGCCGGTAGCGAAAAAATTTAATTCGCTTCGCTAGATCTGTCAAAATCTGGCGAATGTCTAATTTGTTCGCTTTTGCACGTCTGCATTTACATATTTCGGTAAAAAAGTAGAAACTATATAAAGAAAGTAAAAAAATTATTAAATTAAAGAAGTGAGTATTTAATAGCATTATGAAACGCACAACACCACAGCAATTCGAAAAAAAAATACATACATATGTATGTTGTAAACAAATCAAAACATATGTAGTAAGCAAGGCTAATTTATAGAAGGTTAACCTACTAAACAGCTGATTGCTAACTTTTTTCTATTTTTTTTATTCATATTGTGGTGCTTATGTCAAACTTATGTCAATTTTGATCTTGTTGCAATATGATTTCTACAATGGCGGGTTATGATTTTGACAGAAGCACCACAATATGAATAAAAACAAGTAAGGAAGCCTAAGTTCGAGTGCAATCGAACATTAGATACTCAGCTGTATGCTTTCATTGTTTGTTTGCGTTTGTTCGATATAGGGTGTATTTTATATGAAACGAGTGCTGCATAAACAGGGCGCAGCCACGCCCATTTTCAAAATTTATATCAATCATCCAAATAAGCATACAAATATTATTGTTAGTGCAAAATTTCATCCCTCTATGACTTTTAGTTACAAAGACTTCACGTTACAAATTCCAAAAGGGTGTTCCAGAAATATCTTTGTTAAAAAGTAGGCGTGGTCATAAACCGATTTCAATACATTTTTGCGTGTCTATTAACACATGTTATAAAAGTGTATAAACCAAGTTTCGTCATAATATCTCAATTATTTGTCGAGTTAAAGGCTAAGAAATCTCATATATCCCTTTGTCTAAAAAGAGGCGGTGCCACGCCCATTTTCCAAACTTTTTTATTTTTTGTTTCCGGTCTATTGTAAAACTCATGTCACAAAATTTCAATGAATTATCTTTATATTTCACATAGATATCGCTTAAAATGGTTTTATTAGGTCACTTTATAATACACATATATAAAAGTGGGCGCGGTCGTCAACCGATTTTGGTAATTTTTCGTCCACACATTTGGCTAAGTAAATATATCACGCGTACCAGATTTCATCGATATATCTTTAACGGTTTCTGAGTTATGGCTTATTAAACTTTCAATATTCGCTCCTTAATAAGTGGGCGTGGCACCGCCCATTTTCCAAAATTTTTGTAGTTTTTGTTTTATGTCCATAGTTGGACTCCTGCCACAAAATCTCAGTGATTGATCTTTATATTTGACAGAGATATCGCTTAAAATGTTTTTATTAGGCCCCCTTATATTTCCTATATATAAAAGTGGGCGTGGCCGTCAACCGATTTTGATAATTTTTCGCCAAAACATTTGACTAAGTAATTATATTACGCGTACCGAATTTCATCGATATATCTTCAACGGTTTCTGAGTTATGACTCATAAAACTTTCAATGTCTGCCCCTTAATAAGTGGGCGTGGCACCGCCCATATTCCAAAATTTTTGTGTTTTTTGTTTTATGTCCATAGTTGGACTCATGCGACAAAATTTCAATGATAGATCTTTATATTTGACAGAGATATCGCTTAAAATGGTTTTATTAGGTCACTTTATAATACACATATATAAAAGTGGGCGTGGCCGTAAACCGATTTTGATAATTTTTCGTCAAAACATTTGTCTATGTAAGCAAATTACGCGTACCAAATTTCATCGATATATCTTCAACGGTTTCTGAGTTATGACATATAAAACTTTCAATGTTTGACCCTTAATAAGTGGGCGTGGCACCGCCCATTTTCCAAAACTTCATCAAATTTCTTCATAAGGGCCCGAGCTCAATACGTGGGTAAAATTTTAAAACTCTAGCTATATTAGTGGCTGAGATACCAAATTTCCGATTTTTTCTATATAGGAAAAGTGGGCGTGGTCATGGTCCGATTTCGCCCATTTTCAATACCAACCGTCCCAGTCTCGATACCAACTTGCGTTCCAAATTTCATCAAAATATCTCAATTTTTGCGCGAGTTAGAGTGTTTACAGACGGACGGACGGACGGACGGACGGACAGACGGACGGACGGACGGACGGACGGACGGACGGACGGACGGACGGACATGGCTCAATCGATTTCTCTTTTCACCCTGATCATTTTGATATATATAAGTCTATATCTATCTCGATTATTTCATTCTGTTACAATCCACCGTTATGTGATTAAAACTATAATACTCTGTGTACTAGTACAGCTGAGTATAAAAATAGTAAAAGAATACACAAACAATTTACATAGTGTGTATGTATGTATATACGTATGTCGTACTGCGAAAACCTTCTATTATTGAACCATGGTAGTAAGTGACAGAAACGTCAAATTCGGATGAACTTATTCAATTTGTATGAATGGCAACATCACAAGGCAGGCGAAAAAGTTCATTCGCCACTCACAATGCAAATTTTAGATGTGTTCGCTAACCTGTTCGACTCGCCAAATATATTCGCTTCGCAAGTGACAATATGCGTATTAATCTCGAGAAATAACAAAATAATTTAAATTTATTGGATGGAGTTTTATTACTTTTTTAATTTTGTTATGAGATAAACCTAATTTGTTTGGTAAAATCTAGTAATTGTAATAATTTTTATACATGCAAGATCCACATTTTACGAAAAAAATTTGTGTGAGCTACAGCTCGATTTTTATGTATGAGGCCATTGTCTCCAGCCCACTAAAAGCTGCTATCTCAACCGCAAATATTTCAAAATGTATATAATATGTGCGAAATTGAAAGCTTTATATAATTATTTATAGTTTTTAGCACTTCTTTGAGAACCAAGCATATTTTCCTCCCTACACCGTTTAATATCAAAAAGCAATTTTGATAATTTTTACATGTAATTCTTAAACTTGTAATTTAAGATTACGGAAAATAAGGATTACTGTAATCGTAATCGTCAAAAACTTGAAATTACAATTACTGTAATCGTAATCGTCGTTACAAAAATAAGGATTACTGTAATCGTAATCGTCAAAAACTTGAAATTACGATTAATGTAATCGTAATCCTATGTGTAATCGATTGCACATGTAATCCTTATCGCCCAGCTCTGCAAAATCTATGTATAAAAAATCTAGGTCCACAGAAAATAAAAATAACCAGTAGCTATGAAGGTATATCAAAAAAATTTCAAATGTGGCAATAAGTGGTCTTCCACCCTCAAATTGTCGCACAGTGTAACTGGAAGCCACAGCATCGCGTGGCCGGGTTTACTAGTAAATCTTTATGTCCTTAAATTTTATTTCGAGGTAAGCCTTTTTGATTATATTTTGATTTTAATTCACTTAAGCTCATTTCTCTATACATTCCAGTGTTGCGAGTGGACTTTTAAGAGCATTTCAATTCAATAAATTATTCTACCGTTTATCATATTCTTATTATCCCTCCATCTAGAAAGGACTGCGGATATGGTAAGCTTGTTCAGAGATTCGATGTTTTATTTTTCACGGACAAGTCCAAGATGGCGGGCTTAGTGGGAGCGCGTATCTTCGCAGCTTAACCGGACACTTCCATATCAATCAGGCCGCCTGTCACGCGACCTTTTTTCAATCTGAAATTTTCGCCATACAGGAGGTCTGCAGGGCTTTACTTGCAGCACAAAATGCCAGTGTTGGAAATAGGATAGCAATTTTATCGGATAGTCAGGCGGCTCTGAAGCCTCTGGTATATATAACGATATCATCAAACCTGGTCAGGCAGTGTAGGGAGTCGTTTATGTACTTAGCAAGTGGACAAAGAGTATTTATGACTTAGGTTTCGGGTCATAGTAACATTCAGTTAAACTAAATGGCTAATGAGTTAGCCCGGCAAGGTTCGGCACTTGATGTCGCAGAGGCGGAATAGGTTTTATTTTTCATCAAGGGCCAAATTTCTTGGCACTGCTTTTAGGAGGCTAAAATCAGTTGAAAATGGTCCCCCATACATATCGACGCTATCCTCAGCCATTTCAAAGATGGACAGAAGTGACATTTCCCGCTTAACTGCATTGTTCACATGACATTGGGCTATTGCTACCCACGCGACCGAATAGGTTTAGAACATAACACTCTATCACGCAGCTGCAATCTTCCTGGAGCGGAGGAGACGATGGAGCACCTGCTGTGTGAGTATACTTTGCACTGGCAAAACAGAGTGAAATTCCTTGGCAAGCCTTTCTTCGGCAATATTCTGAAATGAGTTTAAAATATTTTGAAGTAAGAACTTATTTAGCAGCGTTGGTGTTTTGAGAATAGAATCGATGAAACGCAAATGTAAGAACAAACACATGCTCTTTAGTTAGAAGTATAGCGAATAATTGGTTACTCACTACTTCAACTGTGACTTGTCATCTACTCGTACTTATATACCTACCATTATGATCTGCCGCTTAGAAGAGTTAATACATTCAAAAGTTCATAGAGAGTTAATAAAACAAACGAAGAGTCTTTTAACTATTAAACCCAACTTGTTGTCTTGCAGCAAATTGCCTTAATAATGCTTTCGTGAATATTCCTGTGCACAATGCAAGTCTTAAATTTGTTCCGTGTGAATCCTTGTGCTATTCGGGAAAATCCTTTGAGTTCTCAGCCGTAACTGACTCTGATGTAGTACAAAGTATTTTTAAAATTAAGTCTAATGCTATTGGTGTTGATGGTATTCCAATCAGATTTATCAAAATGATATTGCCTTTTATCCTTTCCACTATTACTCACATTCTGAACCACAGTATAACCACTTCTTGCTTTCCCGATATGTGGAAAGTTGCCGCAGTAAAGCCTATTCCAAAAATTAAATTTCCTCAATCTGCCGGTGATTTCAGACCGATAAGCATATTACCAGCATTGTCTAAAGCCTTCGAAAGCATACTAGCTAACCAAATTAACCTGCATGTGATTCAAAGAAATTTACTTTCGCCTTACCAGTCGGGCTTTAGAGCTAAACATAGCTGTTCAACTGCTTTATTAAAAATTCTTGACGATATTCGCGTTTCTTTTGACAAAAGCCAATTAACGCTACTTTGTCTACTTGACTTTACTTGACTTTACTAAAGCATTTGACTCGGTTGACCATGCAATCCTATGTCTTAAGTTAAAAGAGTACTTTGGGTTCGGTAAAACAGCCTTATTGCTAATGGAAAGCTATCTGACTGGTAGGTCTCAATTTGTAAGCACCGGACACGAGATATCAGAGCCAAGGCATGTAAATGTTGGCGTTCCCCAGGGTTCCATTCTTGGATCCTTGTTATTTAGTCTTTTTGTCAATGATGTGTTTTATGTTTGTAAATTTTCAAATGTACATGCCTATGCAGATGATATTCAGTTGTATTTGTCTGGTGATTTTAGTATCATTAATGTTCTTTGTGACAAGGTAAATAGTGATCTTGCACTTATTCGTTGCTGGGCGAGTACCAACGGACTCTGCTTAAATGCTAAAAAGTCGTATGTATTACCAATTGCAAAAAAACAATTTCCTAGAGACCAAATTCCTCCGCTTAACATTGGCAACTTTACTCTGACGTTTGTTAATAAAGTCAAAAACCTTGGCTTTATTATAAATTCAGATTTGACTTGTCTTGATCATATAAACTCGGTGGTGAGTAAGGTTTACTATGTGTTGCGCAATCTAAGAAAAACTGCTACATTTACCCCCGTTGGCATTAGGAAAAAACTAGCAATGCAGTTGATTCTACCTATAATAACATACTCCGAATTAGTCTATAATAAGTTGGACTCACGTTCTGCCCACAAAATTGATGTTGCGTTCAATCACGTTACACGGTATGTTTATGGTTTAAGTAGATACGAGCACATCTCTTCGTGGGCAACTCGGCTCCTAGGGTGTAGCATAGTTGAGTACCATAAGGCAAGAACTTGTGTATTTTTATATCGTCTAATAATATATAAGAAACCTTACTATTTATACGAAAAGCTGGTTTTCTGTAAGTCTGCGCGTACGTGTAATCTTGTTGTGCCTGACTTCAGTTATTTAAACTCAACAAGGCTGTTCTTCATTAGTGCCATACGTATTTGGAACTCCATCCCTGCTGCTACGAAAAATACTATGAGTCAGAACAACTACAGACAGATTATTTTTGATTATTTTTCAACAAACTAGTTTTTCTTCGAATATTTTAAAGAGCTTTTAGGCCGATTAAATTAAGAGGCAAAATTTATTAATTTTCCTTCATCCTCCTACGCGTTTCGACGGTATTCCCGTCTTCCTCAGGGAAAAAAGATACACAACAACATATTATTACAAAGAAAGTATTACGAATTATACATACATTTTTAAATATCACTTTCACTTACACTTAAATTCATCTAAAAAAACATCTAAACCAATTTTCGTTACAACACATCTATCCACATCTTGGCACAATTACATATTTATACATATACAGTTTTTGACATTTGTTATTTGATTATATTTCTATATACGCAATTTATGCTGTCCACATCTTCCTTGTAGTTTATTGCGTCTTTTATTCTTTGTTGTATGCGGAGACTTTCCAATGTCAATCTTGTTTTTGTTCGTTTCTCTATGTCTAATATTTTCGCGTTGTCAAAGTCCGCTGTATGTCCAGTATTGATCAAGTGTTGTGCTAGTGCTGTTGTTGTCTTTTTATTTCTAACGTCTGTTTTATGCTCGCCTATTCTAACACCTAGTGCACGTTTAGTGGTACCTACATATTTTTTGTTGCATCGTTCGTCATTGTTGCCTTTACATTTGATTTCGTACACTACATTGTGTTGTTGTTCTTTAGTGACTTTATCTTTTGTCTTGCTGAATATTTGGTTGAGTGTGTGATTCGGTTTATGTGCGAATATCAATTTGTCATTATGTATGCATTTTTGTAATATGTTGTTATCCGTTAAACCCTGTATGTATGTAATGCCTCTAAATATTTTGTTGTTGTTTTCATTGGTAGTTTTTGCATTAGTTTGGCGTGTTGTTTGTTTTTGTTTTGTTATTGCTAACCACCTTTCAATGACTTTATTTGGGTAACCGTTTTTTGTCAAGATTTTTCTTATTTTAACGTCGTTGTTTTTTCTGAACGCCTGTTTTTCTTCTTTTTTATCTCCTTTTTTTTCTTTTCTTTTTCTTTGACCATCTTAATGTAAATCTTTACTCTCACTGTACTAATTAATTTAAATATTTTATAGTTCTGTATTTCTGAACGTATTGCTTCTGCCCCTTTATTACCAAATTTTGGAGCTATTTCAAATGTTATTATAATTGTATGTCGTGTTATAAAATATCTTTGGATCTTATTGTACCAATTTTTTTAAATAAATAAATAAATAAACAGTTAACAGAAAATTACCTTTGCACTTGCAACAATTGGCACTCCTGGCAAAAAATAAGCTACACCATTAAATTACTAATAGTTTTAGTTACTAAAACGAAAGACAAAAAATGTCAAGTATTTAAAGCGATATTCTTACCCTGCTGCAAAAGAAAAAGAACAACGGAAATGGAAATCAAAACAAAAATAAAGCATTATTGCCAATTAAAGCACGATACTAAAGAACGCAACGAAAATGTTATTGACAGTAAAAAAGAAAATTAAATAATTAATAATAACACAAGAAAACGAAAAAACAACAAAAACCGAAAAAAACAGCAAAAAAACAGCAAAAAACATCAAAAACCAACACAAAAGTTCATAAGTAGACAGCTTTGTGTGTGTGCGTGTCAAAAGCAAAAAATATAGCAACTGCAATGGCAACAGCAAAATTTTTGTGTACGTTACGTATACGCCATGGCCACAGCAGCAATGGCTGGTGTGAATAAGCCAGCGTAGCAGAAGAAAAGTTATTAAGTAGTTTATATGCATAAAATAATATACAACGGTGGCAGTAGAGAACTGAAAAAGAAATGCAAAAACAAGCGAAATTCATAAAAACAAAACAACAACAACAAAAATGACAATTGTAGCACACGGTAACAAAGCACATGTACATACATACATGCATAGATATGAACGGCACAGAAAGCAACAAAATAATAACAACACAAACAAAACAACAAAATAATAGCACAATGCAAAAACATAACAACAACAACAATAATAAAAACAACAACATGAAACAACAACAAAACAACAGCAAAAGAAACAGTGCTTAACATTTTTAAATTACAATAATAATTTCCATTTCTAATTTCCTTTCTATTTTGCATTTTCCGGCTGACGCTCTATTCCGTTGGTATTGTCGGTGTTTTCTACGTGTGCTTTTGCTCGCTTTCATTGTTTTTTTTCCATTATGCTGTCATTGTTTTTGTGTTTTTTTTTTTTTTTTTTGCGGCGCTACAAAGCTTTCGGTGTTACTTATGACTGTTGTTTTTCTACAGCCGTTGACTTCAACCAACAAACGACAAAAAACAGTAAAAATAACAAAAACAACAAGCAACAGCAACAATATACAACAATAAGCAACACTAACAGTAAAGCTTTGTATATAAAATGCATATTCAATTTATTTTAAAAATAATATATACATACAAACAACACGGTCCTACACATGCACAAATACTCGGAAGTGATTTAAAACACTAGGAATTTAAACATACATACATATTTACATACAAAAATGCAAATGCAATCAATAATGAAATATATGTATACGTATGTACATATGTATGTTATTTACTTTAAAGCAAGAAAATTCATTTGTAGTGAGTTCAGCGTTTTTGTGTGAATTTATGTCAGAAATTTTCTCCGTATAACAAAAGTTTGGTTAAGAAGCTCTATTAAAACTCTAAATTTGTAATTGAATTTATTTGGCAAAAAACGAAGAAATAAGGACTACTTGTATGGACCGTGTTCGAAAATTCGACCAATTGGACTGGGCAACAATTTGAGTGTTGAAAACTAATATAGTAAAACCTCAAAGCCATTTTGCCACATTTTAAAACATTTTTTTTTTTCTTTTCAATTTGATAACCACGAGAAAGTTTACTCCAGCCAACCTATTATTAAATTTTATTATCCATCTACAGGACAAGCTCTCTCATATGACACCTGAAATTTAAAAATCGCACATACAGGGTTGCCACCTGTTCAAAATGAATTTTTTTAACAGGTGGCAACCCTTTTTGTATAAATTATAATAATAATAAAAATTTTCAGGCCAAGCCCTTTCATATGACAACTGAAATTAAAAAATCACACAAACTATAGTGTAAAAATTTATGTTTTAACAGGTGGCAACACTTTTTATAAAAATTATAATAAATAACTCATTTTCATGACAAGGCCTTTCATATGACACCTGAAATTAAACAAATTATATAAGAACATAAAATTTTTAAAAAGGTGGCAACCCTTTTCAAAAAGATGAAACCTACCTGTACATTTTCAGGTCAAGCCCTTTCATTTGACAACTCAGTTTTGAAAATCGGTATAACGGTGTAAAGCTTATAAAAGAATCACTTCGCGTATTTTGTATATATTAAGAAAAAAAGTTTAAATAGGTGGCAACCCTTTTTATAAAAATTAGATTTCATTATCCAACTACAGGCCAAGCGCTTTCATATGACACCTGCAATTTAAAAATCAAACAAACGGTAGAGTAAAAATGAATTTTTTAATAGGTGGCAACCCTTTTTGTTTAAATTATAATAAACTACTAATTTTTAGGCCAAGTCCTTTCATAAGTTACCTGAAATTTCAAAAGCAAACAAACTACACAGGAAAATACAATTTTTAAACAGGTGGCAACCCTTTTCAAAACATATCGGTATAACGGTGTAAAAGTTATTGCTTGTTATATTTGTCCTATAACAGTCTTCAATACAAACTATGAGATTATCCTTAGTATTTAGGATGGACTGTGGAGATGGTAAACTCACTCAGTGTTACGGGCGGGTCCAAGATGGCGGGTGGACTGTTAGCGGGTATCTTTGCAACTCAGACGAACACTTCCATAGCAATCAGGTGGCCAGAATCGGCGAGCTTTTTTCAATATGAAATTTTTGGCATACAAAAGTCCCGCAAGGCTTTACTTGCAGCGGAAAGTTCCAGTGTCGGAAAGAGAATAGGAATTTTCTGGGATAGTCAGGCGGCTCTGAAGACTCTGGGATCTGTAACAGTATCATCAAGCCAGGTCAGGCAGGGTCGGGAATGGGTTATGGGCTTAGCAAATCAACATAGCGTATATCTGATTTGGATGCAGGGGCACCGCGACATTCCGGGAAACGAAATGACTGATGAGTTCACCCGGCAAGGCTCGGCTTTTAGTGTCGCAGAGGCGGAGGATGTTATTGCGCTCCTGAGTTTCATCAAGGGCCACATCTCACGGCACTGGAGTGAGCAGGCTAAAACAAGTTGGAAACGATTGCGGACCTGCAGGGACTGCAGAAATATGTGGACTTCATTCAATTAGATGCTATCCTCGGCCATTGTAAAGATGGACAGAAGTGACATTTTCGGCTTAACTGCGGTATTCACAGCACATTAGGCTATTGGTACCCACGAGGCCCGACTGGGTTTAGACCATAGCACTATATGCCGCAGCTGTAATCTTCCTGGAATGGAGGAGACGTTGAAGCATCTGCCATGTGCGTGTCCTTCGCATTGCTAAGGCAGAATGAAATTCCTTGGCAAGCCTTTCTTCAACAATCTCTCTGAACTCAAGAATGTCAGGCCTGAGGGGCTTCTTAGATACCTAAGCTTATCAGGGTGGATATAAGGCGTAGGACCTGCCCTGCTTGCAAATTTATGTTCTTCTTTAATCTATTCTTCTGGGATTTCCTTAAGCAGGAGTCATGGCAGTAAAACGGCGCTTCGGCACTAATTGTAGTAATTGGGATTCGCCACTCTAAATACAACTCCATTTTTATTCCATGACCTGGCAACCATTGTCTTGGCAAATAAGAATCGAAAGAGTAGTAGTAAAATAACTTAACAAACCTTATCAATACTCCCCTTTTTAGTAAACTATTCTACCCAAAATTGAACGTATCAACTCGATATTAATTTGTGTGGTTAAATTTAAGTAGAACAACAAGCCAAAAGTTAAATTTTAATTACACCTGTTTGCACTGTAAAGCATAAAATATAAAAAATATCGAACGATTATACATTTACTACTTCATTACTTATAAATATATCTACCTATCATAAAAGTAAGCATTACATCGAAAAGGAATAAAAACGTGTAAATAATAAAGCAAAACACAAAAGTTTATCTACTTATTTCGGTGCTGTTCGTCCTCAAATTGAGCAATATTACAATCGCGCAGCTACACTTTTTTTTGCAAATAAAATAAACATCTAAATGGGCGTAGAACCACAAAAAAAAAGAAAAGAAAAACGTGCTCCACCGCCAAACCACCAAACACCAAACACTATTACACTAGGTCACACTAGATTCGTTAAGTTTTTCGTATATAAAACCCTTGCCGGCACAAACGTTTGTTAAATATCTATTACATAGTTACACCTTATGCACTTTGATGACGACAAAACTTGTCTACGAGGTTAATATGTATGTATTAATATATCTATGTGTTCATGTGCTGCGCGGTGACAACAAATAAATATCGACTACAATAAGTAGATACGTAAGCAAATAGTGAGCAAAGGCTTAAAGTAAATAAAGTAAACTAGTAAACCCGTCCACGCGATGCTGTGGCTTTCAATTACACTGTGCGACAATTTGAGGGTGGAAGACCACTTAGTGCCACATTTGAAAATTTTTTGATATACCTTCATAGCTACTAGTTATTTTTATTTTCTGTGGACCTAGATTTTTTATACATAGATTTTGACCAAGGAGCCCCATAGTGAAGTTTTGTGCCGAATATTTTTCTAGACTATAGTAACCTTAAAGCGACCTACAAAAGGCCCTTTGGCGCGCTCCTCCTTTTCTTTCTAGTTCTCTTTCTCTTCCCCTTTCCCCTTTATTTGCGCTTTATTATCCCTTTTTCCATTTTATTTTTCATATTTCCTCTTTCGCTTCCTGTCCTTCGACATACCGTCCCTTTCATTTTCCTCTTCCCTTTCCTTTTATTACCCATCTTCAGTGCTAGGCCTTGCATGACACTTCAAATTTAAAAATGAGATAAACCCTTGGGGAAAAATGGATTATTGAACGGTGGCACCCTTTTTGTAAAAATTTTAATAAATTACTTATTTCCATGCCAAGTCCTTTCATATGACACCTCAAATTTAAAAATCAAACAAACTATAGCGTAAAACTTTTTTTTTTTTTTGAACAGGTGGCAACCCTTTTTCAAAAATGTCTATTAAATTGCTCAATATCAGGTCAAGCCCCTTCATATGGTACCAATAATTTTAAAATCAAACAAACTATACAGTAAACTTAAATTTTCAAACATCTGGCAACCCTTTTCAAAAGAATTGAACCTTCCTGCACATTCACAGGTCAAGCCCTTTCATCTGACATTTTCGAAAATCGGTATAACGGCGTAAAAGTTATGGTGCTTACAAGAAATCGCTTAGCGTAATATATATATATTATAAAGATAGCAAGAAATCGATACGGTATGCCTTAGCAAATGCCACAACAAATAAACAACAGGAAGGAAGGAAGCTCCTGAAATATGGGAGCAATGACATTGTGTGTTAACTTTTTTCGCTTTAACTTTGTTTTTGTATGCTTTTTTTTGTAACAAAACTGCTCACCTATTTTCTACTCTAGTTGCTAGCAATGCGCGCTAAGTTTGTGCTGTTCCTGTTTATGCGCTATTTTATACCCAAGTGTGATTAAATTTGAAGGTAACTTTGAAGAAAATTTTGAAGAGGCAGCAATCACGTTTGTACATCATGTAGGTATCAGATATTGATGATAGCGATGATTGTTATATCTGTATACCATTTCCCTAATGATCGAACTCGAAAAAAGCTAAAAATATTTCTATAAACAATATATCGCACGTTTTATTCAATAGGGATTTAACTCAAAAAAAATTTTTTTTTTTTGGGAAAACGCAAACAAACATTTACAATTTCAAATAGTTTCCTTCTACGGTTAACTACAAAATCACTTTTATTTCCGCCATTTTTATCTTTTTGAGTATTTTATAAGACTAGACTCAAAGGCACGGCTCAGTTATTGAAATATATGGCAAAATACAGAAATCGAAAATTTCGAGTTAAATCCCTATTGCATAAAACGGGCGATATGTATATATTTGTATCAGTTGCGGCCCTAGCATAAATTGGCTGGGAAAGCCTATGTATTAAGCATAGCAATTAGCGATTTATATAACTTTCTTTGCTGTATTATCTGAAAGTATGATTTCGATTTCGTCATTGACTTTGATCAAACTCGTTTTGCATATTTGGTTTGTTGTTTATATTCATACCGTATGAAATTGAATGTATTGGAATAAATCTAGAAAATGAAGATGATAGAAAATCGATGTATTGTGGAACGAATTTCCGTCATCCCTTGTCAAGTTTGATTTGGTTATAAACCGGTTTCGGCTATGTGCCATCTTCAGTAGATACCGGTTTATAACCAAATCAAACTTGACAAGGGATGACGGAAATTCATTCCACAATACATCGCAATCCTATCCTGTCGGAAAAGCAAAGAACAAAAAAGAAATGATAGAAAATAATTAGGTTTAGATATACAATGCAGGGCCGTGCGCACGGGGGGGGGGGGGGGTTTTGGGGGTTAAACCCCCCCCATGACCAAATCTAAGTTGCAATGATTTTGCAAAAATTTTCAAAATACAGTTTATAAATTTTGCATTGGATTTTGACTCATAATTTTTGACAATATTAGTTACAATAATTTTACGGAAGAAGAATTGGTAAAAGTTGCAAAAAATAAGGTTGGCCAATACATAAGTTCGGCACTTTGAATTGCACTTGGAGCTTTCCGAAATTACAAAGTTGTGTAGCATATGTTCGTTTGGCATTTTTAAAAAAATTGTACTGATAACAAAAAATGTTCATTTTGTGAAAACAGTGAGCAGTTTCAATTAACAAGTACTGTAAACAGTACACGGAAAGAAATTTGTATACTTGAAAAAAGAAAAATGCTTTCTTGAACTCAATTTAGAAAATTTTTAGGGAAATAAGAAAAATTGACTTAATTATTACTGGAAATAAGAAATTGAGTTTTCCAAAAATGAGACAATTATTTTCTTATTCAAGAACACTAACAAAATCTATAGAAAAAAAATGTTGAAAAAAAATGTTTAAATAAATAAAAACATCTTTTCTTAAATTTACTTAAATGAAGAAAATCTTTTTGCTAATATCAAGAAGAATTTAAGAAAATTGTGTTTCGACGAATTGGAACAATAAAATACAGCGAAAAAAAATGTAAAATTAATAAGAAAACGTTTTCTTGAGCGAATTTTCTTGCTGAATTTGCATTTCCAAAGTTACATGTATTTTTTTTCATTTGCCATCCGCTTTGCATATTTCTGAATATTTTAGAAATTCTCAGATTGTTATTGAAGCATTTGGTATAAGGAGTTCACTATTTGCATCTTCATTTATATTAAATAAAATGTTGTCATTTCAATAAACAAGTCCTAGAAAAATACTAGTTGACTAATTATGGTTTTCTAATCCCTCATGATTAGTTTTCATTTTCCTTATTTTTTACGTTTTTAATATTTTTAGAAAATATTTGCTTAATTTAATATTTAATATTTTCTTATGCCTCAGACACACATGTGGTATGAATATTAGAATATCAATATTATGATTTGGCTATGCTATGAAAATTTTCAATTAAACTACAATATGAGGGTGACACATATGTGGTATAGATCGAAATATTACTATACTACGATGTGTGTCTCTCGCATTACTTACTTAAGCTCGTATAAGAAAAGTTTTACTTGCAACAAAAAAATAATTTCTTAATTTATTTCAAAAAACAAGAAAAAAACACTTACCCTAATTAAATTATTTCTTATTTATTTAAAATCCAATTTCACTTGAAGCAAGAAAATTTTTACTTATTTATTTAAAATCCAATTTTCTTGGATTTTCTTGATATTAAGAAATTATTTTCTAAGTTCAAAAAAGTCTAATTTTTCTCGTCTCGGCATTGATTCTAGTAAAAATTCTTTCCGTGTACTATTCAGGACCTGGTTAACTAGGTTTTCATGAATCATAATGAGTTTCAGAAAAGTTACAGAACATTTAAATTTATGGTGTATGGGTCTGGATATCTGTTTCAGCAAATATGTTTATCTTAGCGGAAAATGTATGCGAATGCAAACCAAAATTAAAAACCCCCCCAAGGCTAATTCCTGCGCACGGCCCTGATACAATGGATAATATGAATATATTTATATACATATGTATATGACTTTTATGTTTTCGCTGTACTTTTGGTAAGCAAATCAAAAAGCCTGGCTCAGTTGAAAGTAAATTCATGTGCTTCACTATCGGAACGTGCATTATCTACAAAAGCAGATGAGAAGTTATTATTAGAATCATTTAGGAAGAATTCCACTTAATTGATTGCTGACGCCCAACTTATAAAAAAAATCTCTGAATCCCATACGAAAGAGTAGGTGAATTTTTAGTTTCCTCATACCACCGACGGCAATTGAAGAACTCAAATAGTAAACACATTTCAAGCGTAAAATAACCAAATTTTAAAGAAATTCGTACAATGAAATGAACGAAAATATTTAGGCAATGCGGGCTATTCGGCTTATACGAAGCGTCCGCCACTGGTATATATAAATAAAAATTTTAGCATATCTGAAGCCGTCACCGTAGTTCTAACGTCTAATGGCCTTTTTTAAGTTCTTCTTAAAGAACATCGCTTGTAAAATTTTCCGGCGCACATTTTTCTAGAACATTTTAACGCACTAGCGACCACTAAAATGCTATTTTCTTTGAACTCCCCAAGCATATATGTAAAATGTATTCATACTTCAGGGCGTTATATTTTCTTTTTGTTTGCTGTGGTTTTTTAAGTTCTTTGCATAAAGATTTATCTAATAATAATAATAATACAATGGCGCTATTATAACTCTGACGAGTTTTATGGCCGAGCTTCTCTCCCAATTCGAGGTGTGCTCCTTTTTGTTTTTCCTACTAATTGGGTGGACCTACAGTTTTATGCCGGCTCCGAACGGCGAATGCATTTTTTGTGAGAAGCTTTTTCATGGCAGAAATACTCTCGGAGGGTATGCCGCCCACTGCCGAGAGGTGACCGCTGCTCTTAAAAAACCCAATAAAGATTTATCTACTCTGACAATACCCCTAATGAGTTTTTCTGGTAGAACATTTTCTAACGATCACGCAAATGCTACTTCTTTGGAGCAGATAAGAGATGAACTATTTTTTCGAGAGCTCGATAATGGGTTCAAATATTTGTTCATTCTCGTATCGCTGGCGATTTGAATTTTTTATCATTAGCGATTCGAGAATTTTTAATTTCTCGGATCGTTGGCGATTCGAAAATTGGTTCATTAGCGATTCGAGATTTTGTTATAAATGGCGTTTCGACAAATTAAAGGTTAACTTTGATGAAATAACAACAGTTTTTCAAATAAATTTAAGCAGTAAATAAAGTCCTCTTATTTAAATAATTTTGCATTGGTTTTTCTACATACTCGTATCTGTTTGATTATAAACTGATTTGATCTACTTTCGCGAACTCTCCTAGAATTCGCCAAGATAACATCTGCGGAACTGTGATATTCGAGTTCAGGTATAAATGTAAAATTTCAGAACTATAATGATTTTTTAGTGCAATACAACTTAAAAAAAAAAATAGAAACAAAGGATATCGCGAAAATTGATTTTCTCGAACTTGCCGCGAACTCGAGGCGAGAAATTACATTCGCGAAAATCTGCTTTCGCGAACTCGAATTCGCCGCGATATTATCCTTGCGTCTGTGTTTATTGGGATATCGTGTTGGTCTAAAGTTTAGTTTTTGATTTATTTAATTATTATTTTTATTTTTTTTTCATTTTAACCACAACTGGTTATAAAAAATTCATTATCAACCGAAACTAAATTTTTTGTTTACTATTTATATGCACATAAAATGTCTATACATATACA
Source organism: Urophora cardui (assembly GCA_960531455.1). NCBI lineage: Eukaryota > Metazoa > Arthropoda > Insecta > Diptera > Tephritidae > Urophora > Urophora cardui. The sequence goes on from OY482673.1 coordinate 128,217,403, forward strand.
CTCAAAAAAAAAATTTCTCTCGATCAAAGACATAATTTTCCTTATTTTGAACACGCGTCCCAATACAAAATTTTCTTTGTTTTGTGTAAATTTTCTCAAAAATGTGGAAAAAACATAAAAAAACATTCAAACAAATTCGTTGCCATGGGGATTTGTATAGGAATTTAATTTCTCAAAATTAAAGAAATCAAGTCTTCAAAACAAGGAAAGTTGGGAATGGAATGGCGCTTAAAGAATTTTTCATTATTTTAATGTATGAATTTTTCAAAACAAGTATATGAAACCATGGTAACGCATGTAACAACAATCTATTATATAAAAATAAGTCGCATTTTCCTCCCTGATGATTTAACTCCAGAACGGCTGGACTGAATTAAATGAAATTTTGCACATAGTTTTCGATTGAGCCCGAGATGGTTTATGGCCAAAAAAAGTATAAGAATCCGGGAAGGTTTTGGAGATATTCCACAAAATGTGGACCAGGGTAACCCTATAACGGGATCGTACGATATGGGTATCAAATGAAAGGTGTTGACGAGTGCTTGAACAAGGTGTAGTTATTGGTCCCATATAAGACCCCGTATTCGAGGTATTTCCTGAAATATGAACCAGGTGTGACCCCAAACGGGTTTTCTACAAAATGGGTATCAAATAAAAGGTGTTGGTGAGTATTTAAAAAGAGGTGATTTTCAAGACCCTATGCGACCCGTTTTACGAGATATCGACCAAAATGTGGACCAGGGGTGACCCTAGAAAGTTTGGAGGGATAGAATGGTCATAGGGATAGGGCTAGAGATCTGGATAGGGATAGGGATAAGGATAAGGATAGGGATAGGAATAGGGATAGGGTTAGCCATAGGAATAGGAATAGGGATAGGTATAAGGATAGGGATAGGGATAGGTATAGAGATAGGGATAGGGATAGAGATACGGCTACACGGCAATCTAGGACTTTTCCTTTATGCTTTATAGGAATAAATTTTAGGCAGAACAACGTCTGGCGGGTCAGCTAGTATTTTATAAACCTTTTAACATGTTTTAAGGAAAATTTACTCAAAACAAGGAAAGTAGTTTTCAAAATAGGTAAACAATTTCTTTGACCCCTCCATATATTTTTTTTCTCTCAGTGTATATATGTATATGTATATTTATATGTACATCTTTGTATGTACGTAGGTATATGTCCATATATATACTACATTTAATGCACACCCCACGTTCTTATGTGTCGTTCATCATCGTCATCACCATCATCGCACACAGCGCGCCTCCAGGCAAAATGCGCTACAACACGTTTTCCAGCACACAACACTTAGACGCGCGCGTATGTCCCCCTTAAATTCACTCGCATAGCGTGCAATGTACAAACGTTGCCCAAAGGTAGGCTGTATTCCTATTATTTTTATGATTTTTTTTTTCATTTCTCGTTTTTGTTGTAGCACAACAAATGCAAAATCAATATTTCTAAGTTGCACCACAGAAAGCATAAAAGCAACAACTACATACCTACATACACACTAGGGATTCCAATTTTTCCGATTTTTACGATCCCGGGATTTTCGGGATTTATTTTTAAAATCCCGGGATCCCGGGATTTATCCCGGGATTTGGACTTTAATTACACAGGCCGACAATATTTCCAAAAAATTTTCTAACTCAAATAAAATTCAAGTCTGGCAACCTTTGAGAACAAGTGTTAAAAATTACCGCGGAAATAAGTTTTATATATAATAGCTTATTTCAGTCAACCTCGAGTGTTAAAAAAAGCCAAATACATCGCCCTAAGCGTGTTCTAAGTGCTTTCCACCTCGGGAGTGAAAAGTGTATCAAAATAATTAAGTGCTCGCATTTAATTGAAAAATAAAATTTGAGACTCCGCATAGCGGAGGAGGTGAAAAAGAAAAACAAAACAATCCAAATACATAAATATATATAGCAACAAAAGTAGTGCACCAGCCAAAGAACGTATATTGTACGCAGGTTGTGGACCGTGCTAAATAATCTAGCGCCTGAAAGCAGGCAACAGGGATAAAAATCCAAAATACTTTAGAGTTGCCAGAGTGCAAATTTAAATAACGACCCTTTTTTATTAATAACTAATAAAAATTTACCCCATTAATGCCCAAAAAGAAAAAGTAAGTAAGAAAACAATATAAAATGCCCACTAAGCCTACCCCTCCTACGGGAGGAGGCCCCCAACTAAACCAATCCCAATTACAAGCCCAAACCGAAATGCAACAACAAACTCCGAAATCCCTGGGAGCAACCCAAAAACTCACCCCATCCCACCTGCTTAGCGCTAACGTACCTAGCGTTCAACAGCAAATTGAAGGCCTCGAAAGGCAACTCAAAATGCTGTATGCCCAACAACAACAAGCGCAGAAATCCCAAACTGCCACCCCAACTAACGAATGGATAACTGTTCAAAATTCCAAACGCCAACGCGATAGCCCAGGTAAGGGTACTGACTCTAAAAAGCAGGCTATGCTCGACCAATATTGGCTTGGAACCAATGAACCAAGTCGAAATAAATTTGCTCCTCTAGAAGATGAGGAACCAAACCAACCTGCTGAAAAAGTACCCAAACCACCTCCAATATTCATAGACAAGGTTCTTAATATTCCCCCTCTAATGAGCTTATTACAAGAAGTTGCCCCAAACTCGTATGATCTCAAGCTCACAGGTAAGGAGCAGGTAAAAGTTCAAGCATCATCCTTGGATGCCTACAAAATCATTGTGTCCCAACTAGAACTGAAGGGTACAGAGTTCTACACTTATAAAACAAAGCAAGAACGTGCCTTCAAAGTAGTTCTCAGAAACATGCACTCCACAATAGACCCAAAAGAAATTGTGGATTCTCTAAAAGATCTCGGTCACTCAGTCACAAACATTTGGAACATAAAACATAGAGTCACAAAAAAGCCTCTTCCTATGTTTATTATTGAACTCAAACCCGAATCCAACAACAAGGAGATATATCAAGTTAAAAGTCTCCTGCACTCTAAAATTACTTTCGAGCCCCCACACCCGAAGCGTGAAATACCGCAATGCGCTAACTGTCAGCAATATGGCCACACAAAGTCCTACTGCCGTCGAAAATCAGTATGTATAAAATGTGCTGGAAACCACCTCTCCTCTGATTGCAAGCGAAAGACAAGATCTGACGATGTCAAATGCGCTCTATGTGAGGGTAACCATCCAGCAAATTACAAAGGCTGTATGGTATACAAAAGCCTCCAAAGCGCCAAATACCCAACTCTGAGGAAAAAAGCGTCTACACAGCCTCAGGAGAAACCAACACAGCCAAGTGAAACCCCAATTCAAATTGAGCCATACCCAGTCACATATGCTCAAGCAGCAAAGAAAGGCGTAACACCCCGCTCGAACCCTAATAATGCTATTCCTAATAGTAATGAAACCCACACACCAACGCAAAACACTAACGAAATGCGAGAAATGATACACCTACTGAAGCAAGTCATGCAACAAATGACAGCAATGATGAGCCTCCTCGTCACCTTCACGACTAAAAACTGTGCATCTTCAACCCGTTAAATATTATTATCTGGAATGCCAACGGCCTATCCAAACACTTACTTGAAGTTAAAGCTCTACTTCAGACCCATGATATAGATATACTCCTCATATCGGAGACCCATTTTACGGACAAAAGCTATTTTGAAGTACCCAACTACAAGTTTTACCACACAAAACACCCAAGTAACAAAGCTCATGGAGGCTCAGGTATCTTGATACGGAAAAGTATTAAACATTACAACACAAATTCGTTCCGTACAAATGCTATACAAGCCACAAATGTTGTCATTGAAGACCCGAGTGGTCAGCTTACACTCACTGCTATCTATAGCCCGCCGAGGCACTCAATCAGCACTGCAGAATATGAAAATTTCTTCAAAACTCTTGGAAATCGATTTCTAGCTGGCGGCGATTACAATGCCAAACACACATTCTGGGGCTCTCGTCTCATTACTCCTAAAGGAAGACAGCTATACAATGCTATTAGCAATCTCAATTTAACCCCATTCTCTACTGGAACTCCCACTTATTGGCCAACAGATACAAATAAAATTCCCGATTTAATCGATTTTTGCGTGGTGAAAGGCATGGCTTCGTCAGATATAACTTGTAAATCCTGCTTTGAACTCTCTTCCGACCACTCTCCAATCGTGGTAACAATTGATAAAAATTTTACACCCGCAGCGGATAAATGCAGCCTTTACAATCGGAAGACTGACTGGGAGTACTTCCAACACATCATCACGTCTAATCTTGACTTGAAATTAGCGTTGAAATCTGCTGAAGATATAGAGGCAGCAGTCGAACATTTTAACAACTGCACCCAACAAGCTGCGTGGAAATCAACTCCCACCCTCACCAGACAAAAAAGGATAAATGTTACCCACAACATAAAAGCTAAGCTCAAAGAAAAGCGACTCGCGAGGAAAAAGTGGCAACAAACCCGTCACCCCGACGACAAGAAACGATTGAATGCACTCACCAAAGAACTCAAAAATATCCTCAAAATTGAACACAACAAACAGGTTCAACAATACCTCAGTAATATTGATGCAAAAGCTGCAACTGATTACTCCCTCTGGAAAGCTGCAAGTAAGCTAAAAAGACCGATTCTCTCTAATTCTCCTATACGAATGGAAAATAACGAATGGGCGAAAAGTGACGCAGAGAAAGCAAATACCTTTGCACGCCACCTAAAATCAGTATTCACCCCACATGATATTGAACCCTCACTAAGCACAACAACGGAAGTGAAAAATACTCTGAGTCATCCCTATCAAATGGACCTCCCCATAAAAAGATTCGCAATATCGGAGGTAAAAACCGTAATAGCGAAACTCAACACAAAGAAAGCTCCTGGATACGATATTATTAATGGCAACGTACTAAAGCACTTACCTTACGAAGGCATAAAATTTCTCACCCAACTGTTTAATGCAGTACTAATAACTGCATTCATACCCCCACAATGGAAAGTCGCTCAGATGAAAATGATTCTGAAACCAGGAAAGCCCCCTGATACGGCAACGTCTTACAGACCTATTAGTTTGCTGCCCATTGTCTCAAAAGTCCTGGAAGTTCTTTTCCTTAAAAGACTCTTACCCAAAATAGAAGAACGTAACATTATACCTAATCACCAGTTTGGCTTCAGAAGAGGGCACGGAACAATTGAACAAGTACATAGACTTACCGAGAAAATCTACTCTGCCTTTGAGCAAAAAAAATATTGTACAGCTGCTTTTCTAGACATATCCCAAGCTTTTGATCGCGTATGGCACAACGGTCTCCTATATAAAATAAAAAATACTCTCCCGACAAATTACTTCCTATTTATACAATCTTACCTAAAAAATCGTTACTTTTTCGTCAAAGAAGGAGCAGAGCAGTCTGAGCTTTACGAGAGCTTAGCAGGCGTCCCGCAAGGTAGTGTAATGGGCCCAATACTCTACCTACTTTACACGTATGACCTCCCAATAGCAGAAGGAGTTACTATTGGCACTTTTGCCGATGATACTGCCGTACTGGCTGCAGATCCCAACCCTAATGTGGCCTCACTCAAGCTTCAAAGAAGTTTAAATAAAATTACCCATTGGCTGAAAGACTGGCGGATAAAGTCAAATGAATCAAAATCTGTCCAAGTGACGTTTACCACTAGACGTAACACTTGCCCACCCGTAAAACTCAATGGCATTGATATACCACAAAGTGACGTAACAAAGTACCTTGGTATGCACCTTGACAGAAAGCTAACATGGAGAACCCACATATTCACCAAACGAAAAGCTCTTGGTATAAAACTGAGAAATCTTTATTGGCTCATGAATCGAAACTCCCAACTATCAATCGACAACAAACTCCTGCTTTACTCAGCTATCTTAAAACCCATCTGGACCTATGGCATACAGTTATGGGGAACCGCAGCAAACTCAAATATAGAGATTCTCCAAAGATTCCAATCGAAAACTCTTAGAATGATTGTAAATGCACCCTACTACGTCACAAACGACCGTCTGCATCGTGACCTAAAGATACCTACTGTCGCTCAAGAAATCAGAAAGTATGCTACATCATACAAAACGAGACTACTATCTCACCCCAACCCCCTCGCTCTAGCCCTGACGGCAAGACCAACTAGTTTCGTACGCCTCAAAAGAAAGTCTTTTACAGATCTTTATTGATGGACTACAATAAATGGATGCACTACTGAGAGCAATCCATACATGCCCACCAAGTTATTAAGTCATAATTAATTATTAATTACTTTTAACGAACCACAAAATTGTTAGATGTATTTTATTTATACAGTTGACAAAATATATTGGATGATAAAAAAAAAAAAAAAAAAAAATAAAATTCTACTTTTCTAAAGGATTTCGGTGCGCTGATTCTGAATTTGAAGTCGGATTTTCGGTAATGCGTGTAGGTTTTGAGATATTCGTGTCCAAAGAGATGAAAAATGCGATTTTTTGCTATATTCACTGCTCAATCTGTTAAATTATTTACTTTCATTAAAAGATGATTGCAGCTATTGAAAGAACGATCATTTCTCTTGAAAACAGCGCTTTCCTTTTTCGGGTATCTTATTCGGATATCTACGTTGTCTTCAAAAGAAATGATCGTGCTTTCAATAGATGTAATGAGTTTTTAATGAAAGTGAGTAGTTTTAAAAATATTGAGGAGTGAATATGGCCACAAACTGCGTTTTTCGCCTTTTTGGACATGAATGTCTCAAAAACTACACCGAAATCCTTTTGAAACGTAGAATTTTATTTCTATTACAAAAATTTTTCGACCAGTATTATTTTCCCACATTTGGGGTTGAAAAAAGGAAATATATATTTCGAGGAACGCTACAACTTTAAAGTGCAAAGAAAAATTATTGATATTTCCAAGCTTGCCGAAAAATTCAGAAAATTAATGCAACTTCTGAATAGATAAACATCGGAGGCAAAATTTTGATATGAATTCCGAGTATGCAGCTGCGTATTTAATTTTAGTACAGTGTTGTAAGACTAACAAGTCTAATTAAAATTTTGTTTCCATTTTCTTCCATTATTTACTTTCCATGTGGGAAAATTCCAAAAAACATTTGAGAAATAAATGACTAGGGCATGGAATTTTATGTACTAAAAAATAAAAAATATGCGCATAAAAAATGCAACAAAAACTGAGAAATATGCATGAAAAATAAAAAAAAAAATGCATTAATTCATGTTTATTGAAGTTACAATTGGCGCTTTCGATTCGCCATCAGACAAGCGAGGTCGGATCGAACAAAAATGTTTGAACTCATAATGAGTAGTAGCCATATTCGCTAACTGGTCGATAAAAATTTCCCTCTGCTCGCTATCATTCACATATAAATTTGGCAGAGGGAAATTTATAGCCAGCAGAGAAATTGTGAATCGAAAGCGGCTAATAGTTAAATAAATTAGGTACAAATATTTTTTAATTCAATTTTGCTCTTACGTTGTACGTTTATACATATGTATGTATGTTTTTATAGATATGTACATAAATTCAGTCTTGAACATTTCATAATTTGTAAAGGTTAATCCTTATTTAACGATTCATTAGCGTACACAATGAAATATTTTTTTCATATTCTCAAAAAGAAAAATTTGCCGATTCGGTCGAAAAAAGCTCTTAAACATAGAAAACGAACGTTCTAAATCCACAGAGGTAATAGGAGCATGTTTGAAAACGGCTCTTTGTCGACAGGTATGCACCGTATCGAATATACTAATAATAGCCGTGTTCACACGAAACTCTATTCGTCGTCAGATGACTGTTATGCATGAATTTCGTTTGTATAAAACTGTCAACTAGCAAATTACAAAAATAGGCAATATAATGCGAAATATGTAATAAAAAAATGCAAACAACGCAAAATATGTAAAAATATGCATATATGACCAAAATATGCAAAATATGCAAAAACATTTGAATGCCATTTTTAAGACAATTTCACGATTCGCAAAGATTGTTTATTTATTTTGCTCTACCTAAATCTAAGAAAAACATGTATTTGCATAAATTTCCATGCCCTATAAATGACCAAAAATCAGGAAATAGAAATTATCGAATGAATTTTGCCACAAGCTAAAAGCTTTAAAAATACCTAACGTACGTTTCCTTACAACGCGTACTTCAATACAAAAAAATTTAATAATTAAAAAAAAATCAAAAATTTTAATCCTTACTTTAACTAATGCACTTTTTTATTCTAGCAAAAATGTCGCACTTTCTTCCGGCTGTCACATTTTTTTCTTCTCTTCTACACAGACACAACACTTTTTTGGGGATGTTTGTTCTATTGACAAAATATAAAACTGGCCCGACTGCGGGCAACATTTTCTGCTCTTAGCACAAGTAAAAGGTTGCATTATTTTTGTTTCATTAATCACATGAAAAATTCAACACTTTAATAGGGCACATGACACATGTTGATAATGCTGCAATGTAATAATGCAACATTTTCATTCAGAATAGGAAATGCTATTAGTATACAGATCTGAGACCAATAAAAATTATATAAAATATAACTTTTCTTTGCTATAATAGCGGAATATTCTCTCTTTATCTTATCCCGAAAATCCCGGGATAAAATTCTAGCGATCCCGGGATTTTCGGGGTGTCAAAAAGGGCGGGATCCCGGGATCCCGGGATCCCGGGATTGGAATCCCTAATACACACTGACCGCCGCAGGCAGGCCTTCGTTACAGCGTCAGCGTTGTGCTGAAGTATGCCACTTCACCGCGTGTACTGCAAACATTTTGGCCGGGGTCAAAATGCGACTCGACGACAATTGTGCACGTCACGTTTTCAACGTGCTATAGGTACACTACATTAAAGAGACTGCCACTCCTTTACCAGCCAAAAATACATACCTATATATAGGTAGTTAATAAAGCAAGTTGGCATATACATACATATGACCGCTAAACAAACACACGTATGTAGTTAGAGTTGCCTTAGAGAATTTATTATGATGCAATATAGCCTTATATGCGCGTCTGAGTCAATTTATTTGTTTCTTTTTCGCTTTTTTACTTTTCATTCTTCTTTTAGCTTTTTTCTTTATTCCTTTACCTTTTTTCTTTATGCTTTGCGCAATTTATTAACTGTCAAGTAAACCAATTATAGAAATATACCTACTCCTGCATATATGCCCCATGTGATTGCATGCTGCATACTTTTAGGCTGAAGCCATATAGCAAATTGTTTTGCATAAACAAGTTATTTACTGACTTACTTGGCATGTTTATGTTTTTTTTTTATTTTAAACGTCATATCGCCATCAGGGCAAAACAAGCATATTTCAGCAGCAGTATTCACATGCGAATTCTCGTCCTCGCCGAGCGCAACCACTGTTGCACGTGCGTTTATGCAAATCACCTTTGTGTGTGTGTGTGTGGAAGTTAAAGCGCCTAGAAGCCGTTTTCATTATATTATTTTGCATGCATTTTTCTATTTCGCTTATTTTTGCCGCTAACGAGTCTGCAGTGATTTGTTGATATGAATAATTGTATTATTTAGAAGTTGAATTTTAGTTGATATATTTTTGTATGAGTTAAATGGTAATTGTTGTGGGAGGTTACTGCTGTTTGAACGTTAGAAAAACTGCAGATTAATATGACTTGATTTTTGGAAAATAGCACTGGTCGACAAGTTTTTGTTACAGAAATAAAAGTCTACTTTTGTAAAGGATTTCGGTGCGCTGAATCCTAATCTGAAGTCAGATTTTCGCTAATACGTACAGTTTTTGAGATATTCATGGTTAAAGAGGCCAAAAACGCGATTTTTGGCTATATTCACTCATCAATATCTTTTAAATTACTTACTTATTTTAAAAACTGATTAAAGCTATTGAAAACGCGGAAATTTCTCTTGAAGAAACCATTTTAATATTTCAGATATCATATTAAGCTTCATTAGTTTTGGAATATTTTCTCCATACAAAAATAATTAAAAATTTTGAAGCACGCTTTTAGGCAGTTTATTATATTATGGACGTATATAAGTGGCTTCGTAAAAAAAATTGTTTTGCTAAGCAACTACAAAATTTGATTGCGCCTATAACATGCTACAAATGCTGCCGTTGTTTTCGACGACAAATACCTTATTGTGCAAAAACATATATTACTACATACCTAAATAAGATATCCGAAAAATTAAAACGTTGTCTTCAAGAGAAATGGCCGAGCTTTCAATAGCTTTAATCAATTTTTAAAATAAGTAAGTAATTTAAAAGATATTGAGGAGTGAATATAGCCAAAAACGCGTTTTTCGCCCATTTGGGCATGAATATCTAAAAATCTGTACGTATCACAGAAAATCTGACTTCAGATTCGGATTCAGCGCACCGAAATCCTTTAGAAAAGTAGAATTTTATTTCTGTAACAAAAATTTGTTGAAATTTTGTCGACCAGTGTTAACAGCACTATTCTGTGAAATTTACAAATTATCAATAAGTTGACAAATAGTCAAGATTTTTATCAAATTGACAATTTTTCCTATTCTGTGCGTAACTTGACAAATCTAAAAAGCTCTTACGAATGTGATTTTCCCAACACGTGGTGAAATAAATATTGTAAACAGAAATCAGCTGTTTATACAATTAAATCGCAAAATAGAAACTGAAAAAATGTAAGCATTTTATATCTACATATGAATGTATGTTTATACATACATATGTATATAAGGATGAAAGTTTGTTTGTTTGTTTGTTTGTTTGTGTGTTTGTTCCTTATGCACGCCTAAGCTACCGGGCCGATCACAAATTTAAAATTATGACTACATTTAATTCTGGTATCTCAACCCCTTCCCGAGATCTAGGCCAATATAAGGACCCAGATGGCTCCAAAATATTTTTGAGCAATATTGGTATCAAATTAATGGTATAAATCAGAGCTTCAATAGAGAGTTCATTCCATTCCAAATTTCCAGTCGGTTCTCCAGATATAGACCAAAACCTGGTCCCGGATGTGCCCCAAATATTTTTGCGCAATATTGGCATCAAATTAAGGGTGCGTCTTAAGGTGTCCATATATGTTTAGCGCTATACGGATATCTCAATCGGTTCCCGATATTGAGACCCAAACATGAACCTGAATAGCTCGAGATATTTTTGAGCAATGTAGTAGTAATCAGGTTTCCAATATACAACTAACTTTTTTTTCGATACCTAAATCGATTTATGTATATGATATAGACCGATATGTGGACCAGGATGGTCATGGAAAGTTGTTGATAAGGAACGGGAGAGGGAAAGAGAGAGAGAGTTGTATAGGGAGAGGTAGAGACAGAGCGAACGGGAAATGCAGAGTAGTAGGGACACCGATAGGAAAGGGAGAGTGCGTGCCCACACATTTTTGATAGGACCCGTTTTTGATAGGACCGCCAAAATCCGGACAGTTAATCACAAAGACGTCTGTTGATCGTCATATGGTTGTAAATAATGAATAAGGCGCTGGCACAATTGACGGGTCAAACGAAAATTTTGCACGAACAAATTTTCACTCGGAAATTTTTCACTAGGAAAATGGAGCGCTCGAGTCCCGCAAGGATCTTAAGTGCCGCGAACGATTTCTATTTTCCGCATTTTCTTCCTCATTCACCAATAACAGAAAAATTATAAAACCTTGCGATTCAAGAATCATCTAAAGAAGGATATCGCAGTAGATAAGCTGATTGGAATTGTGTATGTATACTAAAAAGTGTGAATGTCAGACAAAACGAATCGGCAGAAATTTTTCTTTGATATTCATTTCTCTTCTCTTTCACATTGACATTTTTAAAGAAAACACACACATAAAAACGGAAGTAATATAACCTCTATTTGGATAAGCCTTGTTGCGATTCCATTATTTAAGAAAATATAAAAAAATAACTTTGAATTCAAAACGAATTTTATTTGTCAAGACCAATCGACGTATTGACAATTTGGCAAGAAAAGAGCTTTTTTATTTTGACACAGAATAGCAAATACTTGATAAATAGTCAAAATTGACAAATAAGCAATATGGTGAATTTGTCAAGTACACAGAATAGAGCTGTAAGTCTTACACTCAAAAAAAGAAAAATTCTCGCGATCAGACATATTTTAGCTCATTTTGAATACGCGCTCCAATACAAAATTTCCTTTGTCTTGCGTAAACTTTCTCAAAAATGTGGAAAAAAACATCCAAAAACATACAAAAAAACTCGTTGCCATGGTGATTGGTATGGGAATTAAATTTATCAAAATTAAAGAAATCAAATCTTCAAAACAAGACCAAGTTGGGAATGAAATGGCGCTTAAGAAATTTTTCATAATTTTGATGTATGGATTTATATAAAACAAGTATATGAAACCATGGCAACGCATGTAAACAACTTCATTTTATAATCCTTTTAACATGTTTTTTTGGCAAAATTTTCTCAAAACAAAGAAAGTAGTGGTCAGTATTGGGAGCCAATCTCTTTGACCCCTCGATCTATTTTTTTTCTCAGTGTATAACGCTGCCAGTGAAAATAACTCCAAATCAAATTTCCTTTGCTTTCTTTTTACAAAGATTTTGTCTGTGAAATTTTATGGCGAATAATTTTCTAGAATATTTTAAACCCCTAGCGACCTTCAGAATACTATTTTTATCGGACTTAATAAAAGAGTGGTCAAAACGACCTATTCGTGAAGATATTATAGGGTTAAAGTATTCTACGAAATTATAGCCCGTGCAATTTTACTATAAGTTTCCTAACAACATATTTCTATGCCATATTTATTTTAACACTTTTTTCCTTTATTTAAAACTCACTGAGATGGCAACAAAAAAAAAATTTTACCTCAGAGAGCAAAATGGTTTGGGGATTTTACTATATGCAGTGGTCTTTCATTCCGCCCCATAAGTGCTGTTGCACAGTGTTTTCGCTTGTTGGTACAAAAGGGCATTAAAACCCATTATGTAGACTACCTCCAAAAATCCTCTTTAGGACAGAAGCATACGTTGCTTAAGTATATGCTGTTAGTTCATCGAGTGCTAAAGTTAATCGAAAACTTATACCTACTTACTTTTCATCATGCAATTGACAATGTCAATTTGACATCCACCATTATGCAATCCTATTAATTTCAGCTTCGTGGTCATAGCAAAGTGATATAATAGCAACGGTTTAGATGTTCAAGTTCTCTTCTAAGACCAATCATTGCAATTCATACTCACTTACTACAAACTGCTATTAAATGATCTCTTGATAAGTAAGTTGCAAACAGCTCGAGAACGAAGTAAAATCTTTCAAAAGTGACCAAAAAATCTCAAGTTCTCTTCCAAAGTCAATAATTTTGTTTTATAATCATACCATTCAACTACTGTAACTAAAAATGTTAGGCTAACAGCACTGGCTTGCCCCAAACTTTAAACCTTTAAATACACTGTTATATATATTCGTAGCTGAAGAGTGTTTTTTACAACTGTGAAAAACGGTTTTTCAAGCTAAATATACGTATGTTAAAAGTTATAACATTCGCTGCTGTAACTGTTAAGGCAACTCCAGCATCGTTTAATTAACTTTTCTTCAATAGCATCCAGACTTAGGTTTTATCGATAGAATAAACGGGCAGAGGATGAGCTATGGCTTTATTGTTAACCTTAAACAGTAACAAAAACAATAAATAATTTATTTGAATTTTGTATGAGCCAGTTTTTTTAAGAAAATTTGAAAGAAGTTATGGATCCATTTCGGTGATCACGACATCTCTTTCATTCACATAAAAGTAATTATTAGAAATAAAAGGTCATGTAAAAACAAACATAAATAAAATATTATTATTTTCAATTTAGATAAGAACATTTAATTAGTTCCGACCTTGAATATTGAACTTTCTTTTCTTTGGGAAAACTGGTTTCTCTGCTGTATGTCGTAAATCTAAAGAGATAGCTATTCCAAATTAAATCAAAAACAGTGGTGGCAATGAAAAATAAATGAAAGTCACAAAAATTTGCAATGGCGAATCAATAACTTGAACCGAACTGTACTTAAGCCATAAATAAATATGAAGTTACTAAAGCTTACTAAATAAGGTACTAAAAATTATTTGTTATAATTTACCAACAGCTTATCCGCTATAAAGAAATAATTAACGAAAAATACTAGGAACACTGCAATGTGCGCAAAAAAACGTTATAGTCCATAAACCATAGTATTTAGTACAAAGAAGCAATAAAGCCATAAAGAGCCTTGAATATAAACATTTTCATTAAGTATAACTATAGAAAAGCGTTCTTTAGCTATAATACAGACGAAAGATTCTCAACACGCTTTAAAAGCTTTATGTTGGCGCTTTCGTCCACGTACTTTTCTTATACACATACCCACAAAGCCAGCAACAAGAAGAAGAGTTCGCACCCTTAATGAAACCACCCCCATAAGCAATGACTCAGTATTTTCAACACTAATAGTGAAATCATCCCCAAAATACAAAAAATATAATTATGTATCGCCTTGTTCTTGTAGCCTTGCGCACAAAAATGTGTTCATAACTGGACAACTGGTTGCAAACTTGAGTAGCAAATAGCAAAAGCAAAGTAAAAGCTCTTCAGTAGCTTATTAATTTTTAGACGCCAGCGAGCAGCTTAATCGCTGTTGTTGCACTTCCGTTTTGCTTTATATTGCGCTACGATTAATTCCTGCCAACTTTCAAATAACATAAAACATCCATTCTCTTTCTCTTTATAATTTCACTTTATTCATATTTCTATTAATTTACAGTTTATTTTCTTCTGCATACGCATATGTTTGTATGTATTGAATAATGCAATTGCACATGACTGTTTTTCGTTTAAGCAAAGTATCAAAACACTTTCTTAGCAGCCATTTTTTCTCGGAGTAATAATAACTTAAAAGAAAAATCACAATATACATATACATATATGCATTTACTTATAAATTTACTATTTAATATGTACAACAAATATATTTTTCACAAACAATTATAACAGCTCGCCTACAAATACTTAATTTTTGTTATGCATTTATTTTTTTTGCATTTATTTCTTTTGCATTTAATTTTTTGTTTTCTTTCTCTATGATTTCTTTTTATGAAAGTTTTAGGGTTTGCCAAAATTCGCTTCAAAAATTGCGCTTTTATGTTGATAAATGTGAAACCGAAAAAAATCATCAAAATATTTATGCATAGCATTAAAAATAAGGCGTCACACAAATTTTGCAATTGAAATTTATTTTAAGGCACAAAATTATATTTTAAAAGCAACGGGTAAATGATGAACGACTACAAATAAGCGAAAACTTCCGTTAAACTGTTTTATTTTATTGTTTATTTATTTTGATTTTATTTTATTCTATTTTATTTATTTTTTATTTTATTGTATTTTATTTAATTTTTATTACATTTTATTTAGTTTTATTTTGTTAATTTTTTATATTTTCTATTTTACTTTATTTTATTTATTTTATTTTATTTTTTTTTTAGCTTATTTAAATTTTCTTTTTTATTTTTTTTTTGTTTTTTTACTTAATTTTATTTAATTTTTTTTATTTCAATTCATTTTATTTTATTTGATTTTGTTCCATCTTATTTTATTTATTTTATTTATCTTATTTTAGTTTATTGAAATATGATTTTTTATTTATTTTTCTTTATTTATTTTTATTTTTTTATTTAATTTCTAATTTATTTAAATTTTATTTTATTTATTTTACTTTGGTTTATTTAAATATTATTTTTCTTATTAATTTTTTATTTTTTTTTTATTTTTTATTTTATTTTTATTTTATTTTGTTTTATCTTCTTTTATTTATTTTATTTATCTTATTTTAGTTTATTTAAAGATTTTTTTTATTTTTTATTTTTTTTTTTTTTTTACTTTTTCATTTAATTTTTAATTTATTTTAATTTATCTTACTTTGGTTTATTTAAATATTATTTTTTTGTATATTTTTATTTTTATATATTTTTGTATATTTTTATTTTATTTTGTTTTATTTTATTTTATTTTATTTTATTTTATTTTATTTTATTTTTCTATTTCGTTTTATTTTACTTTGTTTTATTTTTCTCTATTTTATTTTTATTAGATTTTTTTGTTTTGTTTTTTTTTTATTATTTTATGTAATTTTTATTTTATTTTGTTTTATTTCATTTTCTTTTATTTTAGTTTTTACTTCATACTATTCAATATAATTTTATTTTTTTTTACTTTTCATTTATTTTATTTTTATTATTATTTGGTTTTGATTTATTTCTTTTATTTATTATTTATTTTTATTTTAAGTTGTTTTATTTAATTTTCTTTATTTTACATTATTTTATTTTATTTATTTTTAATTTATTTAATTTACTTTATTTTACTTTATTTTATTATATTTTATTTTATTATATCTTATTTTTGATTTTATTTTATTTTTTTTTTGTTTTCATATCTCATTAATTTATTTTATTTTATCTACTTTATTATATTTTATTTCATGTTATTTTTGATTTTATTTTATTTTACTTTATTTAAATTTTATTTTATTTTTCATTTGACTTTATTTTATTTTATTTTATTACCCTTTACTGCTATAACTTTTTTATTTCCCCCTGCTATTATTACTTCCGTTTTCCCTTTTAATATGCCTATATAAGTTCTACGCATTCATGGATGTTTATATAACTCATATTTATGTATGTATGTATGTATGTATGTATGTATGTATGTATGTATGTATGCATGTATCTATATTAAAAATATATTTATTATTATTGTTTTGTATTATAAGAATGACTATTTGTCCCAATATCTATTATTATATTGCGTAAGATGTAAAGGCCCTTTAGGCAAGTCCTTAGAAAGTTTTGAGTTTGACAAACTAGGGGGCGGAGATTATTATTATTAATATTTTATGGTCTTTCCCTATTATACTTTTTTTTTAACTATAATAAAAGTTATAAATAAAAATCAAACTTTTCATTTACAGCTGATAATTCATGAATTATTTTCTTAAAAATAGCGCTTAAAAGTATGCAACAAATATGTTTTGGGGATAGGGGTTAGATCACTTAAGATTATTACGATAAAAAACTCTAATAAGTAGGTATGAGGGAAATACTAGCGGACCAGATGACTTGGAGAGTAGAAGACTTCGAGAGTAGAAGACTTGAAGAGTATAAAACAAGAACAAAATACTTTGGGCAATTGATATAAGTATGTAAGATTTTAAGTAAGTTTCTTTCCGAAATGTGTATTAGCATACGGATTTGTTGCCAGCAATAGAAGTTCGCCATTTCGTATAAATTTTGAAGCTCTGTGGCATCATAGAGCCATTTAAGAAGCGCAATTTCACAAACTTATATGTAAATATGATTCAAACTTGATAAAATTTTTTTTTTAATTTTTTTCAAAACATAGCCTACTTTTAAGCGCGCTGCTTTTCAAACACATTAATTTATAATTTTATAAATAGGTATGCTTTTCTAGAAGTAAAATGCTTAAGAACTACATTTATATATTCTACACATATATGTATGTATTGAAGTACGTATAAATATGAATATGTATATATGTAACTATGTAACTAATTTGATGAGTATGCTATTTAGTACGCAGTAAAATTTATGTATTATTTCCTTTTCAAAAAAAAAACTCCTCTTCTTTGTCATTACGCAGTTTTTACTTAGTAATTTGCTTCATTTCTACAAATACCTACAATTATTTTTCTTTAAACTAATCCTAAATGTAAACCTCTTCCTCCTTTTCAGTCATGCACACAAAGCGAGGTCTTTGTAATTGAGAAAAAAAAAGAACAAATGACAACAAAACAGAAGAGAGAGAGAGAGCACTGCTGTGCTGTGAGAGAAGCCATTATTCAAAAATTACCTCGCCTTTCTTTTTGCTTGTTTCTTTTTCCGACATGGAATGGGGAATATAATACATTGTGGTAGGATTTTCCGTCATCCCCTTATCATTAATAATAACGATATTAAAAATGGCACATTGCTAACAGGGGATGATGGAAAATTGTTCCAGCATACAACAATTGCGGAAACCCCCCCAGTATGAGTTGCTCACTCATGCTATATAGCTCGAACAACGCATAAGACGGCTGAGAATTACAGAAGTTTTCCACAGCCGCATGCGAATGCACGAACGAAAGTTATGCAGCATAAATTGCGTGAACAACATTTACAATTGCTTAATTTCAGCATCGAACATGAATACTTTTTGCTATGATTGTGTACTCTGGCCTTCAAAGCCCATTACTAAGCATGTTATAAAAATATGACTATACAATTCTTTCGCTCGCTCTTTGTTTTACTCTTAAGAAACTTTGTTTTACTCTTTTATTATTTCTCTCTATTAATTCTCTATAAATTAGAGTAAATTTCTCTCTAAAAACCTTCTCCTACTAATATTGTTCCTTTCTTCTCTTTTGATCTACTCGTTTCCTGTCTGCTAGAGACTTATTAAAAGGCTGACATACTCCATACCTCCAGCTGTTCTTTATGGACCTGCCTCTTACTTCAATAAATTTTCATTCTAAAAAATACTTAGCAGAAAATTGACCTCTTGTGAAGATTTTGTCGTTGATACAGATCCTCAGATAGCTGAGAACGCCTTGAGTGACATGTTTCTTCTTTTTTCACTCCCTTGGCATCACTTTCTTTTCTTGTATTTCTTCCTGCTTATTTTCTCTACCTCTCTTCATTTTTTTCCCTTCTACTATTCTGACATTTTCTCTTTTCTATTCTGCTATTTATATTCTCTGCATCAGCTCCATTGGCGTCTGTGGATCTGTAATGTTCATGCTCAAGCCCTTCTCTGCGCTCAAATCGCCGATACTCGCCGATGCTGCCGCCGCAGTGGTCACCACAGTTGACATGACATTTTCAATTGCACCCGCTACCGAACTCAAAATTGCTGCTGCTGTTGTTGTAATCAATGTTGTGCTCGTCGGTGTGAGTAGAGTGGATAACAGTGGCGCAGCTGTTGTTGACGTGCTTGTCGTGGCCGCTTCAGTAGTCGCTGCCGCAGTACTAGCCGCCGTAACAGCTGCCGCGACGGTCGTCGCCATCGTCGTAGTGCTCGCCTCCGTAGTGGGCAAGAGCGTAGATACCGTTGTAGTCAATATCGCTGCCGCAACAGCTGCTGTACTATTCAAGAGCGGTGCTGCGGTGCTAGTTGTGCTAGTGCTGGACGTACTGCTGCTTAAAAATTGTGTATGTGTACCAGTTGGATCCAGCATGGAGGCTGGCGCATATGGATAAGTTGGACAAGGATTCGTGAGTTGCGCGCCCAACATGGACTCAAAGACATAACCGATGAGTGAGCCTGTGGTGAGACCGACATTGTATGATAGAGTCATCATATTGCCGGTGACCTCTTTCAGCGTGCCAGGTACCTTGGCTGGGGCTAACATCATTGGAAGACTACCAGCCAACCCATTACTAACACCCAAACCAATGGTGAAGACAAAAGCGGCCGTCTCGCCGGATATCACGGGCTGATGGCGGGGCGCGCAGCAAAGTAACAGCAACGGCACCAAAACGATACGCAACCCGGACATTAAAATCAATTGACGACGCGACCACGGATATGGCACAGCAGCCAATATCTTGCCAACCACATCGGCTGTATTGAAGGTGAACATGAGCAAGACGGGCAACCAAGTGCCGAGACTGCATGAAATGATCTCCGATTCTATGCCGGGATACAGTGAAAGTGTCACACAATAGGCCAATGCAATGCAGACCATGTAAGGGTAGATGGCCTGTGCAACCGTCCAACGTGAAACGAAGCCATTCTTCAAATCACTCAATTTTCCGGGCGTACACGTGCCGGGAGTGAGTACATGTTCCACTTTAAAAGCAACCGTGGTCGGTGTTGTTGGCTCCTGTGGTGTGCCGGGCATTTCGGGCATATTATTCAAACCTTCGATAACACTCTCGCCTGCTGTTGGATTGGATAGTTCATAGACGGGATTACTAAAACTCAAAGCGCCTGTAGTGCTTTTAGCGGAATTTGATGGTGTTGATGTGGGTTCGAGTGTGAGTACGCCATACTTAGCCGAAGGTGTATCACCATCAAGATCATTTTGCTGTAAGCAGAGAGAGGGAGAGGGAGAAAATAAATTAAAAATAAAAAGAGATAAGCTATTGTTGTCACTAACCAAACGATCTTCATCCGGTCTCAGCACTATCTTGGCGCACTGTTTCATATGATAACGCACAAAGGGCGAATGTATCGTTGCCAAATGCAGCACATAGCTCAGCAGTACGTATAGCGTGGAGGCGAGAAAAAAGATCACCGTGGAAACACGATCATTTTTGATGAGCATTTTTGTGAGTACACGATTGGAAGATACCAGGAAGCCAGCAATACTCTCGCCAGCCATAACAGCTTGTGTATATTGTTTGGGTAACATGCTGGCAAAGCCGTAGAAGCTGGATTGTTGCACTGTATGGTAGAAAGAGAGAGAGAAGATGAGAATGAGAATTTAGCAGTGTTTAAAGGAGAAAATGCAGAATAAATAACAGAGCAGGGAGAAGGAAGAATAAGTGAGAGAGTTGAAGAGAAAGCAATGGGAAATAAAACCAAAAAAATTCAAGTAAATTGAAAAAGGGAGCGCGCTGCATTTTTCTTCCCTCGTTATCTTATTTTTTTCCATTGATAAACTTTATTTGGACTTCCTCGCTATAAGAGGTCAGGTATGATGGTCATAGCCAAGCGGCACTCAGAGCGCGGGAAATGAGATTGCTGACGGCCTTGCGAGAGAGGCAGCGGCGGCAAAACCAATAGGACCTGAGCCCTTCCTATGTATAGGACCACATACGATACGGGAAGAGCTCAGGATTGAGGAAATCACAATGAAGAAGCAGCACTGGCGACAATCTGCTGGAATGCGCCAGGTAAAACTGTTGCTGGGAAGATACAATAAAAAATGCTTCAAGGAGATTATGGACTTCCTCGAAAGCAAGCTGAGAATCCTGACGGGACTCTTAACTGGTCACTGCAGACTCAAAAGCCATATGCACAGAATAGGCATATATTCAAGTTGCCTGTGCCGGTTCTCTGATATGGAAGATAAGACCGCTGAGCATATTCGCCTCGAATGCACGGCCATATCTAGAAGGCGACAGAGCATACTTGGGCAATATCAGCTTGAGAGTAGCCAAATACCAACACTGAGGCCAACGCAATACTCCACATTGTATGTGAGATTGACCTAGAGGAGGTATTATCATGAGCTGGAGGGCACAATAGACCCATAGGTCGCGGTGCGTATCATCCTTTGAATAACTATCTATCTATCTATGATAGTCAAATTTTCGTCTCAAGATTAATTCTTCGTAAGTGAAAACCTCCTAGTTAGAAAAAAGGTTTTTATAAGCAGTATATTTATGTTCCGTACTAATAACTACCCAAATCCCTTGGTCAGCTCCTGCAGCAGTAGATATGAAATTCTGCAACTTGAAGCCTTATACAACTTCCATCAGAATATACTAAACTTGAAATGTAGGAAGGAGAAGCCGAAGAAGGGTACTAAAGATGGCACATCACAGAAACCGGTTTGAAACCAAATCAAACTTGCCAAGGGATGACGGAAATTCATTGCACAATACAAGCTCTGGTATTTTCTTTGAAAAGCTTTGAAGCTTATGCCAGCAGTGCTACGTACCGAAACTCAGCTTTTTTCGGAATTAAGAGGTCGTAGCTTCAGAAAGGATAGGTACTTCGTACATGAAATCACACGCGCTTTATTTCCACTATCTTAGAAGTGCCTAAATTGACTTCCGGGAACTAGCAAACTCTCTCCGAGGGATTTATGCCTCAAAGAAGCAAATAATAGAAAGACAAACCTTAGCACTTGCAATCATAAAAGATCCTTAAAGTTAAAGTGATAGGCGAGATGATTAGAGGGACTGCTATTGCTTAGATAGAGAAACCTACTACTAGCTATGAGTATTCTTATTAGAAATCATGCAGGAATGCTGGGTCTTTCTTTCTTGATAGGTTTAAAAAGGGGTGAATATTCTATCTGGATTCATTACAGTAAAGGCGCGGGCTCATTGGGAGCATATTTAGCGTATAAAGCTCATTGGGACATTTAAGGCAAGGAAACAAAACTAGCCTTGTCCAAGTTGTCTATCCTTCTCTGTAAATTAAAAATTTTAAACTCAACTTTTTCCAAAAAAAAAGTAAAATTAGTTTTATATGTACTTATGTAAGTATTACAAAGTGTCATCTATCATTACACAAACATAAATACATACCTGTACAACCGATAGCCACCAGCGATACAGCAGCCAAATTCACCGAATATGCCGTATTGGCGGCAAACATATGAAATGCCACCTCACAAACAGCAACAAATATGAGCGTTGTAAATGAGACGACATAACCGAAAAGGACACGCACACGAAACGATGCCAACGATAGGAAAACATTATTGAGTAAAACTGTAGCAAATGCGACAATTATATATGTCATAGACATGTCCAATGCCACCGAACGGCCGGGAAAGCGGGCTTGCCAATAATCGGCGGCGATGATGAAACTGCAAAAAAAAAAAACAAACAAACAAAAAACAAAAAACAAAGAGAAAAATTATTGAAAATGTGAAGGAAATTAAAAAAAAATTGCAATTTTTTTATTAGTTTTTTTTTCTGCTTGAAACATTAATCATAGCTGAGCCGCAGTAAGTGAGGGTCATGAGAGATTTATTTTTATTATTTTAATGGAAATTATATATGTATGTATAAATGACATTGGTAGTATGCTCACCGTGACTATTTATAATCACATGTACGCGTACTTACATGTAAATATGTACATTAAGCCTTATCACGAAAATAAAGTTTGCGTGTGTTAGTTTTATTTGAACACTTATGTCGAAAAAATATTTTTGGCGTAAAATTTTTGTTTTAAGCCCGCGTTAAAAACAGCTAAATCGCGTTTTTTGTAATAACTTCCTTATTTGATGTCGGATCTCTATAATCTTAATATCGCAGAAAAGGTCTCGCTCAGCAGTATATTTGGCCCATATAAAGTTTCGACCTCAAAAGTTGTTCTGAGTTTTACCTTTAAAATTTTGGAGTTACTATCCCTAGATTTTTTTATTTTTATCAAATTATCCCAAGTTCTTATTTATATGAGGCAGTAACGCCATATAGTATGAGCTTTTGTTTAAAAAGTATTCTAAGTCCTCGCTTGACTTGAGAATGTTGTACCGCGATGGAACAGCTAACAATACTGGATATATGATATGCAAAAAATTATTGATGATTGGACTATTCGTGCTGATCAACACTATTTATATTGAATGAAAACGGCTGTAGTGAAGATTTGGTAAGTATTCAAGTGGGATCTCTAAGCACAGCGCGCTGGCTTACAACGGCTTCACGATTTCTGCATCCGTGCGTATCGTAAAATCATACTAAAGAGACAACGGAAGTCTAAATGTATTACCAATACTTGCGCTGGATGCGTCGTCTGCCCCTAGAAATGCAGTTAATTATTCAGCCTACAATTTAAAACAACGCACTTTACTTTAATCCCGAAAACATCTTATTATCTATGATAATAGGGACCGAAAATGACGATGTCCTCCAAATTTTGAGATATTTATGGAAGAAGTTTCAGAGCTCTGAAAGTGAGTTCTTCGTCGTTCTTCGTTTGCTCAAACTCAAAAAAAAATTACTCAGATTATGGAAAAATGGGAACGATTCGGCGCTAAAGACATATTTTCATTGTTTTGAATACAATTTTCTTTAAAACGTGGTTTTTATTCCTTGATTTAAAGAAAATTGTACATCAAAACAATGAAAATGTGTCTTTAGCGCCGAAACATTCCCATTTTTCCATAATCTGGGTAAGTTGTTTTTTCAGTGCAGGTTTCGAACGTTGAAAACAAATTGGAATTTATGTGCAGTGTATTCTCTTCCCTCTCATATGCACTTTATAGACATATATGTAAGTATAGTTTTTTCCTTTTCTTTATTTTTATTACCTCAACAATAGTTACTCATACGCCCCCCCCCCCCCCCCCCCCATTGGATCTGGGAAAACTGAAAATGTTTTCTTAAATATCTCGAAAATGGGAGCTAATCTGGATTTTCTAAAAACGCCATCGTAATCTGGAGCCAAAAATTAAGCTGACGTGCTTCGCCGTTTCTCTGTGGTAATTTTTTATAAAAAAAAACAAGTGTTTCATTTTACAACGTTATAACTTTTTTTTTTGTGAATAAAGGCTAGAATTTTTTTGGGGGATTCCTCATGGTTTTTTGAGAGCTTTGTATTAGTGATAAAAATAAAAAAAATCTAGGGATAGTAACTTCAAAATTTTTAAAGGTAAATCTCAGAACAAGCTTTGAGGTTGAAACTTTATATGGGCCGAATATACTGCTGAGCGAGACCTTTTCTGCGACATTAAGATCATAGAGATCCGACATCAAATAAGAAAGTTATTACAAAAAACACGATTTAGCTGTTTTTAACGCGGGCCTAAAAAAAAATTTTTATTATTTATTTTTATTTGCCATTTCATCAGCCAGAACGTTACCTTGAACACCACAGTGGCTGGATACCCTTATAAATTGAAGTTTATTCCATTTTTCTACGGAACCAAGCTTCAACTTAGATTCGTGAATAATTTTTGTAGAGGTTCAAGCAGTTTCCAGTGCCTTCAGTGCAGACTGGTTGTCACTGCAGATAAAAGTTTGCTGTCTTGAAGCAGGTTGAACAAAACATTACCGGCAGCACCTGATTTTGTACTCATTGCAGACGTAATGCTTATACACAAACTCCTCTGCAGCCTGTTCAGAATATTAACCGTGGACTTGACTAAGGTTCTACCTACGCCAGCACAATACTCGTACAGCGGGGTACGTGATAATCGGTCAAATTGCTCACTTGTAATGTTTCACTGTAATAAGTATCAAGGACTCAAAGCTTGCAAAGTGAGATGACGAGGATATATCTACGTACTTTTTGAGTTTAAGGAAAACATTTGCTATTGGTTTTTTTTTTCCTTTTTCTTGCGAAAGTAATTGAAGACAGTCAAAAGAGCAATTCTCGGTAATCTAAAAGCAAGCAAGAAAGGCGCATAAACATATTCCACGAGGACTGTACATTAGGCTGTCTCGCCTTATATGGACAAAAAAAAACTTCACCGTACACACCCCCCTCCCCCTTCCCCCCCCATATGATTTCTTTTTCGAAAACATTTCTGGAAAAAAATTTTTTTTTTTTTGGACCCCGCCAGATGCCGCTAAAATTAATTTTTCTCATATCTTCGGTAGTTATGGTCCGATCCCTAAGTTTGATAGACCAATTGTTCCCGCACGGGTATAAGAGTAGACCACTTGTGGACTAATTGTTCCCTAACGGGTATAAATGTAGATTAATCGCTTTCATTCCGAACGGGTAAAAATCTAGATTCCTTAAATGTACATTTTACAAAAATATGCAATGTATTTAAAAAATTGTAGAACAACCGGTAAAACGAATTGAACACCCTTTTTTAATAACAATTTTAACAAAATGTTGCCTAAAATATCCTATGAAAAAATCCTTTACATTACGCTCATGGGTATGTTCAGAAACGCAGCAATAAACGCAACAGCGGCAGTAATTATTTTTTTGATGATTGTGATGAGCGACGCTTCATGCAAAATTTACGTTTATGAACGCTCAATTTGTACAACAAAATCAGGTTGCGCTTCAAACTGAGTTTCTGAACAAAGCCCATATAATGCATACTCAAAACTTACAATTGTTTAAATTTATTTATTGAGATTTTTTTACAAAAGTAAAACATTATATAATAACTTTTTGGTTGCTTGTTTTTCCGACAGGGTAGAAATATGATGTATTGTGGAACGATTTTCCGTCATCCCTTGTCAAGTTTGGTTTGGAGACAAACCGGTTTCGGCTAATATGCGCCATCTTCAGTGTCTTCTTTCGTTCGTTTCGAGATGGCGCATATTAGCCGAAACCGGTTTGTCTCCAAACCAAACTTGACAAGAGATAACGGAAAATCGTTCCACAATACATCACATTATATAATCTTTATTTAAATATGAATGAACATACATAATATGTATGTATGTATGTCCATAAGAAAGTACTTAAGTGCAACGAATGCCAAGTTCTCTGTGAAGTGTTCAAAGACGAAAAGCGTTTCCCCAAAGGGATTTAGCTTTTGTTTTTTTACAATGTTAGCAGAAAACTTTTGTATTGCAGTGATTCATATTAAAGTTCAAAGAGAAAAACTGTTCAAAGAAATTTATTTAGAGGTTTTTAATTTTTTTTAATTAGTTTCTTGGGAAAGAGATGATATAACAACATAACTTTATGGTGTCTGTTATATGTGTATGAGGAGCCCAAAAGGAATAATTGATAGTGTATTTGGTGATCGGATAATTTCTTTTCATCAGAAATATTTCCTCTAAGCGTATCTTATTCTAAAATCGGAAATTATACATAATATAATATAATAATACAATGGCGCTTTTTTATAACTCTGACGAGTTTTATGGCCGAGCTTCTCTCCCAATTGGAGTTTTTCTCCTTTTTGTTTTTCCTACTAATTGGGTGGACCTACAGTTTTATGCCGGCTCCGAACGGCGAATGCATTTTTTGTGAGAAGCTTTTTCATGGCAGAAATACACTCGGAGGGTATGCCGCCCACTGCCGAGAGGTGACCGCTGCTCTTAAAAACACCAATAATTGGATTTTTACTAATTAGAAAAATTTTTTGGTGTTTGCTCGGACTAGGGTTTGAACCCGAGACCTCTGGCATAGCAGGCGAGCACTCTACCCACTGCACCGCAGCGGCCACTCGGAGATTTTCATTTAAAAAAAATAAATATGTATGTCTTTCAACAGTTACAACGTGCTCAGAAAAACTCAATACGTTTAGTAGGTGTTACGAGTAAACTATAAAACAATTTTGTGCTAACATCTCCCGAGAAGATACCTTTTATACCATTGAAGGAATGAAGTAACCATATAGTGTTTTGAAGTCTCAGCATTCGCTACTTGTTTAAATGAAATTTATCGTCTGAAGACTTTGAAACAGCCAGTTCCCCTTTCTGACAACCTTATCGTTGGGCTAGAACACTGTTGCTACACGGAAAAAATTATATTGATGTCACATCCACATATATATTTGAATAATACAGTCTGATCCATAAACTATGGATGTGACATCCATATAGTTTTCTCCGTGTACATACATATATTTCTCTTCTACCAGTGGTACTGTATATATATATCTATTCTTCAGAAAAAGCTCACAATAATCAGGCTCACTCACTACATCTTAATAGAGATAGGAAATACCAATGGGAAAGAACTAAAATGACCAACTCTACTCTTATACTTGATGCTTAGATGACTTTTGTCGGATTAGTGGCCAAAATCACGATATGCTCTTAAAGTCTATCACACTGACCTATAAATTGCATGTTTAGTGGTTAGAAAAATTGCAAAGTATTATCACAGACCTCAAACGCACGTCATCAATAATACAAACCCATTTCATTTCCGAAACGATATAATATGTAGCGTGATGGACATCAATTGTACGAGTAAAGTACAAGATTAAAATTATTCCATTTCAGTAAAAAAAAAGAGGAATACAATGTATTCATTGATTTTTTTTTAATTTTATTTGTGTATTTTTTTGTTTTTTTTTTTTGCTCCGAATTAAGCAGTTAGATATCGGAAGTGATTACCGAGCACATAAATACTCATGTCTATTGAAATACATACATCCATAGATATATATCCACATACATACATACAAATATACTCGTATGTGAGTAATTTTAAATCACTTATACAATGCATGCCAACATAAGAACACAAGTATAGGCCAAATGAGAGGGTCATACTGACTAATGTTACTAATGACGTCTAACGTTGGGTAACGTTGGCTAACAGGTGAGCTTGGGTATGTGGCAAATTGATTGCTAAAGAAGCATGTGTGCATAGACAACGTCCATAAATTAATTTACATATGTATATACCTAGTATATCTAAATTTTTTCGTTAACCACAACCAGGGTTCGGATTTGCCTCATTTTGCCTCCACACTCACACATGCCGCACTCATGAGGATCCTGTGAGTGTGCAAACAACGGAGGCCACACAATAGCGTGAGCGCTCCGCATGAGTGGCAACAGAGTGCGCAGCCAATAGGAGGCAAAAATTAAGCGTTGGCTCTCCTCCGCTGCGCCTCCATATTTTACTCCGGAGTGAGTGAGGATGAGCGAGGCCTCACAGCTTGGCGATCAAGCAGCCAAACGTCTGTAGTGTGTAGTAAGCAGCTACATGAATGCTACAAATTTGTTTATCCTCTACAGTGTGCACAGCTCATTCTGCAAGCTAAACAACAAGCTGGACACGTTATTAAGCAGTCATTGTGCAACAGAAACTATGCAAGTAAACTTAAAGCAAAAGTTGGAGAATCTGGTATATGCTCAAAGAGTTCCTTGTGAAGTAGATATTCTGAATTACTGGAAATCCCGTTTATTAAATGATCAGGACTTAGGAAACCTGATTCAAGTAGTATTAGCGGTTCCATCGACTCAAGTGTCTGTTGAGAGGGCGTTTAGTGCTCTGGCTACAATTTTAACAAAACTGCGCACGAGGCTTTCAAAAGAAACCTTGAATAATATATTCATTGTTAAGCTAAATAATGATATTCTCGGCAAAGTTTCTTATTTTGATTAAGTACCTAAGTGTTAAGAATAGTTAAGAAATATGTATGTACATACATACATATCTGTGTTCATATCGAACAGTAGCTTATGTCGAAAGGAAAATTTTAAAGTGCAGTTTCCCGCACAATATTATTACATGAGTAAAATCATTGAGACTGAAGTTGGTTGAAGGCCTAAGGAAGAGTTAAAAAAAAAAACTGCAGAATGTACTCTCTGGGATGCATTACTTCTGCTTTTTCCAAACTGACTCAGTTTTTCCTTAAGTACACTTAAGCTACTGTTCCATACGAACACAGATATACATATACTGTGAGTTATGATTTCTATTATGAAGTAATAAATATTTCGTTTATGCAAAAAAAAAAATATGATTCTAATGACGAATAAATAGTTTTTTGCGTTAATCGCATAATAAATAAAAACTAAACAAGTAGGTAGGTACCTACACTCAAAAAAAAAAATTACTCAGATTATGGAAAAATAGGAATGATTCGGCGCTAAAGACATATTTCCATATTTTGATGTACAATTTTCTTTAAAACGTGGTTTTTATTCCTTGATTTGAAGAAAATCGTACATCAAAATATGGAAATATGTCTTTAGCGCCGAATCATTCCCACTTTTCCATAATCTGAGTAAGTTGTTTTTTCAGTGTACATACATATGTACAACGAATAATGCACATTCCTGAAAATAATTTTCCTTTTACCTACCTACCTATATACGTACATATGTAAATATGTATTCGTAATTGCATCTGGCGAATTAAATACATATTTACATATGTATCTACACATGTACACAGATGAAAAACAACAAAAAACAAGTTTAGGTAGAAAGATGGATTTTACATACCTACTCAATCGCCTGAAACGGGCATAAATACGAAAAAAAAGTCAAAAAACAAGCATACATGCTATTTAGCAGTAAAACCATAGCACTAAATTGCACACTGCAACATACATATGTATGTATGTGTATGTATGCATTTTTATGCAGCGTCATTACGCATTCCTCACTCACACGCTCCCACACATTACACCGTGAGAAGAGGAAACCTACGGCGGCTCACTCCACACACAGCGTGAGCGGTTCCTTCGAACCTCACTCCAACCGCACACGCAGTGTGAGCGGCTCCTTCGAAACTCACTCCAACCAAAGGAGCGGAGAAACAAAAAAATACTCACTCCGCGTTCTAGAGGAGTGTGAAATGCAAACGGCCACTCCACAGCACGCCGTGAGGAGGAGTTTCCTCACTCACTCACACATACTCGGAGTTTCTTCCTACCCTGACCACAACACATGTGGAACTCTTGCCCTTCTACTCAGCATTTGCAACAATCAGCGATTTAGATTGTCTATCTCTTATAAGAAATAGCGCCTGAATTAGAATTAGACCTTTTTTGCCTGGCTTTGGCAAACTGTTGAGTCTCCTTAATATGTTCTGGAACTTTCGTCAGAAATTGAGTGGGATTTCCAGAATTAGGCAAACCCATTTTTAAGCTCTGTAAGTTTAGTTTTTCAAATAATCTATATTATTAATACGCTAACATAAATTTTGTTCCATCTTCTCCGTCGAAACTACTGAACCGATTTTAAAACTAAGCACACCATTAGAAAGGTATTGCTCTCAAATAGAACTGCGCCAATTTTCACGAAAATTGGTTGGAAAATGTGTCCACAATCGTCGTTGGAAAATTGCCGTGTGGTTGTTGTTGCATATGTAGCTGACTTTGTGCGTTTTCACCAAACTTACCATGCAATTCTGAACATGTTTGGCTGGATGTGGTCTGTAGTTTCAAAGAAGTAGAAACGTAAAAAGGTAGCAAAAGCACTACAACAAAAACATAAGGTCAAGTAATAAGAAGGATAAGAAAGAATAAATAGGAAAGAAATTAAGGAAAGAAAAGAGCAGAAATAGAAAGAAAGAAGTAGGTAGGAGAATTATAAAAACGATTAACGACAACAACACCAACAACAACAACATCAAAGTAGTAGCAGTGAAAGTAACAACAAAAGGAGCAGCATCAACAGGAACAACAACAAAATAGAAACAGTAACAATAACAACAAACAATTATACAAAACATATAGTTGCACCTTAGTCATAAGAAAACTTCTAGAAAAACTGTCGAGTTTCGACAGTAGGCAGCACTCTAGTAATTATAAAACGATGCTTATAACAAAATCTCAACCTCGCTAGATTCCCAGCCAACCAGAGGAGTTCCCACTGTGTACCGTTAGGACTCCCTAAGCCCTCCCAATGGAGTGTATCCGACGGGGAAAAGTGCCTTTTGAAATACCTGTAAGCAAAAAACACACCTTTAGACCCCTTAAATAAGTGTTTTCGGCGTCCTAAAACGCTCCTTCGGACCAACCTCAAGGACTCCGTGCGAACTCAAACACTTCTTTGAGGAGCTTTTTCGGACTCCTTTTTGACTACGCATTTGGAGCTCTCCGTCGAGGGATTGTTTTGGCAGTCCCATTACGCTCCTAATTCGGAGCGCTCTGTACTTGGTTAGAAGCTGGATTATTTTGTCACCCGTTTCAATACACGAAACCACTTTACATTCTTAAACAAAGATCGCTGCAAAATACCTACCCTAACAAAATTTTGAAAACCATGACCCTTTGAGCTGAGCTTGTGATTTGTCATATAACCGAGATGTGTGGACTTATTTCAGCGTTCTTTTTGTTTTCTTTTTTTTTTTTGGATTACGCCCAAAACTTTTTGACTTTCATCCCCGTCTTCCTTTATTCAACTTTCCACTCACCTATTATATGGCAAGACAAAACCAATGCCAGCAGCCAACAATGACAAATACACGGCACGTTTATGATCTTTGGGTGTGCGTACATCCGCTTCGGGACTGTCCATGGGTTCATGGCGTATGCCGGTGCCGCCACCGCGACCTTCAAGCGGTTCATATGTTGTTGCCTGTGTGGATTCCATTGCAATGTGTAGTAGTAAGTAATTGTTATTGTAATTGATAATTATATATGTAAGTACTTTTTGCAATTGCTATTATTTTCTTTTGTGTTTTTTTTGCTGTAGTGTGGTTTTTTTTTTTTGCTTTTGTTTTTTGTTGTTCTTTTCTTTTCTATTCACTAGCGTACTTTTGTAGTTGTAACAGAATAGGTAGGCATGTATTTATTTGGTTTTTTGGCACTGAGGACGCTGCGTACAAATAGTGTGTAGTCTACTTTGAGGCGCACTCAGTAGTAAGAGAGAGTGAATGCATTTTATAGAGAGGGTGGATAAATAAATGTGAGCAAAGCTTGATTTTAAACTTTTTGTAAAGGAATTTTTCTTTTTTGTGATATTATTATGAGTAGTTTTCAATAATATGCAATATTAATTTTCATAAATTTCTTATTTTACCACACACAAGTCACAATTAACTCTTCTGTGTATGTATTTCATTTAACCTATCAATGTACTGCTTCCATTTGGTTTTACGATTTCGAAACTTTTCATACTTTTTTTATAATTTTATTTTGTTTTTCTTAACTAAACTTTTTTTACAATTAATATTATTTTTCTTAACTATATTAAAATTTTTCAGTTAAATTTAACATTTAGGCATACAAATTTGTATAATTTTTTATTGCGATTTTTGTTTTATCGAGCAACTGCATCAATATCAATCGTGTTTTTAATCGATAGAGGTGCTGCTGCAATGCGTCGCAGAAAAAAATTTTATATGTAGATACTCAGCCGGTGCTTACCCTTAAAACTTTAAAATTTTTGCACATATTTTTTTTTAATTTATAAACATATATTATTTATAAAAAAAAACATATTTTACTAATTAATACTTTCTTCAATTTTTTTATTTCCTTGCTCCACAGAGCGTTGCTTTTCTGCCCTTTTGTAGAGGGCAGTTTATAAATTTTCTCACACTTTTTCCTCTACCATTTTAGTTTTTACTATTTACCAGTTATTTATTTTTACATTCAACCTTTTTGCACTCAATTTATTTAACATGCTTTTAAGCACAGTTTTTTTAATTCGTTAACATTTTTTCCATAATTTTCAATAGATTTTTTTCAAATCTAAACCACCCAAAAAAATTTTCTTGCTTTGCGTGTGCATCCTTGCTTCGTATGGCACTGAAAGTTGTCTAACAAAAGTTTTATTTTTTTTCTTTTGCTCTCCCGCATCTTCAATGCGCATGTCCTTTATTGAAAATTATCGATTTTTGGTTTTGTTGTCATTTCAGCACCGCAACTGTCAAATGTTGTTGATTTTGTTTTTTATCTCTTTGTTGTTGCTGAGTATGTCTTCATAGCTGTATTGCTTGTTGTTGCTTGTTTTTGTTTACACTAATGGTTACTGCTCCTGGTCGGCGAGGAGGACTTTTCCTTTATCATTTTCATTATTCTCTTGTTGTGTTGTCATTAATCATATTTGCTTTCAAAAAATATGGTAGTGTTGGCATTACGGCTCTCTTGGGGTTAGTATCTAAGTATTAGGGTATGTTCACATGGTTACTTAAAAATGAGGTAATGTTTTTTTTAGATAAATCTGAGGTATGCCATCGTATTTCCAATACTGAAGATGACACTGCTGCTAAACATTCCTATGATAGCGGTTGTCTTTGTATCTTAGTATTATATGGTAAAGTAAAAAATATAAGGTACCACAGTGGACTCTTCCTAGACTGGGCTATCATATTGGATAGCAAGCTGACGTGGATGCTTAACGTCGAGTAAAGAGTCAAGAATATGCCTGCAACAGGGCACTTGGCAAAACATGATACCTATTAATCAACAGACACACTGGCTCTTCACGTCTGTTGTGCGCCCAATAATGTACTACGGAGTTCTGGTATGGTGGACGGTACTTGATAAAAAAGACGCATAGAAAGAAGCTAGAGAGTGTACAGAGGCTCTACAGTCTATGTACAACAGCAGCACTACGCGCAACCGCCTCAGCAGCGCTAAATAATACCCTCAATCTGTATCCGCGGACTGTAAAGCTTACAGTAACAGAAAAATTTAGACAACGACCTTTTGGACACAGCAATATACGGGGGCCAAACAGCAGTTCAGACTGCGTTACTCCACAATCCGACATCAGTAGGGGACTACGGGTTATAATAGAGCAGGACTGATGGAATAAAGGACTACTAACCAATTGCCATACGTTCAACTTATTTACAGAAGGATCAAAGATGGACGTAAGTGTGGGAGCTGCAGTGCTTCTCCTTTAGACTCCCGGACTACTGCAGTATCTTTCAGGCTAAGGTTTACCTTGCCGCAAAAGCAGCGGAACTTGCAACTGAATTAACATCCTCAAACTCTCATATAAAAATTTGCATCGACAGCGGCAATCAAAAAGACCGCGGCAGCGAAGACCATCTCTAAGTGCGTGAAACGGTGCACAGTGCAGGGCCAAGTTACAGGAACTCTGTGCAGATAGACGCTGGGTACCCGGACACCAAAAAAAATCGGGACTTCACTAGCGAAAGTGAATGTTGAAAACATCTTCCACTTCTCTAAATTACCATAAATCTGAAATACATCAGGCATTGATACGAACAGGCGATTCCCTGTGGAGGACCTTGTCAACCTGCAAGATCGCCAAAATCACTCTTCGGTACATACAACCTAAAAACTGTAAACTATCTACTCACACTTCCTAGAGCAGATTGCAGACTGGCGGTCGGCATGCTATGAGTGCCCTGGTGTCACGCGATCTCATGCGTTCAAAATGGGACTGGTGTAGAGTCTGGCGTGCACGGCATACAATAATGTCGGCATTCTGGAACATCTTCTCTGTCAACGTACAGCTTTTGGCAGACTCCGCCTCAGCAGTGTCGGTTCTGCACACTTATCGTCCCTAGAAAGCATTGCCGATCAGGAAATACACAAAATACTAAAACTTGCGAACTCCTGCATTCCATTATTAATATAACGCCTCCAATACGCTGTTGGAAATACTATGGACCATATGTGGTCTATGTGAGGGATCACTGTATCCCGGCCAACCGAACCTAACCTAACCAAGTAAGATATTTTTTCGTCTCTTCTACAAGCTTAACCAACGGTTACTTCATTTGATGAACATCAGAAGTAGCTCTTGCAAGACCCTTCATCTTTTTCGAGAGCTGGTATTCATTACTTAGACATGGATCACTATTACCATATCGAAGTCACAGAAATTGATTCCCGATATTATGGAAAATATGTATATTAAATCTAGATAGAGCAATGAGAGCATTTAAAGAGCCTCTAGACACCGCTGTAGACGTTCCATAGAACGCCGTCATGCTACTAAGAACTTAATGTCGCTAAGAATTCAAGGTTGGCGCCACTTGCATGCAAGACGAGTTCCTATACAATATGCCTTATAGGCACTTTTGGTGGTTACTGAACATATTAGATACCTACAATTTGCAAAATTTACATTAAATTAGTAAGTAGTGATTTTATTATTATAATGTATAATAAGTTGATTGCCTTTAAGGAATCTGTAAAACATGAACATAAAAAATTGAAAATGTCTTACATAACTACATAAAAACTATAATTCAAAGTACCGAAATCAAAGCGAAAACAATAAACTTAACAAAACTAGACATAAGTATAAATTACAAAGAAAAAGTATAAATATGTATGTAATTAATACAAAAAAATTTAATTTATGTATAAGAATCAAAACCAAGTAACCATCACCAACAACATCATCATCATCATCATCATCATCATCATCATCACCATCAGCAACCTCACTTTGAACTTAGCTCCGCACAGTTCCGCTCAAAAGTCGTCTCCATCAATGGCAACTGCGTGTAAGTCTGCTGCAAAGTAGTAACTTGCTCGTATTCTTGCGGATTCGCACAGCGTATACAACTGCCAAAGAAATGCCACCAGCGCCGCGGCAGAGAACGTTTTTTGTTATGGCTACTGCTGATGCTAGCACCGCTACGACGACCACCAGCACCTCGGCCGGCTGCGCCATCTTTTTGCTTCGTAATCAACTTGCGCGTACTCTGCTGCAATTCTGCGTTAGTGGTGTTGGTCGATATGTCCAAAGAGGTGCTATTCGGACAACGTTGCATGTACAAGCCCATGGGCGATGGCGAACGCTGATCGCGATTATAGAAAGATCCGCTGCGGCGCGGCGCATAAATAAGAAATTCGCTGCTATAGCGCTTGCGACGCGTTGATTGCTTTGGCGAGGATGACAATTCGATTACCTCAACATCAATTGCCGAATCGTTACTGCTTCTGCTGGGGTAGCTGGAGCGTGAGTGGTGCTGAGAGGCAGTGCAGGTGGCAGCGGCGGAAGCAGCAGTCAAAGTTGCATTTTCGCGACTACGTCGTGCAGCTTCGCGTCGAGCTGCGATCGAGTTACTGCGCCGGCGCACGGTGACTGGAAACAGAGAAGGAAAAAAAGGAGAAATAAAACATTTCTTATTTGCCAGAACAATTAAAATTTCAATTGGAAATGTATTACACGACTTACCATTGTCCATGTTCAATGTGCGCCTTTCGGCGCTTTCTCCATCCGCACAGTTACTAAAGTTCAATGACATTGGCTGTATTGTCGCTATACTCTTTCTGCCCTGCCCACTGCCATCAGCTGCCGTCGTTGCTGCAGCTGCCTCGTTGCCATTCTGGCGACTCTTAACGTCCGGCGTATCGGGCGTTATATACAATATAGGAGCAGCCGTTTTTTGTTTCTGTTTCTGCTTCTGCTCTCTGCCTGGTTTGCCGCCAATATTCCGCGTTAACGGCGAGGGTGGCGGTGGTGGTGGAGTTGGCGGTCGTGGTGATGGTGGCGGTGACAGTGGCGGCGATGGTGGTGGTGATGGTGGCGGCGGTGTAGGTTTAAGTGGTACTGTAGCTTGTATGGGAGTTCGTGCTTGTGTCGCTGCCTCGACCAGTATCGGTGACTTACTGCGCCTTCTCTCTTTCTCCGTTTGTGTCGCTTTTGAGCTTTTCGCCGCACAATAGAGCAAACCTTGTAAGGATTGTCGTCCGTATGTTGGTCCATCATAGACGCCAGCAAATAGACCACTACCAAGGCCACTGCCGCTCATTCCAATACCGCCCGTCATCGTTCGCATGCGTCCTCCACTCTGATTTCTCTTCAATTGATCTTCGGCGCTACTCAAACGGATACGCAAGATATCGACATTTTGTCGCAGACGCATAATTTCGCTTTGCTTTTCATTCAACTTAAGCTGTTGGTAGTCAGTGTAGGATTGTAAGCGATCGCGCTCATCCAACAACAGCGTCAGCGTCTTTTTATCAATGCAGTCGCTATCCATTTTGCTTTCCAGGCTCCAAACACATTCAGTGCTCTCCTCCGCCATCAACTGATGTTCCTGCCTCTCATCTGCGTGCCCAGAGTTGTCTGATGGGTCTGAGTTGCCACCACTACCGCTGCCACTGCCACTACCGCTGCCATTACCACTCTCTGTGGATATTGTCCCTGCTAATGTGGTGGCTGTTGAATTCCGTATATCCATATCTGCGGCATGCTCTTCGTCCTCATCTTCATCTTCAGCTTCACCTTCATTTTCGTTATGTTCTTTTTCTTCTTCTCGGTCGCCATTTATTACACTCACATCCTCCGGTGTAGTGCTGCGCCGCAGTCGCGTCTCTTCCACCCTCTTTGGATTATATCCTCTGATCTTGATTAAGGAATCTTGTCTTCGCGCTTGTTGTGCTTGCCTGCGTCGACGTTCATCCTGTTCCCGTATATTTGCAATATATTGACCTACCTTACTTTCGACATGTTGGTAACGGCGTTTCGTATATTCCGAATGTATGTTGTTGTAGGACGAGGAGGTCGTATTACGGCCAATAGGAGCAATTGTTGAGGCGGAATTTTTGGGAGCGGAGGAATAAGACACACCAGGTGGATCACTTTTTATCATACGTACAGCCACAGCTGCGGATTGCTGCACATTGACGGATTCTGCGGAGGAAATTGTCTGATCGCCAGCTGAACTCGATGTGCTAAGGTTAAGTAGGAGTGAGAGAGCATTTTTGCTGCTTTCAGCGACGAGGGAATTTCGTTGTTGCTGCTGCTTTGACTTTTCTTGATACGGTTGTTGTTTCTGCTTGGACTTTTCTTGATGTGGTTGTTGTTGCTCTTGCGTTCCTGGTTCTTGTTTCTGTTCTTGATATAATTGTTGTTGTTGTTGCTCCCATGAGAACTGTGCTGGTATCTGAAATTGGCCCAGCGGTGTCGGCGACAAGTCGAGCTCATACGGAAAACTTTCATCTTGGATGCTCATTGCGCAGCGAAGATATTGAAATATAAAGACGATGAACTCACAAAAGGTAATTGAACTTAAGTTCCTTAAAAAATGTTTAATGAACTCTCTTCCGATAACAAAAAAAAAAACTTTAAACGCGAAAAAAAATATTTACGATACTAACAACCCGATACGATTTATGAATTTTTATACACGATCACGACAAAAAAATAGTTTTAATTAAACGCGATTTTTAACTTGAAAATACAGTTTAATTGTGTACAAAAAAAAATATTTAACAAAATTTATATTTAAGAAAATATAGATTAAAAAACGCGACGACAAAAATTGTTAACGAAAGAAAAAAAAAAAAAAAACAGTAATGCATTAAGAGATGCGAGTGCAATTGACTGACTTGGCACGCTCAAAATTATTTCAAACATCATGAAAGCGTCTGCACTAGAGAGTTTAGATGTTAAACATAACGGGATTGCATCAGTTTTTATATAAATTAATATATTTGTCTATATATGTATATGCACATGTACGTACATACATATGTAAATACATAACGTCGATGCCTTTGCAAAACCGCCGATTTATTCAAACACAAATTTTACAGGAGAGCGAAAAGATGTACATATATACTTGCTTATCCATAGATGGTGGGATAGTTGGTATTTCATTAACCGTTATTTTAAAAACTTTTTACTGAAAATAATGTTTTAAGGTTTGTATGTGTTGCCATCGATATCTACAGCTCGGGGTTTCCAAATATGATTTTTGCACTAATGTCAAATAGGCGATTTTGCAAAGACATCGACGTTATGTATTTACATATGTATGTACGTACATGTGCATATACATATATAATTGCATAATTGCATGTACAAAAATTAAATAAACATTAGGGGTGTGACAAAAACAACCCAAAAAATAAATTAAAGGTTCCCCAAATCCCGATTTTTATGGCAACTACTTAGAGTTCGGCATCATCCCAGCAAACATTCGGAGTCATAAAAGAGTCAGAAAGGAATCCTAAACCGGAACATTAAAGGCGGATTCATCGTTCGAGTTCTGAACTAAAGTTGAATTTGAGTCAACTAATAAAAATAGTTCAGAACTTTTCGGAATTCCTCTCACACTCCGAAAACACAACAACAACCACATGGCAAAAAAGTTCTGAACTCGAACGATGAATCCGCCTTAACACTCGTTATGAGCTCATTTTGGAGTCCGAAATGTATGTACATACCTATGTACATATTTCTGTCAGGGGCGGATTTACCTCTAGAAGCGCCCTGGGCAAACAAATCAAGCCGCGCCCCAAAATTTCAAAAAAAAAAACGTACTTGCCTTCGTGTGGTGAAATTTCATTACTGATATATTTTACGGATTGAAAAAATTTGATTCGATTCTTATATAGGTACCACATTTTTTTCTATTTTCTAACCTTCAAAATGATCTGACCTTAAACCCTCATTATTATGTGGCACAGATTTCGCAATATCATTAAATTGCAGTTCATCATACGAATCTGAAAAAAAATTTTATAGTGAAAATGTTTCGTCCTGAAACTAAACTCACAATTTTTGACAGTAGGGTGCCTCCCAGGTAGCGAAATCTGGCTTTCTGGTCCAGAATCTACCTGGGCTAACCTAGCTGTCGATCAATTGACTTAAGCATTTTTACCTTTTTGGTTATGATCAACAACGGAGTCATTTTGTTTTCGAGGAGTTTGAAAAAAAAAAAAACAATCAAGTTTAGGGGTTTTTCGGCAGTAAATCTTTCTCTTTCTGCACTTTCTCGGCTGCACGTTTTTTGTTTGCTGGGCCGCTTAACTTTTTCATATTTGCACTCATTCTTCTATTTTTCACAAAAACATTAATTCACTGACACTTTTTTGATGTTTTTAACTCGGAACGACTTTTAAGATTACATAAAATATAGGCAGCTCATTGTAAAGAGGCGCGAACTATTCAAATTAACCAGAAACAGAAAATATTCAGATCTTAGTTTCCTTCGAAAAAGTAAGCTCGCGCATTTCTCCGAAAAAATACTTCAATGCCTACTTGATTTTTAAATTTGAAATTTCAATTAAATTTGAATCTTTCACATCATTTACTGCACACAAGCTACTAAAAATTAGTGCCTACTAGGGATTCCAATCCCGGGATCTCGGGATCCCGCCCTTTTTAAAATCCTGAAAACCCCGGGATAGCTTAAATTTTATCCCGGGATTTTCGGGATAAGATAAAGAGAGAATATTCCGCTATTAAAGCAAGGAAAAGTTATATTTTATATAATTTTGATTGGTCTCAGATCTGTATACTAATAGCATTTCCTATTCTGAATGAAAATGTTGCATTATTACATTGCAGCATTATCAACATGTGTCCTGTGCCCTATTAAACTGTTGCATTTTTCATGTGATGAATGAAAAAAAAATAATTTACTTGTGCTAAGAGCAGAAAATGTTGCCCGTAGTCGGGCCAGTTTTATATTTTGTCAATAGAACAAACATACCTAAAAAAAGTGTTGAGTCTGTGTGGAAGAGAACAAAAAAATGTGACAGCAGCTAGAATAAAAAAGTCCATTAGTCAAAGTAAGCATTAAAATTTTTGATTTTTTTTAATAATTAAATTTTTTTGTGTTGAAGTACGCGTTGTAAGAAAACGTACGTTAGGTATTTTTAAAGCTTTTAGCTTGTGGCAAAATTCATTTGATAATTTCTATTCCCTGATTTTTGATCTTTTATTTCTCAAATTTTTTTTGTAATTTCCCCACATGGAAAGTAAATAATGGAAGAAAAGGGAAACAAAATTTTAATTAGACTTGATAGTCTTACAACATTGTACTAAAAGTAAATACGCAGCTGTATACTCGGAATTCATATCAAAATTTGTGCCTCCGATATTTATACATTCAGAAGTTGCATTAATTTTCTGAATTTTTCGGAAAGCTTATTCGCTTAAACAAAAGGCGTCGTTAAATTCTAAAAAAATTTTTATTGGAAATTATCAAATGATTGCAAGCCTTTTTAATAATATCCTAAAAGTACCAACTGTAAAGGCAAATGTTTTGTTCACCAAATGTATGTAATTTTCGTTGTTGGTTGTGCTTTTAAAGTAACACTTAGGTATTATTAAATAATACGCATGATTTTACGTTCCTATTTTATTTTGTTACTAATGAAATAACAAAAATGGCAATAAAAATCTATTTTTTCTTTGCATTTTAAAGTTGTAGCGTTTCTCTAAAAATGTATTTACTTTTTCATCCCCAAATGTGGGAAAATAATACTTGTCGAAAAATTTTTGTAACAGAAATAAAATTCTACGTTTCAAAAGGATTTCGGTGTAGTTTTTGAGATATTCATGTCCAAAGAGGCGAAAAACGCAATTTGTGGCCATATTCACTCCTAAATATTTTTAAAATTACTCACTTTCATTAAAAACTGATTACATCTATTGAAAGCACGATCATTTCTTTTGAAGACAACGTAGATATCTGAATAAAATACCCGAAAAAGCAAAGCGCTGTTTTTAAGAGAAATTGTCGTTCTTTCAATAGCTGCAATCATCTTTTAATAAAAGTAAGTAGGTAATTTAACAGATTGAACAGCGAATATAGCACAAAATTGCATTTTTCGCCTCTTTGGACATGAATATCTCAAAACCTACACGTATTACCGAAAATCCGACTTCAGATTCAGAATCAGCGCACCGAAATCCTTTAGAAAAGTAGAATTTTATTTGAGTTAGAAAATTTTTTGGAAATTTTGTCGGCCTGTGTAATTAAAGTCCTAATCTCGGGACAAAGCCCGGGATCCCGGGATTATAAAAAAAAACCTCGAATATCCCGGGATCGTAAAATTCGGAAAAATTGGAATCCCTAGTGCTTACATATCGCTAATTTGCTGCAAGACCGGCATAAATAAAAAAACGTGATTTTTGAGTTAATGCTGCAGAATAGTTAGTTACATCATACTTCATGTTGAGTAAAAAATTCTTTATGATTTTTTGAAAACTAAGCGCTTCAGATACAAACCAAATGTTGCATTTACTTGCGCACCATATGGCGGTTGAATCTCAAAATTTCCCTTCCTGAAAAGTTGTGTATTTTGAAAAGTGCAAATGCAGCAAATGAGCGATATTTAAGTCCCACTGGGGCGAAGGTTAAGAACTGTACCAATGTTCTGAAATGTACTTTGATTAATTTTTTCTCTGTAAAAAATTGAAAAAATCTTTAATTCTTGTTGTACTCGTAATATTAAAAAAAAAAACTTTTTTTGATAAATAAAAAAAAAAAAAAAATTTTCCTTGTCTTAGTTTTGGCGCCCCTCTTGAAACGGCGCCCTGGGCAGCTGCCCATGTTGCCCCTATGTAAATCCGCTCCTGATTTCTGTTCTTAAAGTGGTCCCCGATATTAGCCTAATTTCTGACATCATATCGACGGCCGAGTAAAAGATCGCCCTATTTCAAAAATTGTTTCAATAACGTCCTATTTCAGATTTTGCTTCAAAAACGCCCTATTTCAGAGAAAATTGAATATATTGTTGGCTTCGTGAGCAAATGTGCTAAGTCCAATTTTTATCAAAATTGAGATTTTAATGCAGTAAGATAGTACAACTAAAAATACACCGTCTGCCAAGAACAAGTTACCATAATGTCTGTTTTGCATGGTGTAATGCAGTGTTATGCAAATGTCCATAAAAAATTTTTTTTTTTCAAAAGTCTACGTGCTAAGTCCAGGTGAAAATAAGAAATTATTAGTTTTTTTTTAATTTGTTTTGTAGAATGATATAGAATTATTACTACATTGCTTTAATAAGCATGGCTCGGGACTGCAAACGTTAATAATTTGCGAGAGTGGCTAGCTTTCCCACCAATTTGATATGCAAACCAGTTTGCGGTACTTTTTACATTTTTATTATAATTGTATGCGTTTGATCGAAAGGCGGTGCACCTATTTTATATAGAGAGGGTACAGCATAATGTGGGCGTGGCCACACCCATTATCAACAGTTTTATCTCTCATCAGACCAAGCCTAAAATATTCTTGTTAGTGCAAAATTTCACCCCTTTATAAGATGCCACTTTACATGTCACAAGTTTCCATAGAGAGCTTTACGATTTTCCAAAATTTCATCAAATTTCTTCTTAGGGGCCTGAGCTCAACACGTGGGTAAAATTTTATCACTCTAGCTATATTAGTGACTGAGATACCAAATTTCTGATTTTTTCTATATAGGAAAAGTGGGCGTGGTCATGGTCCGATTTCGCTCATTTTCAATACCAACCGTCCCAGTGTCGATACCAACTTGAATTTCAAATTTCATCAAAATATCTCAATTTTTGCGCGAGTTAGAGTGTTTACTGACGGACAGACGGACGGACGGACGGACATGGCTCAATCGATTTCTCTTTTCACCCTGATCATTTTGATGTATATAAGTCTATATCTATCTCGATTATTTCATTCTGTTACAATCCACCGTTATGTGATTAAAACTATAATACTCTGTGTACTAGTACAGCTGAGTATAAAAAATCGTTCGCACGACAGTCGGGATAGTGTCAGAAGAGACTAGTATCCGTGCGTACCGGATTTAACCGGCAAAGGACTGTCACATCCCCTACACTTTCCAAAACCTTCGGGGAGTGTCTTGGTGGCCACAACAACAACAACAACGCTTCATGACACGTCATTTCTTCACATACCCCTCAAAACCCATTTACTCACTCTGTCCTTATGGACCGGCCCAAAGGAAGTTGCAATTTTCCTGGGCCTCCTAGTGAGCCTGATGGCAATTTGTGAGCGAAACAAGCCATCTGGGCAGGGCGTACAACTGTTACAACAACTACAACAACAACAACAACATACAAAAAAGAGGACTGTCTATATACGAAAATTTAGACAAACGGATCTATCCATGATTCATTAGCAATGTCATATGCTTTTATACCGCGTACACATTTTTCAAAACAGTTTTTAGCTTTGGTTTAGTTTTTTATTCAATTTATATATACATACATAACATACAATAGAGAGAAAAAAAACAAATATTTATAATATTAACAATATTTTAAAGGATTTAAAAAAAGAATTTCTTCAAAAGTTGACATACATAAATTCACAAAACGCGGATATGATCATGCAAAAAATACTGAAGAAAATAATTTGAGAAAATGGATTTAGAAAATTTATAAAAATCTAAAATTTTGTTTGTAAGCTTGATTTGAGCTTTATGTAAACAAGCAAATTTGATTTCAATCACAAAGTTATTATTAAAAAAAA
This sequence comes from Urophora cardui, assembly GCA_960531455.1. NCBI lineage: Eukaryota > Metazoa > Arthropoda > Insecta > Diptera > Tephritidae > Urophora > Urophora cardui. The sequence goes on from OY482673.1 coordinate 128,261,664, forward strand.
AACCATAAAATTTAATGAAGCTTAATAAGCTTTTCCGACTGGGTAATTCGCATGAATACATAGTATATGCGGATTAAATAATATTGTATATAATTTTGATTAGTATAATATAGTGTTATAGCGCTATATATTTATATTAGGCATATGTACATGTGTAGTATATATTCACATACATATGTATATTATCCAAACAGCAAGCGGAATGAATAGAGTTGTGAACAGAAACTTCTTGTTTTTGAAGGAAAACAAATTGCAGTTATAGATAAGTATCAAAAACTAAGTTCTCAGCTGTGACTACTAACATTGTGCTATAACAAAATTTTTACTATAAAATCTAACAAGTTCGCTTTGCTTTGCCACTTTGCGACAAATAAGTTTGTGTAGCTAAGTTTCTTTTTTCATGCTTGTGAAATAATGTGAAATAACTATAACGTTCAATTTGCACAAATTTATTGAGCCTTCTTGTTAGCGCTGTCATAAGTTGGTGGTAAAGCCTGCAAATGAAAAAAAAAAGCAAATATTGAAAAAGTGTGTATAAAAGATTTATCAGACAAATGAAACTTACATCATATGCTGGCGGCAAATCATTGCGTGACGCATTATTATATTGATTGTAGGGTGTATTTTGAGCGCTAGCCATGGCCTCCGCCTCCTTTGAATCTGCAAAGTGTGTGATAATAAAGATGAAATTTTATATGACAAAAGCGAATTTTTGTGTTTATTTTGAGAAACGATTGCATTAAAAATTTAATAAATATTTGTAAAGTAAAAAAACGCAAAAAAGTAAAAACTAAAATACAAATTTTGTAATAAAATGCTTACATTTATAAATAACTGTTAAATGTTTTTTTTTTTTTTTTGTAAAGTATTTTGCTTGTTCGGTTGCATTGGCGTATAAATATGTAGTAGTATAAACACATATAAAGTTATTAAATTCACGGCAAAAGAATTGGTATTGGTATAAAGGCTAAATTCATACAAGGCTGTGGATTGTTATAGTATGGATAGTAATAGTAGGTTGTGCTACCTGTAGAATAATAGAAAAATATTTTTAAGAGAAAAATTAAAAAGGAAAACAAAATTCAAAGCTGGCGCTGGAATTCGCAAGCGTGTAAAATAAAGCTTAGCTCCCCGGCTTTTCTATTTTAGTGTAAAGCAAGGAAAATAAAAACTATTGTTTTTTTTTTAATAAAAAAAATATACCTGCCTTTTCAAATTTGGTGGTGTGTTCTGATGAAATTCAATTTTGCGACGGTATATTAAATTCGCTGAGTTGGTTGCTGACTTTTTTTGGGGTATTTGAGGTTTAAAATGCTAGAGATAAAATTTTGTATTTTAGAAAAGTAAAAAAATATAAATTTAATTTATATTTAAAAAATTACACACAACACTTGTTAAACAAAAAAGGAATTTAGTTGTGATCGAATGATTGTAAGGGCATTAGGAATGTTATAATAAGAACGTGAGAAAACCTTGAAACCAAAGTTGTTTAGCATATTAAAATGAGCTTAAAGTATGTTAAAAAGTAAGTAAAAAAGAGCTGAATAAATTTAAATAATGGAATTTGCATAAACGGATAAACTTTAAAAATTATTAAATTATTTGCGTGACCATATTTACGAATTATCCGAATATCCATGGAAATATTAAAGATTTTTTTGGATTATCCAAATTATCCGATTATATTTCCGACAGCCGAATATTCGTTATTTGCATTCAGTTAATCCTATAACACGTTAATCTATAGCATTAGAGCTTTTCAAACTAAACGTATTGATTTTGAACGCTCGGGCCATGTATAATATTTAAACATATACGAATAGCGAACGTTGATTTAAACTATACGAGAATGTTGAACATTTTGTACTGATAATCACGTTAAACGATTATCCGGTTTATCCGAATATGTTTTACACATAACGACATTAACCGATTATCCGGATTAGCCGAATATTTTCAAGCCATATGTATGTATGCTATGTATTTTTTTAAATCAATGTTGAAAATTTTCTACAGATAACCACGTTAAGCGATTATCTGGATTATCCGAAATTTTTTTACACATAACCACATGAACTGATTATCCGGATTATCCGAATATTTTCAAGGCATATATCGCACGTTTTATGCAATAGGGATTTAACTCGAAATTTTCGATTTCTGGGATTTTGCCATATATTTCAATAACTGGGTCATGCCTTTGGGTCTAGTCTTATAAAATACCCAAAAAGATAAAAATGGCAGAAATAAAATGATTTTGTAGTTAGCCGCAGAAGGAAACTATTTAAAATTGTAAAAGTTTGTTTGCGTTTTCCCAAAAAAAAAAAAATTGTTTGAGTTAAATCCCTATTGAATTAAACGTACGATATGTACTATGTATTTTTTTTAATTAATGTTGAAAATTTTCTACAGATGTTAAATGATTATCCGGATTATCCGAATATTTCAAAGGCATATATGAATTATGTATATTCGATTTCTTTCTTAATTAACTATTTTTTTAGAATTATCCGAAATTATCTATGTATATCATTCCAGTACCCAGATATTTAGTAAGCATATTCAGAATCGGAATTTCAGATACAGATATAACCCGATCATAGACTCTATACGAATAAGTACACAAATTTTTATATATTATATATGCGGATGTCGAATATCGAATTCAAGCATGCGACAATTCAAAAATTTTATTCTCCAAACACTTTTTACCGTTTATGCGGATTATCCGAACGTATCCCAACTTTTTTTTAGCGACTATGCGAATTATCCGAATGTACGCAAGTAATTAGGATATGCCTTTTTCTTAATTGATCTCTGTTTTGTATTATCCAAATTATCCGGTAGGTTGGTATACACAAATAAACCATAGTTACAGTAAGTTAATCATATCCGATCTACCCAAACTATCCGGATAAGTTGAAAGCCTTAAAAAATACTCGCAGCTCTACCGCTTTTATACATACAAAATACTAGTAAATGCTACTCACTTGGCGGCATGCTGAATCCCATTGCGCCCGCCGCTGCACCGGCTGGTGCACCACCCGGTGGTGGATAACCACCTGCCGGATAACCGCCAGGATTATGTGTTTGAGCTGGCGTAAAGCCAGGATAGCCACCCGGTGGTGGGCCATAACCACCAGCAGCTCCATAAGGCGGTGGTTGGCTACCAGGTGATGGTTGTTGTTGTGGCTGATTGGTTGGTGGTGGTGCTGAAAAGCCCATCCAGGAGTTAGCATCGCCGCCACCATTGCCACCGGCACTCTGTGCTGGTAGTTGTGGCTGTGGATTGTAGCCGCCATTTTGTGGTTGTTGTGGATTATAACCACCATAAGGTGGTTGTTGGGGATTATAGCCTGCTTGTGGTTGTTGTTGATAATGTGGATTGTAGGCTGGTGCTAAAGTTGATATACATTTTAGGATTGAAGTGAAAATACATAAACAAATTATCAATCAGAATAGTTGAAGTGCTTAAAGCAACTTTAAAATAATTAAAGCAAAACAGTTCACTTGCCACCAAAACGTTTGCATGTGCAAACATTCATTTACCATAAACCACTTTACGACGAAATCAAACATAGAAATCATACAAAAACACATACGTACAACAAAAGCCGAGAAGCTTAAAGCGAATTCCATACACCAAAGAGAATAGCAAAAATTTTATTTTATGTTTGTATGTATTACTTACGTCCTCCAATTCCGGGATAGGGTGGCGGATTATCGCTTACAAACACCGTATTCGGTGCCGGGCCACTAAATGCCTCATGCGTTGGCAACCAACCATAATAGCCTGGTGGTGGTTGATAGGCCGGTGGTGGTGCCTCATGCCATGAACCTGCTGGTGTATATGGTGGTGGATCATCATTGTAGGCGCCACCGCGGTGATAATTGCTTTGTGCAGTGCTTGCTGCGCGCAACAATGCTTGCCCATATTCAATAGCACCACCAGATTTAAAGTATAACTTAAATTTGACTTCGCCAATGAAATTGCCGTTGGGTTGAGCGCGTACCTTGGCCTTGATGTAGTTGGCACCGAAAACTGGTTGTTCGATCTCGACCTAAACATTCGTATATAATAGTAAGTTAGTTTTATTTGAATATCAATGTTAGCTTACATCCGATAAGGCGATGAATGGTGCGCTAAACGATTGCAAATCATCGCCAGGTTTCTTATTGTTGAAAATCACTCGATGTGATGTCAAGTAAATTCGTCCCTTTTTCGAGCCCTCAAAAACTGGATTATCTTGACCAGAGAACTCCATAGTGACACCATCGCTGTGCAGCAATATGCTGTAAGGAAAATTAAGATCTCTATGAGTTATTTTTGTTATAACGGCAAAAATGCTCTCCAGAAGCTGTATCAGTCAAATAAGAAGAGCAGGAAGTATATATGTATTCATATGTATAAAGTGAACTGCCCTCCGAATTTCACAACTGTGTTCATTCAGTCGTTTCCCGTGATAAACTGCACATACTCTCCGGGTTGCTTGCAAGTGGCAAAAACAACAACTTTACACATCTGATAATAAGTTCTTTGTTCAATCTGCCAGCTAATCATCCACGTCATATCTAATTAATCTCTAATGAATATATCTACATATGAATACATAGCATGGACACACGGTATACATATATATTGATCACGGTATTTAATTGGATCATGGCATGGACACACATAGTACATTCATAACAAATAGAATTTAATTGAAATGTATAAAAAAATCTTTCCTAATTGGATGATCTCATTAATTTAAATCGTCCATCACCTGACCAAAAAGTAAATAGTTCGCAGTTTTTTTTTACTTACTATTCTCCAGCGTGTATTAGAACGCCATTACTGGCGTGTGCTGTATTAACAGACATTTTTCTGTTTAAACAATTTATTCGCAAATATTTTCTTTTCCAATTTGTATTATTAAATTTTGCAAATTTTTCTGTCCACAGAAGGCAATTCCAAACTTTTCTCGAACGTCAAAAAATTCAATTGCAGATGATTCACCCTTTTTTGTTGTTTGTTGTGCAGAGTTGTATTGCTGGATTTGCGGCATTTCTACCATGAGATGGCACTGCGGATGTTTAATGTTGCCAAATTTTTTTTATAAAAACTCTATTTAGCTGGTCTATTATTTCCAACAAGATGTAAGGAGTTTAGGTTTACTCGCGTACAGCAATTTGTTGCAATTTATTACAATTTTGCAACAAATATCCGCTTTTTCCATTTTTTTACGCAAAAAAATTGCAGAAGAGAGGAAAATGAGAGAGTAAAGTGACGTTTATTTTTGTGAGAGGCTACAAAATTCTGTTGGACAAATTTTTTCCAGCACATTTGTCCGGCAGCAAAACAGCTGATGAAAAAAAATATATGTTTGTAATTTCCGAAAATTGCAAAATTGAAATTCATAATTAAAAAAGTTAAATATGGACGAATTAATTATGAAAGATGTAAATAATTAACATTTGATTATCTCTGCATCTGTACTTGAGCTAAATTTCGGATAACAGCAGCATTGTATGTTTGTTGCTTAATGTGGGAAGTCCGCTGGTTACCCTCTGCTAACTTATATGTATGTATGTAAGTATGAATGACAATATGCAATGCCAGCAGGCAGTCGTAACTCCGCATTAATATAAATCTTTCTTTATTAGTAATATACAATGCAGGCAAAATCTACAGCTGACACCACGCTAAAGTAATACAAATTTCATATAAATTTTTGTAAATATAGGATTTGTTTATATTTTGTTAATTCCTATAATTTTAATTTGATCAGCTGTTCGCCTTTGCTGCAAGATTTGAATAGATTTGCATTTTTTTACTTTTTTGGATAATTATCTTTCGTGGGAGGAAAAATGATATTTAGAGAGTGATAGAGGCAGACAGAGAAAATATGCTGGAAAAAGTACGCGAATGCTCCTATTAATTATTGTTGCAGATTATTTCTTGTAACCCCATTAAACTCTATATAGGAAATTCCTTACCTTAGAAATCGTTTCAGTTCCTATTCTTCGTGAATCAAGTACCCTTTCTTAGGCACTCTGCACACGAGGCGTATCGTCATAGACGCGCACGAGACATTTCATGTAGCGTCGATTTCCCTACGCCTCAATATCTGCACACGAAGCGACATGAAACTTCGCTGCACAAAACAAACAAACAAATTAATAATACGGCATTTGCTTTAAATTTCGAAGCTTTAAATAGAAAAGATGAAAAATTTTACGGAATCTTCAATTTTCTTTCATTATACACTCATTTTTTCCGATTTTTTACACAAATTTTACTGCTTTCATAAATTCCACCACGTGGAAAAATGTAAACAAACATCTTCTTCTTCCTGTTTTCTAAGCGTAGTACGCCTAGCTACCAGCACTGCATACGCCAAGCGACATGTAGCTAGCATACTTTGACGAATGCATGAAGCTGACGACTCGTGTGCAGCCCTCAATTGAAATATACGTGCGCGACATCAAAGCGTACAGCTTTCGTCTGTAGTATCTAATACGCGTCTAAAGCAGTACGCTCCGTGTGCAGAGTGCCTTACCTTGATATTTCGGTGATAATAGCTTTGTTCAACAACTTTACTTGCAACAAGAGCACCAGTGACAAATTAAGAGTAAAAACGAGTAAAAGAGAAAATTATAAACCAAAGTTATTGAACACAAAATCGTAAACATTTGCAAGTAAACAGCTGATGCGCTGTTTTCACAATTTGATTTTTAGGTTAGGTTGTAATTGAAATCTTTGAAATTGAAAATGAATGTAAATAACTGAATTAGGAAGACGAAAATCTACTTTGGATATTCCACAACATCAAGATTCCTTTTTGCGCTAACTTATTTAGTATGCAATTAGAAATTTGCGATTAAAATGTTGGCATATTTCCAATTGCAATTTTTGTGATCATATGTTTTTGACGCTTCTATTTTTTTTTAAAGCTGCAAGTAGTTGCAAGTGAAAATTTTACTTGCAACTATTTTCAACTCTCTCGAAGTCTTACTCTCCCAATTTGGGTCTCTTTTGCAAATTTTTTGGGTTATTGAACATAAAATTCGTAACTATTTGTAAAAGCAATTAAAAACTTTGAGTTATTGAACAAAGCTAATTTTTGTAGCAAATTTTCGGACCATCCTAATGTATTTTATATACTTAAAATTTAATATATGGCAACTTCTCGCAGAAAAAAATTTTCGCTTCTAGGAAAAAGTGCTCTAATTTTGTACACGTGAAATTTATTTAAAATAAATGTGCATTTCTTCTCAAAATACTCAAATGATATGTCTGAAAAGATTATTTACTGAAAATACACTTTAAGTGCATAAAAAATACAATGGATCGCAACAATGGGAACCTGCAAAATTTGCGTAAGTATGCATGTGTGCATGTTATTTCACCGGCAGTGCTGTCTGGGGAAAATGCATGTATTTAACCAAACTCAACATTTTTTTTATAAAAAAATCGTGGTCCTTATTGTAACTACTAAGAATTTTTCGTTCCGGGATGTTACAATCTATTTTTCTAGCTGTGAAAGAGGTTTTTCGTCTGCTCAGTTTTTGGGTGCTCCATTTTTTCGCACTTGGCTTTTCTTCATTTTTTCGGATTTGCTTTTTCTTATAAGATATATCTGCCAAGGTTTATCGATAGTTGTGCCTAGTGATGGGCGAGTCCGAGATGTTTTATTCGATTCTCTCGATTGTTGAAACATCTCGAATGCTCTCGATGGTTTTCATTCTTATTCGCGTCAAGTCGTAAATTGCCGTCAGTCGAAACAATCGCTAAAACATCTCGGACTCGCTGCAAAAAATACATAATAATTGCTTTTGCCGCTTGAATAATAAAATTGCTTTAAAAAACATACAGAGTGGTACAAATCTATTGCCGTTGTTGCTACTCGTAAAATTCATTTGTTTCATAAGCGTCTCACTTCAGAAAATTTATTAATGCTTAAATAATTAATTATTATTATTATGCACGACACTCTTTAGTTGTGATTGCAAAAATGCAGCGTCTATGTATAGCATATTTTTCAATTTGGTTAATTTATTAATGAATTTGCCTCACTTCCATTAAAAATCCTACTTTCTTTATCAACAAACATTCAGTTTATTTTATGAACTAAAACATATCATCAAAACAACGGTCGGCCCGCCGACTCGGAACAATCGCAAAAACATCTCGCTTGTGTAGTCGAGATGTCATCGAAACAACCTCGGACTCGCCGACTCGGAACAATCGCAAAAACATCTCCATTGTGAAGTCGAGGAGCGAGTCAACTTTTGACTCGATTGTGATTTTGCAACGATGGCGATTCTCTCGATTGTCTAAACATCTCGGACTCGCCCATCACTACTTGTGCCGTGCTGTCAACTGCGGTATATCGATAATTTTGCTTTTTCAGCTCATTTTCATGTGTTTTGTTTTGAATCGTTGTTTTTGCTTTATTACTAACTATTGGTTAGTTGTCTATTGGAAGACAAAAGCACTTCGCAAACATATCATTTATACATATCTTTTCCATTCTTGCAGTTCCCCTTATCGGTGCCCTTACAGGGGCCCAGACGAGGAACAACAATGAAAATTTCATCAATCAACTTGCAGCGGCTATTAAATCGGCAGTGGATGCCTCCAAAGTCAATAATCCAACGACGCCAATGAATAACCCAGCACCGCGTCAAACCAGGTTTCGCGACCGTACGCCAGAAGCACCGCCAGCACCAAGATTTCGTAACGATTCGCCAGCGCAGATGAATCAAAATCGTGGCATGGCACCAATGGATATTGTACATGACTTGGACAATGATCCCTTAAGTAATATGCTGCCACAACATGCAGTAAACCCTCCGCCACCGTTAGGAGCGTCGTCAATGGGACGAAATATGCCAATGAATAATCCAAGAGGAATGGGAATGGGAGGTGGTGGCATAAATAATAATAATAATAGTATGAATCGAAATACGCCAATGAATAATCCAGGAGGAATGGGAATGGGAGGCGCCGGCCCAAATAATAATAATAGTATGAATCGAAATATGCCAATGAATAATCCAGGAGGTATGGTAATGGGTGGTGGTGGCCCAAATAATAATAATATGAGTCGTAATATGCCAATGAATAATCCTGGGGGTATGGGTATGGGAATGGGCGGTGGTGGTCCAAATAATAATAATATGAGTCGAAATATGCCAATGAACAATCCAGGGGGAATGGGTATGGGAATGGGCGGTGGTGGCCCAAATAATAATAATATGCCTCCAAATGGATTCATGGCACAGCCGCAAACGAATGCGCCACCACCACCACCCTTCATGTTCTATCCCCCAACACAGCAGGCAACAGCTGCAAATGCTGCTTCTTCTTCCGCTGCAACTGCTGCTGCTGCCACGCAAGTGGCGGCGGCCAATCAAATGTATATGGATAATTCATTATTAGCCGTCATGCAGCAAATGCAACAAAATTACGCCGCCGGTTATGGACCAGCGTTCCCAAATGCCGCTGGTGCTACTAATGAGGGACAACAACTGACTGCAGGTGGGGCAGGTAAGTAATATGCATTCTTTCATAACTTGAAAAAAAAAAAAAACCTAATCAACAACATCATATTTTTCTTCATGCTAGTTTTTGGCGTTAAGGAACTCATACAAACAAAAAATTGTATACTATATCCACCCAATCCTAATGCAGTGGCACCTTCCGTACGCGAACGTCCACCGGGTTGTCGTACCGTATTTGTTGGTGGCCTACCCGAAAACACCACCGAAGAGCATATACGCGAAATATTTGAATCGTTTGGCGAAATAACAACTCTACGCGCAAACAAAAAGAATTTCTGTCACATACGTTACCTTCTCGAGGAATCGGTTGAACGCGCTATATACCTTTCAGGCTATCGTATGCGTATCACCACCACCACCACAACAACCACCACCACCACCGCAAACGATAACGTAAATGAATTACCAACATTTGGTCGCCTGCACGTTGACTATGCGCATGCACGTGACGATCTTTACGATTATGAATGTAAACAACGACAATTGGAACGCGAACAACGTCATCGCGATCGTATGGCAGCCGCAACAACATCAACAGCATCGTCTACAACAGCAACATTGTCCAAAGAACTGACACGACGTCGTTCGCGTTCACCAACAACTATTAATCACTATACCGAAGGTGAGGCAATTACATTGGCCGAACATATACGCAACGCTGATACATTCTTGAAAGCTGTGCGCACAATTGCCGTATGGTTAGAACGAGGCGATTGTAAGAAGAATAATGCGAATACATTCTATTCGCTGATACAGAGTACGCATGCGCAAGTGCGCCGTTTGCATACGGAAAAAGTGCAGCTGGATGAAGAGTTGAAGGAGGCGCGTGAAAATCATCGAAAGCAAATGCAGGCGATGAGTTTGCAGTGTAAGTATCTTTGATTTTGTGGTTTTATTTTTTATTATTTTCTTACGATAAAAACTTTAAAGGAGCTTTATTTGCTAAAAAGCGAATTTAGTTTATATATTATGTACATGTTGATAGGTTTTTACATATATATGTATGTATAAGCATATTTTCGAAGTCAGCCACAACGTCAATTTGACTATTATCATCCACTATTTTCATCCTAAAAACGTTTTTACATAAACCACTAGAATTCAATCAAAACAACCTCGGGGTTTAAAGCTCGCCAAATCGTTGAAATGTTTTAGAAAATTATTTTATTTTTTACCTTTAAAATCGCCTTTGTTCTGATCTACAATAAAAACATAAGGTAACGTTAGCTCTGAAATTTTTTAGCAAATTTTTTATTTTTTGCTTTAAAACCCCTTTTGTCCTCATCTACAATAAAAATACTAAGGTAACGTTAGCTCTGTATGTAATACATTCATATATACAAATCCATACAATTTTCAAATCCGGCATCGTAAAATCAAGCAAGGTTTGTAAAACTATTTAAAGAAGGTACATAAATTTACAACAAAATTTAGTTTAAGCAGCCTGAAAAGCGATAGATTAAATTTAGTATGCGATACGGCATTCGTAAAGAAATTTTTAATAATGTATATGATAGAAAAAAAAAATATTGTGTGAAAAACATATTTTTCAGTGTGAAATTTACAATATCTTAACCCTTAATAGCTGCGCTTATTTTTATGGCACACATTTATGTATGCATAAAGAATAAAAAAAGAAAATTTACATATATCGTAAAATTTTATCATCGTAAAATTGTATATCCTAAAATTTCATACCATAAGAATTTATATCGTAAAATATCATACCCTAAAATTTTTATACCGTGGAATTTAATATCGTAATTTTTTGACGCATTTTTATTGTACATACTTCATACATACAAAAAGATCAAAAGCATCTGAAATGTATACTCACATCTTATTCGTAAAGAACTTTTAAATAATGTGTATGAGAAAAAATAGCGTGTGAAACTTACGATATTTTTTAGTGTGAAAATTACGACATCTTAACCCTTAACAGGTGCGCTTATTTTGTTTTTTTATGGCCCACATTTATGTATACATAAAGAATAAAATAAGAAAAATTGCACATATCGTAAAATTTAACATCGTAAAATTTTATATCGGAAAATTTAATATCGTAAAGAATGGTATCCCAAAATTGCATGTAAAATTTTATATCGAAAAATTTTATCATCATAAAATTTTATATCGCCACTTTTTATATCGTAAAAAATGTCCATCGCAAAATGTTATAGTAGAATGTTTATCGTAAAATGTAATACTGTAAAATTTTTATACCGCGAAATTTAATATCGTACATTTTTTTATCGTAATTTTCTTTTTTGACATTTTGATCGTACTTCATAAGTACACATAAAAATATAAAAAGCATCTGAAATGTATAATCACATCTTACTTCTTAAGCAACCCAAACCCTTTTATGTATGTACATATTGTACATAGCTATAGTCAGCATAAAAACCCTAACTAAAAACATGAACAAACCAAAAAATCCACACTCCTCTCTATCTCTACTATTACTATGAATTATGATTATGATTATTATTGCATATATTATATTCAGTCACTCAGATTGAAAAAGTGTTCAATGCTGCTAGTCACAAGAAGGTTTGGGACCATTTCACCAAAGCTCAAAGAAAGAACATCGAACAATGGAAGAGGCTGGCGCTGGTACGTATGAAAACTTGCAATTTTTATTTTTCATGAAAGACTTTAAGAAAAAATATTAATATAAAATATTGATTGCTTATTTTTGCATTGGTGTTGGTGTATATAAATCTTACAATCAACTCAATTAACAAAATACGCTCACTAAGCACGATCTGCATGCTCGCCATAACAAATTTTGACTTAGTAGTTTCTAAATTGTTTTTAGTTTTCTTTTCTGTAAAATATAAAATTTGAGTTAAGAGTGCTTTCAATCCATATGCATATAGTATGTATGTATGTATGTATGTATGCATAAACAGCGGCATTCAGTCAAAATTTACGTACATATTTCCTTATTACAACTTTCACGACCAAGACTACACTGCAACAATTAGATGAAACAACAAAAACATGCAGGGAACGAAAAGAGAAAGTGAAGCCAAGAAAAAAGAAAAAAACTGCAGCAGTCAGCGAAAATGATGTCTATGGCATCAGCGATGACTCCGACGTAGAAAGTGTGGAGTCGAACAACGAAACAAGATCAGTGAAATCTGCAACAAGCATACAAGAGCTGCTGTCACCGCAGAATACGCCCAGTGTAGAGCAAGGTGGCAAGATGCAACGAGTGCAAAATAAAGACGATGAAAAGGTACAAGCTGCACTAAAACTTGTCATGTGCTTGGGCGCCGCGGTCAACCCAACTGAACGCGAACGCGAATGCTTGGCGTGGGCCCGTGAGACAATAGCTGCAGGTTTAAGAGACTGTAATCGCATCGCGGAGGAAGCGATAGAGCAGGAAAAACAGCAAAGAGCGCATAGAAAAACACCAACCATTGAGGAGGATTGCCATTCCATTGGTATGGACTGCGAACTCGAAAGAGTCGACAGGGTGCTAAATAAAGAGGATGAAGAAATACAATCGCAGTACCGCAAAGCACTCAGAATTGTTATGCGCTCGGGAACCGTGCTCAAGCCAAGCGAACGGGAAAGCGAGCAATTGATGTGGGCGCGTGCGTCAATAGCAATAGGTTGGAGACACTTCGACAAGCCTTGTTTCGCGGCCAGCAATCCGCAATACCGTAATTTTATCGAGCAGCAGGAAGTAGAAAATTTCAGAGCTATTAAACAACCGCAGGAAACAAAAGCTATAGATGAAGCGGAAAAAGAGCAAAGCGCAGGCGACAGTGTGCTAAACCTAGACGATGTAGAAGTCCAATCGCAGTACCGTACCGCACTCAGGCTTGTTATGCGCTTAAGAGCAGTGGTAAATCCAACCGAACAGGAAAGAGAGAGCATACCGTGGGCCCGTGAGACAATAGCAGCAGGTCGCAGACACTTCGACAAGCCATATTTCGCAGCCACCAAACCTTGGTACCGCAATTGCATAGAAGAGGAGGAGATAGAGAAGATCATGTCCGTTCAACAAGAACAAGAAACAAAAACCAGCAATGAAGAGAAAGGGGAGCTAAGCGACAAGAGGAAAATGCCCTCCAGGGAACAGCATTCGCATGCTATTAATTTTGACTGGTTTGACGCAGCAAGGACCCACAAGCATGATGACAGCTTGCCAAGCAATGAAGACGGAGAAATCGAATTAAAGTACCGAACCGCACTCCGGATTGTTATGCGCTTAGGAGCCATAGTCAATCCAACCGAACGGCAGAGCGAGAATTTGGCATGGGCACGTGAGACAATAGCAGCCGGTCGCAGACACTACGACAAGCCGTGTTTCGCCGCTAAAAGTGGCCTTTACTGTAATCACATCGAAGAAGAGGAAATAGAGTTAGGCTGTGCCAGTAAACCACGACAAGTTAAAAAATCGGGACTGGAAGAAGAAAAACGGCAAAGAGAAGAGCGAAAAAGATCACACAAGGAACCACATGACAATTCTATTAATTTCGACTCCGTCCAGGAAAAAATCCCATCAAAGCGCACAGTGGCACCGGCACCAGTGAACTCAGCCAGCAGAGAACAAGAGCTGCCGCAGAGTACGCGAAAAGTAGAGCAAGCCGATGAGCTGCAAAACAAAGATGAAGAAGAAGACATCCAATCAAAGTACCGAACTGCACTACGGCTTGTTATGCGCTTAGCGGCCGTGGTTGATCCAACCGAACGGCAAAGCCAGAGTTTGGAGTGGGCCCGTGAGACAATAGCAGCAGGTCGCAGCCATTTCGACAAGCCGTGTTTCGCCGCCAGCAATCCGCGATACTGTAATTGCATCGAAGAGGAGGAGATAGCAAAGGACGCCGACATTCAAAAACAACAAGAAACAGAAACAAGCAAGGAAACAGATGATAAGTCAAGCGCTGAGGCAAAATCACCACCAACAACGAGGGAACAGGAGGACGTTCATTCTGTTAGTATTGACTCCGACCTGGAAAGTGCCGGATCAAAGAGTGGTGCGTCAGCTATAAATTGTAGCCGAGAACAAGGCGACAAGTTGCGAAACAGAGACGGTAAGAAAATCCAATCTCAGTACCGAGCCGCACTCAGACTTGTTATGCGCTTGGGAGCCCTAGCGAAACCAAACGCACGGGAAAAAGAGCGCTTAGCGTGGGCACGTGAGGCAATAGCAGCAGGACGGTCACACTGCGATAAGCCATGCTTTGCTGCTAAAAATTCCCGTTACTGTAATCGCATTGAAGAGGAGGAGATAGAAAAGGGCGGCAGGAAGAGAAAGAAATCGTCCGAGGTTAAGGAGCTCATGCGCAAACGACGTATGTTAGACATCATCAATAATACATCCGCTACTGCAGCAGCTGCAGCTAAGAATACACGCACAAGCGAACGCGACAATGAAAAGCCGTCCACCTCGCGAGAGGCCGTCAACAGCGGCAACGCATTTACAGCAACGAGGCCAAAGGGAGATAACGCTAAGACTCCGGCTGGCCTTGCAGTTAACTTTCAGTAATATAGTTGAAGACAATCGAGCTGCTTTGCATGTTAGCGAAGTGCTGCTCGATTATTGTGGCGTTGGTCCGGGAACCATGGCTCTCGTCTGGAGGAAAGGTTTCTGGATTGAATGCACGAGCGAATTTTTAGCGTTTACTTACTATGCCAAGCTGCAAGGCTTGAGGTGAGAATCGCTGTAATGTTATGAAAGCATTTATACACATGTAACTATGTTGCTTAATTTCAGTATTATGAATCTGAAGTTTTTGATGTTTAAGCGGGAGAGAGAGAGAGAGGAAGACCTACTACTCGTAACGTTCTACTCTATAACACGTGTTGTGTGAGCTGAGAAAATTAAGAGAGAATGTATAAGTCAAGATATAATAAACCTACAGTTTGCGCCAGCGCTGTTTGCCAATGATGAAGGTGAGTCTTTTTTTATTTATGTTTTACAAAGCATATTAGATAAGGAATAGGGAGGCCAATCGGAGTTAATGAACTCCAACGTCTGGCTGTTTCTGATTTGGGGGTGCCTAGAAAAATCGTCTCTTTCAAATCATTAGCCTCACATTTGGAGGCTTGTCCCATTTGCATAAAGAGCTTAGAAAAATTCAAAATCTTCAGGAATTCTATATCAAGAAAAAGGCTTTGGCTATCCGAAATTATCGTTAGCATAAAAGACTTGGAGAAATCCAATAAACTAATGGCTTAATGCTAACCTTAACTCAAGTCTGTCCTCTCAGGGAATTTAGAGGCTAAACAACACTAACTAACCTAGTCCAATAAAGCGCGAAAATCGTTTCTGTTTCATGCTGCCTGGCGCCAGTTGGAAATAACAAGGTAGGACGAGTTAGTTTTCACCTAATCTTCCTAAGTTGCGTTGGACAGGACATTTCATGAGCATGAATGAATTTGCTCCGGCCAAGAAAATATTTCTATCGAAACCCGCTGAACGCAGACGAAAAAGGGACCTCCACTGCGTTGGGAAGATGAGGTTGTTGTTGTGTTGTTGTAGCCACCAAGACACTCCCCGAAGGTCCTGGCGAGTGTAGGGGAAGTGACAGTCCTTTGCTGGATAAATCCAGTACGCTCGGGTACTAGTCCCTTCTGATACTAGCCCGACTGTCGTGCCAGTGATTTTTTTTGCCATTACCAACCTTCTAGGCCGGTGGATTTTAGTCGCCTTATACAACAGGCATTCCTTACCACGGGTATATTGTAAGCCCCCTAACCCGCTGGGGGGGAGATCAGAGATGCTGCGTCCCTAGGTATTGCCATGTGGCGCCATGCTGCACGGAACAGAAGCCACTGACGCGCTCTATTGTACTCGGCCAGAATCATCTAGGTGGTTATGCGCCAATTAAGGTATGAAGATCTTCCCAATGCAGAGGAGGTCTGCTGGCTTTAGTGGGTTTCGATAGAAATATTTTCTTAGCTGGAGCACCTTCATCCATGCTCAAGGTGGCAAAAGTCGCTGACTGCGAAGAGTGCTGGGATGCCTAAAGAGATATTAATGCTAAGTATGTATAAGAGGAAATTGGTAAAGCCATGAAAGTCTCTTGGAAAAAACTTAAAAAAAAAAAAACAATCTGCACAGAAACTGTTAGGCTAAGGTAAGTTCCTCGAGAGACACAACATCAAGAGACGTATGCAGAATGTGTATACCAAATGGGGAAAATAGTTAATACTTACTGCTCTACAATAGCAGTGGGCTTATTTCTGAATATCACAGGGGCCTATAGCAATGTTTCATATGTATGCCACTGAAACAAGGTATGTACATATGTACTAGCGGTTGACTAAGCAGCAGGGAAATCAGGTGCTAGTGAGGTCTACATGAGACAACAGAAAACATGGCAAAATACCAGGAGGGCGTTTTATTATAATTGCTGTGGACGCTGGTCATAAACAATTTTCTGAGACAGAAGGTCACCCTACGAATATCGTAAAATGCAAGGAAACCATTAAGAAAATTCGTTTGATAAGGAATTTTCATTTATACTGAATGTCAAAACAATAGGGTGAGCTGATAAAGCTAATAAGATATTCAAAACGGCGCATTGTTTGAGAAGGGCACTTGGTGGACGTTTCGCTTTGGCCCAGGCCAATTTGTAGGCACTACGTGCACATGAATGACCACGAGGTGAGTATATTTAAGAAATTGAAGGGAAAGTACTTAGATGAAAAAGAAAAACTGTAAGTGTAACGCTATGCTTTAACTGGGAAAAAGTTAAGAAATTTCAAATGTAATATGCTGCGAAGGGGAAGACCAACCACCACCTATCGGAGATGGAGTGCTGCAGTAGCTGCGAGAAACTCACAAACTAAGTAACAGCGCTCATGGTATTGCAGCAAACTCAACTCCTGCAATGCCAGAACCGCTACAGACATACATACTTAAGTATGACAAGCCGCGCCTCTACGTATGCCCCTGAAAACTACTAATCTCTATCGACCATCAGAGTTGATGACACGTTAGATGAGGTTGATGACAAATTCTGACAAAGTACCTGCGCTAGCTAAACAGGGAGTAGTACTGCTACAAGAACAACAACGAATGTGGTTAGTATATAAATATATATATATATATATATATATATATAAAAGTTTAAAGCTTCAAAAAATATGTATAAAAAGAAAGGTTTGTATCATTTTGACTGGCATGCACTGTTTAAACATATCGACATGCATACATATGTACATATGTAAATATACGCTTCTATTTAAACGTGCAATATAACAGCAAATATAATTTAATTGCATTTTTATATCAGTTGAAACCATTATCTTTGAAATTAAGACATTTTAATTGAATTGAATCAAAGCGTTAATTGTTAATTATCATTTTTCAGTTTGTTGCTATGTTGTTTGCTGTGACCTTCCCATGGACTGCACTTTCTTATTACATAGTAATATTTAGACCTATTTTTATTTATTTTTTTTTTTTTATGTGTACAGTAAAGCAGGCCATAAAAAGATAACAACGCATTTTGATAATTTTTTTTTAGTTTTCTATAACATTCGTATTATGTATTTAGTATTGCAAAGCAAATCACTTTTGTTTTAGAAAATTGCTTTCATATCTTAAATCATAAATCTTAACCCTTTTCAGTTTGATTGCATCCATTTTGCACACCTTTTCACTTAACTCTATAAAGTACTTTGCACTAACAACAGTCAACACGAATGAGTCACCCTGTTGATAGTTATGTACTATATTAGTCTCTAACTGTACCCTTACTTTCTATGCATATAACTTATCTATATACTATTTCTATACAAGAAACATACAAAATTGTATCTGTTTAATTTTCCATACACATAAATCAATAATTTTAAATAATTATGTACATATGTATACATATGTAATACTAAAGAAAATCCAAAAAAAAATATTAATTAAAGCTTAAATCTAATTTAAAATTAAAGCTTATTTAAAAACATAAAATTCTTTCCGAATGAGTGTAACTTTGAAAAGCTCAATCAAGCCTTGAGGTAAGTACTCTAGTACATAAAGCTGGAAGAAACCTAAAACAAGCTCTATTGCGAGTTTAAAAAAAGGCCATTGGCTTTGGGTATATACATAAGTATAACTTTTGTTTATTGAAAATTTTCGCTAAGCGATATATTTTTTTTACATTTTTAGCTCTTATAATGTGCTAGAAATTAATTTAATTGTGTTGTTTTAACTGTGAATTCTGCAGGAATTGCGTTCCGTACAAATCGAGGATGATGAAATGGAAATGTCCGATGATGAGCGTAGCTATCGTGGTAGCAGCGCTAAACGATCGCGTCACGATACAGAGGCTTTGAAGGTGAGAACTCAATTAGCTTTTTTTTCTGTGTCTCCCTGTACGTGATTAAAAAACCAAAAATTTTCAATTGTGGCTCAAAAATTAGCACAACCGAATATTCATAGCAAACTAAAATAATCAAAAAAAAGGAATTCGTCGCGTCTTAAGGATTTTTAGGGTAGTCTAATAGGTCTATTCTGGCAACTGTCCTTTCAAAGAACAATTTTTCGATAGAAAATTTTTTCCTCGAAAAATAGTTGTCTTTTGAAAGGCAGTTGCCAGAATAGGCTGTTAAGTCTACAAGACATTAGGTTTGTTTCTTATTAAACTAGCAGCTAGCTGTCAAGTGAGCAAAACGGAAAGAATTGCGCTCATAAATAGCGAAACGAACAGAAAATCAAGAAACGGAATAATAATAAAAATTAGCGATTAGTAATTTGAATGCTATTTTTGACTGTTAATGGTTATTTTTTCTAAAAAAACATTTAATTTTCTTTATTTCTATTTCAAAAATTCAGAAAATTTCAAAAGTAATAAAATCAAAAGTATTCGTTTGTTTATTTTTTCAACAGCTGTTTCTTACTTTGGCAGCAAATAATTTCAGCTAGGGAAAATTTTACTAGCTGAAATTTGGAGCTGTGAATGGCTCTCTTCTGCTATTTTCTTGACTCAAGAAACGATTTTCCAGCCGAAACTTGGCTAACTATTCATAACTAGCTAATAATAAACGGACCTATTTTCAAATTCATTTGAACACCCCCAAAAATTAGCTTTGTTCAATAACTCAAAAATTTTAATTGCTTTTACAAATAGTTGCGAATTTTATGTTCAATAACCCAAAAAATTTGCAAAAGAGAGCCAAATTTGGAGAGTAAGACTTCGAGAGAGTTGAAAATAGTTGCAAGTAAAATTTTCACTTGCAACTACTTGCAGCTTTAAAAAAATAGAAGCGTCAAAAACATATGATCACAAAAATTTCAATTGGAAATATGCAAACATTTTAATCGCAAATTTCTAATTGCATACTAAATAAATTAGCGCAAAAAGGAATCTTGACGATGTTGTGGAATATCCAAAATAGATTTCGTCTTCCTAATTGAGTTATTTACATTCATTTTCAATTTCAAAGATTTTAATTACAATCTAACCTAAAAATCAAATTGTGAAAACAGCATCAGCTGATGCGCTGTTTCTATTTTCAACTCTCTCGAAGTCTTACTCTCCCAATTTGGATCTCTTTTGCAAATTTTTTGGGTTATTGAACATAAAATTCGTAACTATTTGTAAAAGCAATTAAAAATTTTGAGTTATTGAACAAAGCTATTACCTTTAATCAGTGGAATTTATTCAACATTAGTATCCAGCCACACACCGACAGATGAAAGGTTATTCGCTCTCATCAAATACCTCTTTATTTTATTTAAACTCTTTTCACCACACGAAAGCGGGGCTATTGCTAATTAGATCTAGGCACTTTTAAAATTTACCGTTCTTAAGTGAAATTGATTTTACATTCCTTGCAGAAAAATTTTACTCAGATCCTCACTTTAATGCCTTCAAAAAGGGGTCAGTATGCTTCTCGTGGGCAGCTAAAAGTTAATTCTACAAATTCAACTCCTAAACTAAGTACCTAATAGTTCCGCAGGGTTCCATGATTATCTGTAGTTACATCAGACACTCTTGTGGCTAGTTCGGTCTCTGGTTGTATTGCTCGATGAAGGATATTATACAAGTTCCTAGAAATAATCTTCTGTCCTAACTGAATAAAATAATTGTCTGTGCTAGTTGCACCAAGTCGAGTTTCCATTTAATTTTGTTTTGCAATATTTATAAAAATATCTCAAGTCCCATCCTCCGAATGGGCAGATTTTTTTGCGCAGACATCTTCTCACACAAACCCCCTTTTATTGGCAGGAGGAGAACGACTTGTTACGCTGCCAGCTAGAGGCCTTACGCAGCGAAATTTCACATGACCGTGTCGATCTCAAGGACAGCAATACTTATCGTGAAAAGCAAATTAAAGTGCTCCAAGAAACTATAAGAAATGTACAAACACAATTGTTACAAACAAAGACGCGTGAACAAAAGGACGCCCAAACTATTGAAACTCTACAGCGTAAACTAAAAGAAGCTGGAGTCAAACAATTGCTGTTGCAAACCAAAATCAAAGAATCTGCCAACAGGCGTAGAGACAGGCGTGATAGATCCTCGTCATACGATTCGGATAGAAGCTATGACCGAGACAAGGAACGTAGCAGATCAAGAGAACGGGACAGATCTAGAGGACGTGACAGATCTAGAGAACGGGACAGATCTAGAGAACGTGGCAGATCTAGAGAACGAGACAGCGATAGAGATCGGCAGAGTGATAAAGACCGAGAACGATATGGTAATAGCAAAGATGATGATGATGATGATGCGGTGCAAGAAGTAACAGTAAGTGGCGAGTCTAGCAATAGACCAGTATATCCAATGAGACCGAGACCAATGATGAGACCACACCCCGTACGACCTGTTGTAAATGACCCACATAAAGTTATTGATATCGATGATGATGTTAATATAATTGAAACACCAACCGAAGTGGTTGAGATACAAGATGAAGAAGAGGAAGAGCAACCGGCTGAAGATAACACTGTAAACGCAGAGAATGGTAATGAAGAATGTGAAGACGGTGGAGAGAAAGATGTGCAAGAAAATTCCGCTGAACAAGCAGAAGAGCAAGAAAAGGACGAAGAAATAGTGGAGCAAATCGAAGAGCAAGTGGATGACAGCCAAAAAGACCAAGAGCAAGATGAGCAAATGGATCAAGCAATGGATGATGCAGATATGGAGACAAAACTCGCCGAAGATGAAGTTGAGGAAAGCTTTAGTGAGGAGAAGACTTACGCTTATGAAGTCGAGACAAAGTTGATGGAAGAATCTGAGGATATTGAGGTGAGTTTTGTTATATTACATGAAGATCTCGATTGGATAGCTTGGGGATTGAGCTCTACTCTTTGGATTTGCTTCCTCATTGTTCGAATCTGCTAAAAATTAATATTTTGTCCACCTTTTGTTTTCTGTCTCTCTCTCTCTTTCTTTCCCCTTACATGCAGCCCAAGTTGTTACCATTTGTGGAAGCAAAAATTATTGCGCTAACCGCCGCCTATCTTATAGTGCAGCCTTTTGGACTTAAAATCAAGACAATTTGTGCTTATCTACGGAAATCGATGGTTACATTAGATTTACAGCCAACAACATTGGAACAAATTCTACGAACCTACAGGAATCTCTTCCAGGCTGAAGATCAACAAGATGAGTACGAAGACGAGGAGGAGGTTGAGCCGAAAGCTGACATGGAGGTTGAATCGAAAGCCGTATGGAAATTTTGTGGTTTCACAACAACAAATGATGAGCCAGTGGAATATGGAAATGAAAATGCTGAGCATGTGAAAGATATGAAGAAGAAGAAGAAGAAGAAGAAGAAGGAGGAGGAGGAGGAGGCGAAAGAATAGTGAAAAGAAAGTGGATGCTAAAGTTGTGTTAGAAAGCTAAATACAAAAATTATTAAATAATTTTTATTGTTATGGCTCGCTACCATGCATACATATATATGAACGTATGTGTGAGTGGCGTATATGTACACAGTAATTTGTCTTGGCATTGATTAATGCTAATGCAATGATTTTAAATTCTTTTTTCTTTTAGTTACTTATTTTCCTTGGTTCCACATATGCATGTACAACTTATGACATGGATTTAAATTTTTGGAATAATAAAAACCAAATTAAAAATGAGTTTTGATTGTTTGAAATTATTTACGGCGGAAAAATGGTAATATTCAAATTCTGCGTATATTTTTTGTGAAATGGCACACTGTATTAAGCTGAATAGTAACTGTTAATTATAGTATAGTTTTAGGCGCTTGCTGAATTTGTTAAAACTAAAGGGTTATTTGTGAAACACAAGTGTGTTGAAATTAAATAACACTACTCGACAAATTTTGACCAACTTTAACCACCAAAAATGAAATAATACTTTTCTAAAGCGAAATTTTACGCTGATTCCGAATATCATATCCATTTTTTTGTTGCAGACCCAGTTTTTGAGATATTGGTAAAAATGTGGAAAAGGCCATATGTGCAAGACATTGCATCACATAAGTGCATCAAAAAGTTTTATTAGACATCGTGGCGATTTGACATCTAGGAAGTGCTGGTAGAGGTAGAGGTAGCTCCAACGAACATTTTTTGCCTTCACACTCCAAAATTGGTCAAGCAGTTTGGTTACAATGGCAAAAATAATGAAAAAAAAATTGAAAAAAAAAACAAATTTTTTTAAAGAAATTTCAGATTCGACTATCCTAAAATCAGAAAAATTATACGGGGGAGAAAAAGTTAGCCCTCCTATCCTATAGAGAATTTAATTGTGAACATTTTAAGACTAATTGTGTAATAATCGGATGTACCGTTATTTATATTTATCTATTTTCATTCAAAGTCCTTAACCAAAAATTTTCCGGAAGAGTAAAATTTCAACAACAAAATTGGGTTTATTCGTAAAACTTTAGTAGAGAGTAATACTCAAGATTATTTAATTGCATTTATTACGTGTTTTGAAGTGCACAATGCCTCTCAAAACAGCGATTAATAGGAACAAAAATGTATTGAATAAAAAAATATCTGCATTTCGCCATTTTAAAGAGAGGATAAATAATGAGCGATGTGAGTAAGTACTTTTGACTACTCTTTTGTAATTTTCTGCATTTGTTACACGTATGATTGTCCAAAAAATAATCTTCCATCATATCCTCGTACCAAGACCCTTGATATCGCCATTCAAGTCCTGATGAAATCTCTCACCATGTTCATCACTTTTAGCACCTAAGTTTGTAGGGAATTATGAAGACATGAAGGAATTTTAGGCGGCATATTACAATCTTTTGCAAATAAAGTAACTTTTTGTTACCTAGAAATCCACAAACAGTTTGTTAAAAACAATTTTTCTGATTTTAGGACAGTCGAATCTGAAATTTATTTTAAAAAACTCGATTTTTTTAAAATTTTTTTTCATTATTTTTGCTATTGTAACCAAACTACTTGACCAATTTCGGAGTGTGAAGGCAAAAAATGTTTGTTGGAGGTCCCTCTACCAGCGCTTCCTAGATGTCAAATCGCCACGATGTATAATAAAACTTTTTGATGCACTTATCTGATGCAATGTCTTGCATATATGGCCTTTTCCACATTTTTACCAATATCTCAAAAACTGGGTCTGCCACAAAAAAATGGAGATGATATTCGGAATCAGCGTAAAATTTCGCTTTAGAAAAGTATTATTTTATTCTTGGTGATTTTTGGTGTCGAGTAGTGTAATTGGAAATAATAACCGGCCCAATGGGTAAAGTGTTTTTTCTCCTATACAAAAGGTCCCGGGTTCGCATTCTAACTATCACTATTTTATAGGTTCTGGGAACGTTTTTTGGCGTTAAAACAACGACAAGGATATTTGGCATCAAGCAACAATTGCCCTTATACATATATAGAAAACAATGAAGAAAAAAATACTTCAGATTCAATGAAAAAGAGTACTTAACGATAATACTCTAAAGTGTTTTTTATTCCATAGAAGTTAATTAACACTCACACAGAGTTTATACTTTCGCAACATTGCTTCATTTGGCAAAAACAAAACGGTCGCTAACAAGTATAAACACATTAAACGTACAATTTCATTCATCTCGGAAAATTTCGTACTACGCAATATGATGCTGGAGTATGAAATCTTGGAATGGAGGAAGAATAAAAAAAAGACGCAGCAAAATTTCACATATGAAAATTGAGAAGCATGCATAAATATTTCATCATACCTACGAAGGTAAATACATAAAAATACACATAAGTATGTATGTATATATTGTATATCCTTTCACCTTTACCAAGGACACACATTTTCTGCGAATACGCGTATGTTTTAGCGCGCAGCATCAGTCAATCCTTGTTGTTACTCGGAGCGCAGAGAGTGTTTTTATTTACGTTTCATTTTTGTTTGTATGCTTACTATTATTTGAATTCTGCTGCGACCATCCATGACCTTTTTGAAACCTATAAATACTATACATATGTATACGCTTTCGGCTCCCCAATTCATGACGTCATAAACGTGGTGCAAATGACGCACTCATTGGGAAAACCATTAGTGAATGACTTATTGTTGAAATTATACACTTCTCTTCCCCTTCCCTATAATTCGCTTTATACTTCGTCTTTATTTTGGTCCAGTATAACAAATTCCCACATTCTTTTCTCAGTTATACAGGCCGATGTGTCAAATTTAAAGTCTCGAAAAGACCATTAATGCTCCATTTCATAAACGTGTTAGGTTAATTTATAAGTCTGATTCCATTGAGGGTTGTTTATTTGTGGAATATGAAAGCTTTCTTTTCATAGTCTCCACATGCAAATTCCTTGAAACTCTAGCGAATGTAGAAAACATCTTCGACGTCTTATCTTAGGAGCCGCATGCGAGATTTTTTAGTTTGTGGAATAATTTTGCTTTGAGCCAATGCTTAATTTTTTTTGGATAGCACTTATGTATGAGTTAAGTTTCTCTAATTTTTATGAATTAATAAATTTTCCTCACTTTTTTGGATTAATAAATTTTCCTCACTTTTTTGAATTAATAAATTTTCCTCACTTCTTATAACGCCTTCAACCCACTGTGCAGCATTTACATACAGTTACTCGCAAGATTATCATTTCCCGGCATTGTTGTTGCTAATGAACGAGCTACTTTGTATTAAGTAAATACATACCACTAAATACCGAAGCATCCCGATGCTGAAAGTGAGAGAAATTCCAAAGACAACTAGATTAAAAGCACACGGAAAATGTTCACATATGTATGTATGAATGTATGTATGTGGGTTGATGGCGCTCCCCCAGAAAGTCAGCGCTGCTTTAGCTATACATAGCAACATTTAGAGCCTATACACACTTGCGACTCAATCGATTTGGTCGAATTGGAATTTTGTATTCACACTACTCCAACTATTTAGTCGAATCGGTGGCAGCTATTCACACTTGAGACTAAATAGTCGTGCGATTGACAATGACATAGTGTTGCCAATGTTCACATTTTACTCAGCAAATTTTACATTAGTGGTCTTCATATAAAGTGATGAAGTATTAAATTGTTAAAGTTTATCTGCATTCTTACATGAAAGCACCTTCTTGTCAGCTGTCAACTTGATTAATAAATAAAAAACAATAAAATAAACAAAAAGTGCATACATTGTTTGGCTTTGTTTCTTATTAAACTAGCAACTAGCTGTCAAGTAAATGAAAAGAGAAAAACGGAAGGAATTACGCTCATAAAGGCGAAACGAACAGAAGTACAAGAAACGGAAAAATAGTAAAAATCAGCCATTAATAATTTTCATGAAATTTCATTTTCATTATTTCTATTTTAAAATGCGATTAATGACATTTGAAGAGAACAACAATATCAAGAAACATATGAAAACGGAAGTAAATATCCTTAGTTAGATAATTCTTGTCTATAACTACACCATTTCCAGATGGATTTTAGAAAGCGTCAACTGGATTTTAGAAAGGGGAAATTGGATCTTAGAAATGTCAATTGGATTTTAGAAAGGGGAAATTGGATTTTAGAAATGTCAATTGGATTTTAGAAAGGGGAAATTAGATTTTAGAAATGTCAATTGGATTTTAGAAAGGGGAAATTAGATTTTAGAATAGCCAAATGGATTTTAGAAAGGGAAAATTGGATTTTAGAAATGTCGATTTGATTTTAGAAAAGGGAAATTGGACTTTAGAAACTGTAAATTGGATTTTCGAAAATTTATATAATTATTAATTTATACTTTCATACGCAATAAAGAATTTCTATTCGAAAAATTCTGTGTAAAATTTATTTTAAACGCACATTCTGAAATCCAATTCAAGCTTTCAAAAATCCAATTTTGTTTTCTAAAATCCTTTTAACGCTTTCTAAAATCCAATTGACATTTCTAAAATCCAATTTCCCCTTTCTAAAATCCAATTGACATTTCTAAAATCCAATTTCCCCTTTCTAAAATCCAGTTAACGCTTTCTAAAATCCATCTGGAAATGGTGTAGTTAATAAGAAACGAACCTTTTGTTTTTAAACATTTTGAAAATATTAATTGAAATATTCAATCTCTACAATTTACCAAAAGTGAAATAAAAGTAGTGCTGTCAGCATGGCAACTCTTTCCACTACGAATATCACTGTTGTTGTTGTAGTCGTTCGACTAAATTGTCTCAAGTGTGAATACGTAGAAGGGCGCCTTGCTGATCAAGCAGTTGTACAACTGTTTCAGTTGGAATGAAATTGGGCTGCAAATCCAACTGTTTCAGTTGTACAACTAATTGAATGTAGTGTGAATGCTTCCATACATTCCCATGCAAATCAACATTCGACTAAATCGATTGAGTCGCAAGTGTGTATAGGCTCTTACTGCTTGCCCAGAATGTTGTACTACAGCTACGGACTACATAGCTTACTACATCAGCTGATGACTGATTTTGTGGCAACGCTCGAAAATGTGAACACAGTGGTGTAGCTCAGTGTATCTCATATATGTCATCTTTTTTATATTTTTGTACAGGGGATTCCTTAAATTCCATAAAAACTCTTTATTTTTTACAAGTTCAATTCATTTTTCCGTTTCTTCGCCCTTCATTTCGAATTTCCGTCATTAAAAAATTGAGCTGTCACACTGTAGCGCGCTACAAAGTTAAAGTTAACTCTACTTCTACTACAGCCACAACTACACGCTACAGACACAGCTACACATTGTGGGCATTGCAATGCAATTGTACTGTTTTAACTTTTGACAGCTCTTACTACGTACTACAGCCACACCATTCTGGGCAAGCAGTTAGTAAATTGAAAAGACAAAAGAAAATTTTAAATATATACATACGTACATACATACATATTATGTACATGTGTGCAAAGATTAACAGGTTCCCTGTCCAATGAATCATATATGATTCACGCCAGCGATTTTGTACCGTGTCTGATACGTCCATGTATCATATATGAGCAAACTTGGATATGTTTTTTATGATTGAAATAATTTAAACGTGGTGAGCTATTTCGGTAATTTTATGGGATATGGTTGGATATACCTTATAGACTATAATATTGAAAAGAAGGCTGGTGATTTTCAAATATTTACCTAAATATTCGCTAATGAAATTGAGCAATAAAAAGTAAAAATCAGCTTTTTTTTTTTCAAATTAGAACGACTTTATTGTCGTATTTTTTAATTACTCTCATTGAAACAGTTTAGACAATAGGTTTTATTACATTTCTTGCATTCCATATCCACTAAAAACAAAAAAAAAATTGCTCATATATGATTCACGAACGTACAAGAGCAAATTTTTTGCGAGTGCGTTTCGTGAATCATATATGATACATGATTCATGGACACACAGCATGAAAATTCGCTCGAGTACGTTCGTGAATCATATATGAGCAAATTTTTTTTTTGGTTTTTTTGATTATTTTTTCTTCTAATAACCTCTAAATCAAGGGTGCTCAACGCTCTCGTATTGAATGGGGAAACTCTAATACATCTACAAAAATTTATTAGTGCACTCAGAAAAAATTTGTGTTAGATTTAAAAAAAGTTACAAACTACAAGTAAATTTTTATTGTACCATTGGAAAATTTTGCATACAACATACATATGTACAATATTTACAACATATTTTATTTATACAAATGTATCTACATATATATTAAATTAAGATATGAACTCGTGCATATAAAAAAAAAATATATCTACATATTACATAATAAGAATAAGTGATAAGTTTATTCAAGGCTGTTTATTAAATTTTCAATATTTATTGTCGAATCAGAGGTGGATAATTGCAGAATTGCTTCCAAATGCTTTTGTGATAAAAGGTTTCTTTGGTTTGTTTTGATGAACTTAAAGCTTTTTCGCAAATATATGTGCCGCCGAACATGGATAAGTATTTAACATTTCGTTTCTTATGAGTGGATACTTGTCATATTTTATTTCTGTCATATATATAACTTACCTTAATTATTAATTTATATACGTACCTATAATTAATTAGCATAGACTGCGACTCGCAATAATATTTCAGCAAAAAAGCTCTAATTCCTATTCTTCTTACTAAAATCTACTTTTATTTTTCTTCAAATAATTTGAAATACACTTTTGCCACACATTTTTCAATATTAACTAGAAATTTTTTTCAGTTTTTTCGTTTGCCTACAAATCGCACCCTAAATCAAAAAATTGCACAACTCAAAATTTTTTGAATCCATGAATAACGTCTTTAGGGATTGCTAAATGTTAGTCTCCTCCCAGCAAGAGTCTTCTTCATTACCCAAGGTTTTACTTCAAACCTTCGTTTGTAAAGAAAAAGGTTTTCTTGCATTTCTTCTATTTCTTTTATATTTATTTGGGTTTTGAGTTACGTCGCTTTTCAATTCAAGAATTCAATTTTTTCAAAAAAATTTTAAGCTGATTCCACATAGAACTTTGTGTTGCGCTACCTGACATTTTCTGCGTGACAGCTGAGATTAAAATACATATATCTATATGAGGTTTCTCACATAACAAAAATTAACCCAACGCCGAAGTTACGTAAAGCACAAAGTTGCCCAAATCTCAACTTTTGGGGGCGTTGAAATTTTTTTTCAGTTTCACTTTAATTCAAATGTAAATAAACAAATTTAAATTTCACACAATTGAAAAATAATTTAATAGATTTTTATTTTCTTATTTACTTTTTTGTAAATAAAGCGGAGAATGAGAGATTTTTCAGAAAATAAATATTTTTTGAGTGATGTTGCAGCGTTCATTGTGGCATAGGTTTTCAGTTTTGCGTTGTTTGACATAGAAAGCGGCGTAACGCAAAGCGGGAAAAGTTTTATGTGGAATCAGCTTTATTTTCAATTTGTTAGTGTAATTTTCAATTTCATATGGGAAGAGCGAAGCTAGCGTAGCTTCGCCCTTCCCATAAGAAACTCAATCACATTCATTTGAAATTTTTTATACCTGTGGGCATATGGCAGGGGAAGAAAATTTTATTTTTATATTCATTGGGCGAATTTGTATCTGTGCCTATGTCTGGGGGGAAAAACAAAAACAAATGTGATTCAAGGGCATAGGCATGAGCATCTATGCTCTAAATCAGTGTTGAACGAAAGAGCAATATGGAGCAAAACGGAGCTGCTCGGCTACACATACGAGTCGTGTGTGTGCTGCTAGCAAGCAATTGCGACGCCTACAACCAATTAGTCTGCGCTTGAATTTCATGCTGTGTACATCGATCGCGCAAAGAATTTTTTTCTTTTTTCTGAGCAATAGGTATGCGACATCTGCTTATACGCGCACACTAATGCAAAAATATGTTGCGCTTGTGTAAGTAGCGCAGTCGGCGGTGTGCATCACTGCTCTAAATGCTTATATCTACAACTTTTGTTCTAACGTAATAGAGGATCTTGCAAAAAATGATTGGACGTGGAGCGCTCCGGCTACACTTTTGTATGGGTACAGGGAACCTGTTAAGTTGCGCGTTTTCAGCGTGAATTTTTGTGAATATGAATACGTGTATTTGGTGCCATTCCACAGAAAGGGGCGAGTGATATATGTATGTAACCTCAACTTACATTTCTATCTATGCGAAATGCGAAATTATATGAAATTGGAATAAAATAAAGAAGATACCGAGACAGCATTCTACATTTCACATACATATACTGTGGCTATGCTTTCCATAATCGTACCAGTTCTCATAACTTCTATGATACTGGAAATGTTCCGGGTCTGATTAACAGATATATCTATAATATACTGATAAGGTTAATCAGGTGTATTGTGGGAAAGAATGAAGCTAATCTTCAGGAGTTGGTTGATTGCCGTTTTGTCTGAATTTGCTTTCAAAGCGGCTATGTCAAATGACGTTTAGTAACGCTACCAATTCCCTTAGAATTACGAGGAACCTCACCGAATTGTTCGAGATCAATCAAGGCTTTAAACAAAGCGACTTCATTTCGTACAACTTTTTTTGGACTAAGCAGGCAAATGAAGAGTAAGCCTCCCTCACGCTCAATAAAAGCTTGGATATTATCAAAATCAGCTGAGATGGCTCATGGAGTTTCGAGAGAAAACTTGTGCTGAATATATATGGACCTTTGCACGCTGGCAAAGGACGATGTTAAAGCGGGAATAAGTATGTACATAGATACTCTAGGTTTACGAAGATACATAAAGTTTCTCCAACCCAAGAAGTATTGCTATCGGCACCCAACGATGAAAACAGGAAGGCGAAGCCTCCATTGCACTGAAAGGATCAATTGGACCAGACCCCATGCAAAATTATGAGAGAGATCGTGCGGAAGAGCGCAGAGCGATTGCGCTACATTGGTTAAAATGTGTGTGATGTTTCTCATTTACTCGCATGAGTCAAAATGCCGAGGTCTGATATAGACAAGTAACGATCTTGTGGAAATTGGACTTGGCGAAATCATTAAGATGATTAAGAGGAAATTAAAAAAAAGAAGTAAATTAGTAGGGTAAATTAGTGGTAAAATCTCAACTTTACCGTGAACTTAAATAACATTTCTCTATTGGAATTACCCATGTTTTAGTTAGATGGTTTTATTGTATGTACATATGTATAATGCCTTTATCGCCGCTTTATCGAGCTCCAATTTGCCGAGCGAATGTGACGTGCGAAGCGCTTGGAGCTTACAGCGCTACGTTTGACGTCGACTAGCGTTGATTTCGGGAACGATTTTTGTATGTATGTACATACATATATGTGTGTGCTATCATATCGCAAGCTTGCCGATTTTGCTGCTCTGCTCGACTTGCGTTTTGCGGCTCGTCAACGCGGACAGCGTACAACGGTCAGCACAGTCGCTTTTGTGAGTTCGAGAGCGCCAAACACGATTAGCGCGTTAAAAGCAAGTACATACTTTTAAATTAATACTTAAAATAACTAAAGCTAAAAAGGAAAAACGGACGCTTTTACAGAATCCTGTCGCAATTTTTTGTCACAACAAATTTTATGTGATTTTATTTTTCCGAGCTCGCATCTAAGAAAGTAAAATAAAAATTTATTGTGTGTTTTGCTGTTTTTCTTTTAATAAGTATATTATTTTATAAGCGGAATAACGTTTTTACATTTTTAGTTTATTGTTTGCTGTGTTAAAAAAAAAGAGAAAAAAACGCGAAATATTTTTTTCTCTAAAACTGAAACGATTTTCGCGAATTTTTTGTGTGATTTTTTCTAACGTGCTGTACATCTAGTTCATACCGCATTAACTGTGTATTTTGTTTGGTTGTTGTTTTAATAGATTATTATATGTACATAAATATATAATAACAAATATATAAATCTACTTAGTATATAAACGACATCAAGTTCGTCGCTTAAGTCTTCGCAAAAGGCATCCTTTGCTATAAGCAGTAGAGAGAAAAACGCGTGAAAAAAGCGAAAACTAGATAAAGAGACTGCAAACATAAGTTAACAGAACTTTTGAAATTGCAAAAAAACAAAAAATTATTTTATATAATTTCACAACAATAAACGCTAAGTAAAAGCTAGAGGGGCCATAAAAAACTGAAACAGATCATTGCGAATTGACCGACGAACAAATAAAAACACAACAAACGAAAACAAAAAGTGAAAGGGTAAGTAAGTATAGACTTGATAAATTCAAATAAAAACAACAACTAAGTAAGAACAAATGAGAGAGACATTGCCCTTTATACAGACGTCAGAGTATAGGGCATCTCAGCTACGCCAGCCAAACCACCAAAAACCACACGGGTCTTCTCCTCCTTCTGTGCGCCTTTTATTATAATTTTTTTTTTTTTTCAAGTGTAAGGTGTTTTAATTTTTTAGTGTGTTTTTTAGCTATTTCTTGTTTACTTTTTTATTATTATTTTTTCTTACCAGCATTAACAATAATTAGTTCTTTAACTAAATTTAGCTGCTCTTAGTAAGTAATTGGATATCTTCGACGTATAAAATACCAATTTCCGCTAAAATGCGTAATTAATTAATTGAGAGCAATCAAAAGAAAATGTAATTTACTTATACAGAAGTCAAGGTTAAGTATAGTAAATTCGTTTAATTGGTCTGCAAACTTAAATAGTCCAACTAAGTCGCCTCGCATTTACTTCTGAAAAGGTGTGTCAGGAGTGGTGCCGTGATTTAATCCCAAGTGGCATAACCCCAATTTTAAAAATTGGGATTATGTCACACCATGGTGAGTGACATAATCCCAAATTTTAAAATTGGGGTTATGCCACTTGGGATTAAATCACGGCACCCCTGACGGTACCCTGACATAATCCCAAGGGGCATAATCCCAAATTTTTTATTTGGGATTATGTCACTCCCCCTAGGGTGACATAATCCCAACTTTTTTACTTGGGCTTATGTCACCCTAGGCGTAGTGACATAATCCCAATTGGGATAATGTCATTTTCAAGCCCAAAAAAACATTTCAGATTTTTTCTAAGATTTTATTACATTAAGCAAAAAAATTAAAGCTGACAATAAAGTTAATGTTGTTATACAATAATACATTGAGTATATGTATAAGATGAAATATGTATGTACTTAAATACACATGTTCTCAAAAAATTACTTTAAAACTAAAAAATTACATTAAAATTAAATATATTTACATATATACAGACTTTTTTCAATAAAACGATAGGTATATAAATATTTGTGTACACTGTATATATGTCTATAAAAAGATGAAAATTTGGAAGAAAAAATCGCGCGATTAATAGATCGATAGGTGTATACATATGTATGTACATATGTCTATAAAAAGATGAAAATTTGGAAGAAAAAATCGCGCGATTTTGATTCCAAATTTTCGCCTGTGGCGCTTTTTTTCTAATAGATCGATAGGTATATACATATGTCTATAAAAAGATCGCGCGATTTTTGATTCCAAATTTTCGCCTCCGGCGCTTTTTTTTTTAATAGATCGATAGGTGTATACTAGGGATTCCAAACCCGGGATCCCGCCCTTTTTGACTCCCCGGAAATCCCGGGATTACTAGAATTTTATCCCGGGATTTTCGGGATAAAATAAAGAGAGAATATTCCCCTATGAAAATGAAAAATTGTATTTTATATAATTTTTATTGGTCTCAGATCTGTATACTAATAGCGTTTCCTATTCTGAACGAAAATGTTGCATTATTACATGGCAGCATTATCAACATGTGCCCTGTGCCCTATGAAAATGGTGCATTTTTCATGTGATAAATGAAACAAAAATAATGCAACCCTTTTGTGCTAAGAACAGAAAATGTTGCCCCTTAGTCGGGCCAGTTTTACATTTTGTCTATAGAACAAACAGCCCTAAAAAATGTGTGGAATCTTTGTGGAAGAGAATAAAAAAACTTGACAGTCCGAAGAAAATGCAGAATAAGTTTGACATTTTTGCCAGAATAAAAAAAGCAAAGTAAGGATTAATATTTTTGATTTAATAACACTACAAATAATTAAAAAAAAATACCAAGAAATTCAGGTTTGGGGTAGAATAGATATGGGCCTGCTGAGCTCGGAACTATTTTTTTTTTTAATTTTTTGTATGGTTAGGTTTTTTTGGTTATCACTTCATTGAAAAATTATTTTCGCGGGAGTCACAAATGGGATAATCACAAGCAGTACAGTACCTCGTTAGAAAGACAATTAAAATTGTCGATGTACAACTTGTAATAATTGGACATTACCTCGCTGAGTGACAGCTGGTCGAAATCAAAATGTTATTAACTACTTGCGATTTTTGAAAAAAAATTGATTTTAAAATTAAGTTTTTGTAGGAAGTTGTAAAATTCAGGAAAGTTTTATTCTTTTAAAAATTAGCCTGCTTAATTGTGGTGATCGCATTTGTGATTTCCGAAAATAATTTTTGAGTGAAGTGATAACCAAAGAAACACCAAATTACCGTTATCTCAAAAACCTAACCATAGAAAACATTAAAAAAAAATAGTTCTGAGCTCAGCAGTCCCATACCTATCCTCCCCCATACCTGAATTTTTAGATATTTTTTTGCTATAAACTAGTGTAGTTAAATTTTTTTGTTGTGAAATACGCGTTGTAAGGAAACGTACGTTAGGTATTTTTTAAATCGTTAGAATTCTTGTGGTAAAATTCATTTGATAATTTCTATTTCCTGATTTTTGGCCATTTATTTCTCAAAGGTTTTTGCAATTTCCTCCCAAGAAAAGTAAATAATGGAAGAAAATGCAAAAAAAATTTCAAAAATAAAATTAGTAAAAACCAGGAAAAAGTTTAATTTTATTTGAGAATTTCACATTACGTACTAAAAGAAAAAACGCAGTTGTATACACGGAATTCATCTCAAAATTTCTGCATCCGATTTTTAATTTTTTTCCGAATGTTGTATTAATTTTCAGTATTTTTCGGCAAGCTTGGAAATATTCGCTTAAACGAAGTACGTCATTAAATTCTAAAAATTTGTATTGGAAATTATCAAATGATCACAAGCTTTATTATTAATATCCTAAAAGTACCAACTGTAAAGGCAAATGTTTTGTATGTAATTTTCTTTATTGGTTGCGTTTTTTAAAGTAACTCTCATTATTAAATAATACGCATGATTTTACGTTCCTATTTTTTTTGTTACTAATGAAATAATAAAGATGGCAATAAAAATCAATTTTTTCTTTGCACTTTAAAGTTGTAGCGTTCCTCGAAATATATATTTACCTTTTTCAACCCCAAAATGTGGGAAAATAATTAATGTCCAAATCCCGGGACAAATCCCGGGATTATAAAAACAAATCTCGAAAATCCCGGGTATAAATCGGAAAAATTGGAATCCCTAGTGTATACATATGTATGTACATATGTCTATAAAAAGATGAAAATTTGGAATAAAAAATCGCGCGATTTTTTCTTCCAAATTTTCATCTTTTTATAGACATATGTACATACATATGTATACACTAGGGATTCCAATTTTTCCGATTTATACCCGGGATTTTCGAGATTTGTTTTTATAATCCCGGGATTTGTCCCGGGATTTGGACATTAATTATTTTCCCACATTTTGGGGTTGAAAAAGGTAAATATATATTTCGAGGAACGCTACAACTTTAAAGTGCAAAGAAAAAATTGATTTTTATTGCCATCTTTATTATTTCATTAGTAACAAAAAAAATAGGAACGTAAAATCATGCGTATTATTTAATAATGAGAGTTACTTTAAAAAACGCAACCAATAAAGAAAATTACATACAAAACATTTGCCTTTACAGTTGGTACTTTTAGGATATTAATAATAAAGCTTGTGATCATTTGATAATTTCCAATACAAATTTTTAGAATTTAATGACGTACTTCGTTTAAGCGAATATTTCCAAGCTTGCCGAAAAATACTGAAAATTAATACAACATTCGGAAAAAAATTAAAAATCGGATGCAGAAATTTTGAGATGAATTCCGTGTATACAACTGCGTTTTTTCTTTTAGTACGTAATGTGAAATTCTCAAATAAAATTAAACTTTTTCCTGGTTTTTACTAATTTTATTTTTGAAATTTTTTTTGCATTTTCTTCCATTATTTACTTTTCTTGGGAGGAAATTGCAAAAACCTTTGAGAAATAAATGGCCAAAAATCAGGAAATAGAAATTATCAAATGAATTTTACCACAAGAATTCTAACGATTTAAAAAATACCTAACGTACGTTTCCTTACAACGCGTATTTCACAACAAAAAAATTTAACTACACTAGTTTATAGCAAAAAAATATCTAAAAATTCAGGTATGGGGGAGGATAGGTATGGGACTGCTGAGCTCAGAACTATTTTTTTTTAATGTTTTCTATGGTTAGGTTTTTGAGATAACGGTAATTTGGTGTTTCTTTGGTTATCACTTCACTCAAAAATTATTTTCGGAAATCACAAATGCGATCACCACAATTAAGCAGGCTAATTTTTAAAAGAATAAAACTTTCCTGAATTTTACAACTTCCTACAAAAACTTAATTTTAAAATCAATTTTTTTTCAAAAATCGCAAGTAGTTAATAACATTTTGATTTCGACCAGCTGTCACTCAGCGAGGTAATGTCCAATTATTACAAGTTGTACATCGACAATTTTAATTGTCTTTCTAACGAGGTACTGTACTGCTTGTGATTATCCCATTTGTGACTCCCGCGAAAATAATTTTTCAATGAAGTGATAACCAAAAAAACCTAACCATACAAAAAATTAAAAAAAAAAATAGTTCCGAGCTCAGCAGGCCCATATCTATTCTACCCCAAACCTGAATTTCTTGGTATTTTTTTTTAATTATTTGTAGTGTTATTAAATCAAAAATATTAATCCTTACTTTGCTTTTTTTATTCTGGCAAAAATGTCAAACTTATTCTGCATTTTCTTCGGACTGTCAAGTTTTTTTATTCTCTTCCACAAAGATTCCACACATTTTTTAGGGCTGTTTGTTCTATAGACAAAATGTAAAACTGGCCCGACTAAGGGGCAACATTTTCTGTTCTTAGCACAAAAGGGTTGCATTATTTTTGTTTCATTTATCACATGAAAAATGCACCATTTTCATAGGGCACAGGGCACATGTTGATAATGCTGCCATGTAATAATGCAACATTTTCGTTCAGAATAGGAAACGCTATTAGTATACAGATCTGAGACCAATAAAAATTATATAAAATACAATTTTTCATTTTCATAGGGGAATATTCTCTCTTTATTTTATCCCGAAAATCCCGGGATAAAATTCTAGTAATCCCGGGATTTCCGGGGAGTCAAAAAGGGCGGGATCCCGGGTTTGGAATCCCTAGTATACACCTATCGATCTATTAAAAAAAAAAGCGCCGGAGGCGAAAATTTGGAATCAAAAATCGCGCGATCTTTTTATAGACATATGTATATACCTATCGATCTATTAGAAAAAAAGCGCCACAGGCGAAAATTTGGAATCAAAATCGCGCGATTTTTTCTTCCAAATTTTCATCTTTTTATAGACATATGTACATACATATGTATACACCTATCGATCTATTAATCGCGCGATTTTTTCTTCCAAATTTTCATCTTTTTATAGACATATATACAGTGTACACAAATATTTATATACCTATCGTTTTATTGAAAAAAGTCTGTATATATGTAAATATATTTAATTTTAATGTAATTTTTTAGTTTTAAAGTAATTTTTTGAGAACATGTGTATTTAAGTACATACATATTTCATCTTATACATATACTCAATGTATTATTGTATAACAACATTAACTTTATTGTCAGCTTTAATTTTTTTGCTTAATGTAATAAAATCTTAGAAAAAATCTGAAATGTTTTTTTGGGCTTGAAAATGACATTATCCCAATTGGGATTATGTCACTACGCCTAGGGTGACATAAGCCCAAGTAAAAAAGTTGGGATTATGTCACCCTAGGGGGAGTGACATAATCCCAAATAAAAAATTTGGGATTATGCCCCTTGGGATTATGTCAGGGTACCGTCAGGAGTTATTAGAACTCTGGTCTTAAAAAAGACATTTAAAATATCAAATAGGTACTAGCTGACCCGCCAGACGTCGTTGTTCTATAAAGCATAAAGAAAGGTCCTTAATAATCCATCATAATGACTGCGAATACTAAAAATTTGTCAATTCTGTGAATAAAAGTTATATGCATACATGTGTATATTCGCCGCGAAACCCCCACCCCCCTATCCCTACTTCTATTCCTATCTCTTAATCAGTGTTTCAGCATAGAGTTATTTTCATATACATATATGAATGTCTTGTTTCGATATTCTACCACAAATACTTCCATGGTTTTTTAGTGCCAAAAATTGCATTGGGGGTGCCACGTCCGCATTTGCAATAACTTCAAATTTCTATCATAAGTTTTGCATTGATTCCGTTTATCCCACCACCAAGTTTTGATGTTCTATGGAAAACACTTCCAGAGATATTCAGCATGCAACAGAGCTGTGAAGTACTGAATATACTTGGTACTTGTACTTGGTCCAAGTACCATTACTTGATAATTAAAAAATTCAAGTATCAAGTACAATTACTTTATACTGGTAATTGGTAATTAAGTACCAATTTTTCAATTCTTTCACCAATTACTTTCAATTACCACCAATTACGACCAATTCTTTTCAATTACATGGAGTTTAATCAGTGAATTAATCTTAACTATTGTATTTTATTCTATCCTCTTCATAAGATACATCGGATACTAAATATTACAACCACTAAAAGGGGGAAAATTCCCTTATAAGAACTCTTTATTAAATATACATGCGTACATTAGGGTGGGTTTTTTAATACTCAGCTGTACTAGTACACAGAGTATTATAGTTTTGATTTCCCAACGGTGGATTGTAACAGAATGAAATAATCGAGATAGATATAGGCATGATCAGGGTGAAAAGAGAAATCGATTGAGCCATGTCCGCCCGTCCGTCCGTCTTTACGCACGATAACTCGCGCAAAAATTGAAATATTTTGATGAAATTTGGAATGCAGGTTGGTATCAAGACTGGAACGGATGGTATTGAAAATGGGCGAAATCGGACCATGACCACGCCCACTTCCCCTATATAGTAAAAATCGGAAATTTTGTATCTCAGTCACTAATATAGCTGGAGTGATAAAATTTCACCCGCGTGTGGAGCTCAGGCCCTTATGAATAAATTTGGTGAAATTTTGAAAAATGGGCGGTGCCACGCTCACTTATTAAGGGCCAAACATTGA
Organism: Urophora cardui; assembly: GCA_960531455.1. Taxonomy (NCBI): domain Eukaryota; kingdom Metazoa; phylum Arthropoda; class Insecta; order Diptera; family Tephritidae; genus Urophora; species Urophora cardui. The sequence continues at coordinate 128,301,316 of OY482673.1, forward strand.
AAGTTGTATAAGCCATAACTCAGAAACCGTAGCAGATATATCGATGAAATTTGGTACGAGTGATTTACTTACTTAGGCAAATGTTTGGACGAAAAATTATCAAAATCGGTTGACGACCACGCCCACTTTTATATATGGGTATTATAAAGTGATCTAATAAAAACATTTTAAGCGATATCTCCGTAAAATAGAAAGATCTGTCACTGAAATTTTGTCGCACGAGTCCAACTGCGGACGAAAAACGAAAAACACAAAAATTTTGGAAAATGGGCGGTGCCACGACCACTTATTAAGGGGCAAATATTGAAAGTTTTATAAGCCATAACTCAGAAACCGTTAAGGATATATCGATGAAATTTGGTGATATATTTACTTAGACAAATGTGTCGACGAAAAATTACCAAAATCGGTTGACGACCACGCCTACTTTTATATATGGGTATTATAAAGTGACCTAATAAAAACCTTTTAAGCGATATATCTGTCAAATATAAAGATAATTCATTGAAATTTTGTGGCATAAGTTCTACAATAGACCGGAAACAAAAAATAGAAAAATTTTGGAAAATGGGCGTGGCACCGCCTCTTTTTAGACAAAGGAATCTACGAGATTTCGGAGCCCATAACTCGACAAATAACTGAGATATTATGACGAAACTTGGTTTATACACTTTTGTAACTTGTGTTAATAGACACGCAAAAATTTATTGAAATCGGCTTATGACCACGCATACTTTTTAACAAAGATATTTCTGGAACACCCTTTAGGAATTTGTAACGTGACATCTTTGTAACTAAAAGTCATAACGGGATGAAATTTTGCACAAAGAATAATTTTCATATGCTTAGTTGGATGACTGATAAAAATTTAGAAAATGGGCGTGGCTACGCCCACTCTATGCAGAATCGCTTTATAAAGTACACCGTGTTTCCATCACACGCAAACAAACAATGAAAGCATACAGCTGAGTATCTAATGTTCGATTCCACTCGAACTTAGGCTTCCTTACTTTTTTTAATATGGCTGTGGTGCAGTGCGTAGAGTGCTCGCCTGCTATGCCAGAGGTCTCGGGTTCAAACCCCAGTCCGAGCAAAACACCAAACAAATTTTTCTAATTAAAAAAATCTAAGTCAAAGTAAACCACAAAACTTTTCTGGCCAGTCCTTTACTTCATCAAATGAAATAAAAAAAATTAAAGAATTGAAAAACAACTGAAAAAGAATTGAAAGTAATTGAAAATCAACTGAAAAAGAATTGAAAGTAATTGGAAAAGAATTGCAAAAGAATTGAAAAATGTACGTACTGAGTATCAAGTACCAGTATAATATACTTATACTTGGTAATTGGGCTTTTCAATTACTGAGTACTGGTAATGGTAATTGTACTGGTACTTGGTTTTTTCCAGCTCTGGCATGCAAAACTAAGTTTGTATGGGAGTTGTCATGCTCCCTCTTCCCATAGCTCCCATTTTTTCTCAGAAGTATGATACTGATACTGTTTATCTCCGTACCAATTTCCAGGGTCATACCATGAACACTTCTAGAGATATTCAGCATTAAAAATTATTTTTGTATGGGAGGAGCCACGCCCCTTCAATATTTTCGGCTTTTTTTCCCCGATTCTAGGTAATTGCGAACAAACTTGCAAAAGAGAGTATTCAGTTTAATCCAGTGGTTTTCAAGTTTTAAGTGACCGAACAAGCCACAACTCATTTTTATATATGTATAGAGATAACCCGTTCCAGAAATCCTTGTTTTTTTTAGAAAGAAAGAATAATTAATTTAATTTTAAGCAAGTAAACCATTTTCTTTCCTTTTTACTTTCAGAGAGTTAAGGAAAAAGGGCTTTCCTGTTTTCTGTGTGTTTAATTGCGACTTTTATAGAAATCACTTTGAGTAAGGCTATGTTGTTAGTTTAGGAGTTTCTGCAGTTTAGTTCCTAGAGCGACTCTAAGAAAGGCTATTTAGTCAGATTTCCCCTCTCTCCCAACATACATACCTTACTGTTCTCAACGAAAAGGTTTCTAAGTCCAATTCACTAAAAGCCCGTCAACGCAGCAGCGAATTGGGAAGAGCGGAATAAAAATGCTACATAGAGTATTTTCAAAGAGCGTATATGGATAAGAGGCTGCAGTCTGAAAAAAAATCACACTAGATGTCACATTTCGGGCGAGATGGGACCCGCGAAATGTGACATCTAGTGTCAAGTTTCACTGACTGCACCCTCTTATCCATATACGCTCTTTGTGAAAATTCACACTACATGTCACATTTCGCGTGTCCCATCTCGCGCGAAATGTGATATCTAGTGTGAAGTTTTTCATACTGCAGCCTCTTATCCTCTCACGCTCCTTGGTATTTTACTATTTTTACTTGAATTACATAGTGTATGCTGCGTATTCGAAGCTTAGTCGAACTTCTGCTGGGTACTGTTGATTTGTCTGTGGAAGACGTTATTGTATGAAGGATAATTTAAAAGAAGAATGCTGTTAGATATAAGCATTGTTTGCACTTGAACATAAAAATCCAAAAGGAAGGCGTGTGTTCTTGAATCGGCTCACTATTCAATCGATTTGTTGACTTTGCTGATGTAACTTTTCAATATAATTTATATTCGGCTATTTGTCTACTAACTTAACTTAACTAACGTGCACAGGCAAGTGGGCTTGGCTTGGCTTGCTGTTTACTCGGAATCGCTTGTTTAAATAAAATCCTCCTTTAAAGTGATTTTGCCATAAACAATTTTCATATCGACGTTGGAGTGGTGATTTTTTAGCCCATATCAAATTATAATCTAAATCACGTTTGGCAACAACTTGCTTTACTCTGCCCCCACTACAATACAACAAATACTAAATTGGCAGAAGGAAAATTATTGGAAAGCAATTTCCCATAAATAGATACCCATGTATACTGATAATAAAAAGCCCGCTTTATATACGAATCACATTTCGTAGTCAGTATTGAAAAGGCAGTCAAGCAGAGATTGAAAACAACCAAACGAATTTTCTTCGCTTAAAAAGATTTGTAATGGTCACGTGGCCAACATATGTCGTCGCCCGGATAAATTAATGTCGTATGTTGCATTTGAAGACTTTTGGGAAAACAGGTTTGAAGTTTGGAATTGTATTTCTCCAAAACTTCTGATTAGTTTTTCTCCAAAGTCTGGCAGAATACTACTAGGCAACAAAATTCTTAAATTATTTTAATTTTGTTATATATTGTTTATTATTTTTGAATTTATAAAGGATTTTCTTCAGTAAAATTTTGTCGTATGTTACCTTTAGAAACATTTTTGCAGGAAATTTGTATGACGTACGACAAAATGTGTTCCCAATTTGAACTAAATTAAAGATTTTTAAAATTAGTTAAATATTGTATTTGATTTCTCATAAAAGTAAATAAATTAAATAATTGACAGCAATTAAAAGCACATTGGAAATTAGACGAAATCGCTTGCGACCTTGCACAAACGAAAAAAATCTGCTCAATATCTCTTAAACTAAAGGAGATAGCAAAAACCGGATAACGTCATTCGAAAGATCTTGATTAGTTTAGTATAACTGTATTATTAACTCAATTCGGCCCAAAATTCACATACGACACTAATTTATCCGGGCGACGATTTATACTATTACTGAGGCGACAAGTTGACTAGTTGGATGCGATAGGTGAAAATATATACATACATTTGTATGGATATTTGTTCGCATGTTAGTATCGCCTAACGGTTATCAGTAGGGCAACAGAAAATATGCCCTAAAAAACTCGTTTTTAGCGCTAAAAATATGTCCTTAAAAATATGGTTTAAGCGCTAAAAATATGCTCTTAAAACTTGGTTTAAACACTGAAAATATGCCCTTAAAATTTTGTTTATATCTATTATATAAAAATGAATGTGTGTGTTTGTCCTTTATGGACTCCCAAAGTAATCAACCGATCCTTATGAAATTTTCACAGTGGATTCATATGGTATTAGCGCACATAATAGGGAACTTCCCGGAATATAGGCCCAAATGTGGACCCAGAGTGACCCAGCAAGTGTTTGAGCAATATGTGTATCAAATGAAAGGTGCTGAGCAGGCCTTCAACATAAAGTTATTTTCATTGCGACGCCTAGGCTGGTCAAAACGTGGACCCAGATGACCCTCGAATGTTTCTAAACGATATTGGTATCAAATGAAAGGTGTCGAGCAGGGCTTCAACATACTGATATTTTCATTTTTATTTTTTAAGTCGGTTTCCCAGAGATGGTTCAAGTAGTGAGCCCGGATGGTGATGGATGGTCCCGGTAAAAGTAAAGGTAAAGGTAAAGGTAAAGGTAAAGGTAAAGGTAAAGGTAAAGGTAAAGATAAAGGTAAAGGTAAAGGTAAAGGTAAAGGTAAAGGTAAAGGTAAAGGTTAAGGTAGAGGTAAAGGTAAAGGTAACGGTAAAGGTAAAGGTAAAGGTAAAGGTAAAGGTAAAGGTAAAGGTAAAGGTAAAGGTAAAGGTAAAGGTAAAAGTAAAGGTAAAGGTAAAGGTAAAGGTAGAGGTAAAGGTAAAGGTAAAGGTAAAGGTAAAGGTAAAGGTAAAGACCCATCATAACAGAAAACTTTTGTTCGTCGCTGCGAAGCGGGACGTGTATTTGCTAGTACTTAATAAAAAGATATACAGCATGGTAGGTTGTGTGCCCACCTTTCATGTAAGAGGTTCCAGGTTCAAACCCTGGCTCGAACAAATATCAAAAATTAGTTTTAAATAAAATTAGAACACTTTGTAACAAAAAATTATGTTTATTAAAGGTACATTTTATAGGTTCAAAAGACGAAATAAAAAAATCCACATTTGCGAAACACATCTTCGTTACCAAAAGAAAACAAGTATTTGTACTTACGAAAATATATACATACATACATATATTTATCTGCATGAATTTAAAATTTTATGTGTGGATGGCAATCAAAATTCCAGTGCAAAACTTGAATACTTATTTATTCAAATTGCTGTCAACTACAAAATTTTGCGATAAATTTTCAAATAGAAAACTATGTCGATTGTCGCGGTAAGTTTTTAAGCGTAGAAAAAGATCTTTCCACGTCAACTGAACTTATCGGGGCGTATTTAAAAGTAAGAATTTCAGTCACTATGTAGCGTGTAGTGCTACACGTTCAATATGAATATTGCGATATTTTTCTCGCTCTGAGGTACAAGATATTTTACTTCCGTCCTTTTCGCACTTTCACTTTCAATTCGCTTATTGCCAATATTGCGATCCGAATCGCGGATTTCAAAATTGCTAAACATTCTGCGATCCAGAATCGCGATCCATCAATACTCGATGCTACACTGTCAATATGAATCGCGATCCACAGATTTCATCAATATATATTGACCGTCTGACGTATGCCTATGTACATATGTAGATACACAGCTGATTCATGTAACACATTTGAATGAAGCATTGCGAAAATTATTAAATTCGCCTTGAACTTGTCAGAAAAAGAGGAATGGCAAATAGTATGCGCATACACAAAACAAAGTTGCCAGAGTAAAAAATGTAAATAAAAACAATTTTACGAGTGAGATGGAAAAATATGACGAAATACTATGGTAAAATATGAATTTAAAGCAAAATATGCCAAAAATATGCAAATAAGTCAAAATATGCAAAAATAAGCCTTTTGACCTAAATATGCGAAAATATGCCCTAACAAGTTAGGCTTATTCTCTTCGTCTTGAGCTAAAACGCTTATATATATTTATCATATGTAAATAGGACTGCAACAGAAAAATATGCATTTGCATATCTTCTGTTGCCCTAGTTATCAGTGTTTTTCACATTTATCATTACACCTCTTTTCCTGTTTTTATTATACTTAATGTGTTATTCGAAAAATTAAATGGAAAAACTCAGCGAAAGGTAGGAAAGTTTAAAATAGCTTTGGAAGAGTGATATGCAATGCACTGTGTAGTAAATTCATATGCATGCAATTTTAATGCATTTATGTATGTATGTACATATTGAGCTTTGCCGCGAATACGACGCACAGTGGTTCGGCTCCATACATTTTGCGGAAAAAAATAGAAGGAGTAGTCCTAGGCCATTGAAATTTTGCACAGAGTTTATATGTTAGCTAATTAAGAAATTTTCAAAAAATGGTTGAAATCGGTCAACCCCTAGGGGTACCTCCCTTGGACCTATAAAAAAATGATTTAAATACAAATTTTAGTTTCAGCTAAAAAAAAAATTAAGATATCTTCACGAAACTTGGTACATGAGTTACCCTCATTAAAGGCATTGACAGCACCAAAAATTGTTGAAATCGGCCACTCCCTAGGGGTACCTCCCCTGGACCTATAGTAAAAATTTTTAAAGAAAAATTTTAATTTCAGCTCAAAAAAGTAAGATATCTTCACGAAACTTGGCGCATAATTTACTGTCATGAAAGATGTCGACAATACCAAATATAGGCGTGATTGGCAAACAACCACGCCCACTTTTCCTACACCTTTTATTCAAAAACAAATGAAGATATACATTTTCAGTAACTGAAAAGAGCCCTTGTAAAAATTTGATGTACTTAATGATTATATTTATAATACATATAATCGAAAATATAACTATGTATGTATATATGGAAAGAAAAAAAAAAAAAACAAATATAAGAAAAATGTTTAATGATTTAGCATATCCTTGACAACAAAATCCAATTCCACACACTTTTTGTTGGGTTGTCGTCTTATGGACTTTATATAATGACCAGAACTTGCCAGTAATCGATTAATAACATCTGTATTGGTAGAAATTCTATCACTTTTCCTAGAAAACATAAGCCTAGAAATCATAATCCTCATTTTTTTAGTAAGGGTTAACTCAGAACATGATAAGGAGTTCAACATTTCTGCTGAGAAAGTATCAATAAGTTTTCTTGTTGTGTGATCAAGTAAACTTTGCAAATTAACAGCAGCATATGTTTCTGTTATTACAATTTCGTCGGGATAACATTTTTTTTTCATCTAATACCTTAAAATAAGCTGGTAAAATGTTTAAACAAATGTGTTTGTTGCTATTGTTGTTTGCAAACCGCAATGTTACGATGAATGTGTTTATCGTTATTTTCGTTTGCATTACCATTGATTCTAACGAATTAGGTGTATAATTTACCAATCTGCATTTTTATCTAATCCTCTCTGTGCCTTCATATTCGTAAACAAAAAAATGTCACATAATATGTAAACGTTAATATATACGCATGAGCCTAAAAGCATGCTACATTTTGTCAATTTTATCAAAATTTGATGGGACTTTCAACATTTAAATCAAGTTTACATCGATTGGGGAAAATATGGGAAAAAATTTTTAACAGAAATCGATAGAAGACTTTCCAAACTTTCATTTTATTACAGTTAGCGAGTGTAGCACGCTGTAGCACACAAACTTTTTGTCCATCGAAGTTAGAAAAGGTAGCATTTTTGAAGTACCATTTTTGCTGGCCTATATTTTTTTAATATTTGGCCGATTGCACTGATTTTTTCTTTTATAAGTCAAGTAAGTGCTAAATTTTCTTTTAAACTCACAACAGGGACAATGGAGATATAAGTTATAAGGAAAATTTATAGCTAAAGTTAGCAAAAATTTCAAGCAGTTTTTGTTGAATACAATTTTTCTGACTTCTGATACCATTATTTTGTAAAAAAAATCAACTTTTTGCAAAGTAGTCATGAATTGTTCATATTTGGACATTTTTTTATAAGACTAGATCATTAGAATCTGAAAATTAGGTATTGAAAAAAATGAATTTTTTCCGCGGCTGAACCACTGTGCGACGTAAGCAACATTTTGTTTATTTTTTTTTCCGAACCTCAATTGCTGTCTAGAATTGTGAAATTTCGTCAACTGCTATTGATCCCCATATAGCACAGTATATTTTGTTGTATTTTTTTTACTGAAAAGATGAGTCCCATTTCCGTTAGTTTGCCGTAGAACATTTTTTAACTCAAAGATAAATTTATTAAAGTTTAAAAATTTTTCTTTCATAAGTTTGATAATTTTGGCTCAGAACCTAACCGATGTCAACCAAGAGGTAAAGATTTAGGAAATAATACCTTTTATTATTTACATACCTACATATTTTTATTAGGCACAGCCTTTAAAACTCTATTAGATTTGTGTTGAAAATATGAAAAAAAAAAACAACTTTAAAATTTGTTTTTTGACTTTTACGTAAACATATCTGTGTTCATATCGAACAGTAGCTTATGTTATTTTCTAGTAGTTCCCCGCAAAAGATTTTAAATTGAAATCATTGAAACTGAAGCTGATTGCAAGCCCGAGAAACAGTTGAAAAAAAAAAACTGCCGAATGTACTTTCTGAGATGCATTTTTTCACCTTTTTCGAAGCTGACTAATTTCTTCCTTAGGTACACTTAAGCTACTGTTCCATTTGAATGTATTCACCAATGAGCCTAATACTATGTTCACGTTGAAGAGTTAATTAGAGTTTAGTGGCCATTTCGAGTTAACCACTTAACTCTCCTCTTAACACTGAGTTAACCATACAAATTATTTTGATAAAATCGCCTTTAACTCCAATTAACTCTACTTTCATTTGGAGTTTGTTTTGAGTTAATGGAATGCAACCATGTTTTTTGCCAGAATTTGGTAGCACTTTTGAAACATTGGCATTAATTGAACAGCTAGGTGGTCGCAATAGACGGATGATTGGAATGCTTATGTCAATCTTCTATGAAGGTTATGTGTGATTTTGACATAAGATTCGCAGCAAATCTATGTATGTATGTGGTATTGCGGAAACCTAGCATATGGCAAATTAAACTCTGAGTTACATAAACCCCCCAACGTGAACACTTGACAGTTATCTATTAACTCCAAACCATTAACTCTAGTTAACTCTCCAACGTGAACATAGTATAAATCTCGAATCGCCAACGATCCGAGAATATAAAAATGCGCGAATCGTGACTCGCCTAGGAATTCGGATTCGCGGTAATCTAATCAGAGAAGCGAAATCGTCTCGAATGCGAGGCAAATCCGTTTTGTTTATTGGTATATAATAAAATCCCGAAAATAAATTAGCTACCTATAAGCAAAAAACAAAAAAAAAACACAAAAAATAAAATCATAAAAGTCAAGTTATAAAAAATTGTAGAAATTTGTTTATAACGCGATTCCATAAATAATTGTGTAAAAAAATCAAAACAATCTTGTTTTAGCTTCTGGTGTGCAAATAAATAAAAAAAACGGGTACGATATACATATATTTGTATATAATACAAAATACACACACATAAATAGCTATGTATAAAATTAAAAAAAAAAAAAACACCATAAAATTCTGCTTTAAAATTCTGAGTAAATTTCCAAGTGCAATCTAACTTTGTTAACTGTTAAAAATAAAGTGCCTTTGCACGATTGTAAATTACTACATAACTCAAGAAATTGGCTTTCTACGTGAAACTTATTAAAGAAGTATGAACATTCAGTATCTGTCACGATTGCGAGACTAAAATATTTTGTAAGCTTTTTGTTAAAACTTATTAATAAATTTTTCCAATTTTTTAAACAAGTGCGCAGTTTGTTTTTTTTTTATCTGTAACAGTTTTTTTTTCTTATTTTTGTTTTTTATTTCGTTAAATAACACTGCCCCAAATTACAGACTTTTTTCTGTGCTATAATTTTGCGTTTTTCACATGCTTTTTAAATTCCATTTTACAGTCTGCTTGTCTTAATAATTTCAAGGAGCATTTAATTTATGTTTTTCTTTATTACTTCAGAAAATTAATTTACTGCATTTTTTTATAGAATGTTTTCCCAAAAGGCAAGGCGAATTTGTACTTTTACATACTTAAATGGTACATATGTATGTATGTCTGTATATATCGATAAGTACCCTGCAAAAATCATTGGATTATATGCTCCATTTGTGGTAGGTTGGAGTACTTTCAAAGTGACCACTAACATAGCTCGAACGACCGATTCATGTATCTGCATCGGTTCGTAGTTAGCCGAACATAAAAAAAACCAAATGTTTATCGCGACGACGACGATATGTGTATACATACATAACTACATACATATATATGTTTGAATGTACATATGTATACACGTTATTCGTCGTCGTCGCGATAAACATTTGGTTTTGGTTGTTATGTTCGGCTAACTGTTAGGTACTCCATCAATTAATCCAATGTAGGTACTCCATGGATTAATTTGATTGTTATGCGGGACTGGAGTATATACTCCATTGCAATGACATGCAATGTTAAATGGACCATATTTTTTGTATGAAATGTGGCAAGTTATGGAGTAATCTGTTGGTCCATAGCGAGCACTCCATGGATTAGCGACTGGAGTACTCGGAGTTTTTGCAGGGTATGCATAGTAATTGCATATGTATGTGCTTATACTCATTCCCAATACCAGTTCCTTTTGCGCAATTTAAAATTTATCCGCTGGTTGTACCAGATTTAGGTACTTTCACCTCTATAATTCTTACTTCATTTATTGCACTCTTTCAGCGAAGATCAAGTTCTGAAAACCAGTACGTACATATGTACGTACAATAAATATTATGTATACATGTGGCTGTATACATTAATACAAATTAACATGAGCCTGTTGTAGGAACATGGCTTGTAAAACAGCCCACCAAAAAAAATCTAAGCCTTATTTAAGAATTAAAACAGCAGATTTAAAGGCTTGTGAAATAAGGCCTGAAAATTATAAGGATAGTAAATTTGTATGGCATGAGGCTGATTTTCCTGTGTTGATGCCATCAGGACATAAGGAGTACTCTCTCTCTCTCGGAGAGCACATCTTATTCCAAAGGCTTATCCGCCATGCGATTTAAGGCCTAGATAAGTATTAGAAAGTTAGGAGCAGACAGAGTGAGTGCATAACAGAAGCAGCGCTGCCAGCGTACTCCTTTTTTAGCCCTGATTTGTCAACAATAAGCAAAACTTTTTTGCAGGCAGGACACAGTACAGCTTTGTATTAGCAGGAAAGTAGAAATAAAACAAATAAAATACCGCTGTCTTCGGCTGTCACTTTACCTACCTTTCGTGAATGGATCATTCACATAATCTGATATTCTGAAATTTGTATTGTCTGTTTCTGGCAAATAATCAAAATACAAAAAATATGTAATCGTATATCGAATTTCAACCATAGAAAAATGGACAAACGGACTTAGCTTAATAAATCAGCTTAAGTACCTATTATTCTGAGCATACACTCAGAGAAAAGTTCCGGGCTAAAATCAAGCTGTGTTGTACTTGATTTAAGAAGTACCTACAGAAATTACGGAAAAATTAATTAAATTAAAGTAAATTCAATCCAGCTACATATAAATAAGAACGGTTTGCTTGAGCAAAGATAAAACAACCTTGATTTAAGCAGAAAACTCTTCATTTACGAATAAAATTCTAAATTTAATAATAATAACTTTAATAATATAAGCTTAAAAATTCTTAGATCAATCATGGGCTGTGCTTAAAGTAATTTTTTTTATATGTAAGCTTGTTTCAAAACTGAAAATTCTTAATACATATGTATAAGCTTTTTAATCTCAGAAAGAGTAATCGTTCTAAGAAAATATGTAATTTGTTCTTGATTTTAGCATTTTCAAGCTTAACAGACTTTTATGACGTTCTCGGCTTCAAGCCCTCCTTGACTTGAATTTAGCTTGATTTTTCCCTGAGTGTATCGGTTTTATGAATGTCCCTCTGTTACATACATAAATTGTATTTTGCACTATGCAGTGGCGGATCCACGGGGGGTTTAGGGGGTTCAAACCCCCCCCCCTTGTGGTTTATCATAGATCCCAAATTAATGCTCTTATAGATTCTGCGCCCAAATTTCCCAAACTGATCAAGGAAAACTATCATTCCAAAAGCAATGGTTGGACCACATAACATCCAAAATATGTACCTACATGCGAAAAAAGTTCATGTAGGTACCTTTGGACGCACGTGCATAAAATCAAATTTGTCAAATACTATTCGCAAATTGCCAAATCGCAAATTTATTTTCTTTTTTTTTATCCCTATTTTTATCGGGATTGTACAGAATTAATTTAGTCAGAAATGTCTGAATCGTTGGAGAAATTGCCTTTTTCAGAGGCATTTCGGAATTCTTGTTTAAATTAATCATTTAAAAATTTGAGTATATAAAAACAAGAACAAGAAAAATTCTATTAAAAATATAAATATGTATAACCAAAATGTACAACATACATATATTCTTATTTATTTTGGCTTTAAATGCAAGGGTAAGTGAAATTGATGATCAATTTGCCACCAATACCATGGTATAAGTATACCAGGTAAAACAAACGTCAAGTTTTCGTCGCCATATTAACCACCAGACAATTAAGCAGATTATGACATTTCGTGCTGCCATACTCAATGATAAAAATCCTCCATTAATGGCATTTTTCACTGCTGTGTTTTAAAAATAAATTGTAACCATGGTAACGAATTTTTTCAATTTGAATTGAAAGAAATTTTTTCAATTTGAAAAAATTACACATCCTGCAGTAAATTTGTTTCACTGCTGAATGATCATTGATGATTCTTCTGAGTACAATTTTTATTATTATTATTTTTTTTTTTTTTTGAAAAAAGCAAACCATTTATATGAAAAATTCAGCAGTCTTTATTTGAAAGTACTCACTGATGCCTCCTCAGTCATAGATGAATTTCATCAGTAATTCATAAAAGATTCATTTCGGATTTTTACTTCGAAGAATATCAGTTTGGCCGTACTACAAAGTAGCCCCTTTCCGGTATTCTCGGTGAGTTTTTAATTTTTTTTGGCTTACTTATGTATTTATAAGCGGGTTTGCGTCTTTTATTTTGTTCAATAGTGACGTATAGGCGGTTTTGCAGGCGTACGTAAAAACTTTTTTTCAATAAAGCAAAGTTATAATCCATTTCGTGTTTATGAAAGTATAATCAACATAAGTACATTACAGTACAGTTATAAAGCAATAACACCTATTATTCGCAGTATTGGTTCGAAAAATTTCCTTAAAAAAAGCGGTTTTGAAACTGTGTCATTATTTGGAATTGCGTTGTGTGAATCTCAAAATTGTTGCATGAATGGATGGGGACGGACGCCAGGAATGTATTTTTGATGAAATCTCATTTTTGGCAAAAATGTCACGCGGTTTTGCACTTTAAACGGCGATATGTATGTACACCACCATACCAAGTGAGAGTGGATGAAGATTTGTGGAGTGAGCGAAGAGGAGCTACCGGAAGTTCAATAAATCTGCTCACTAGTGCCCTTTCTCTTTCTGTCTTTTGATTCCTGAAATACCCAAACTTTCAAACAAAAATCTACGCATTCAAAAAATAAAAGTCTGGCATCGCTATACTCCAAAACTGACATAAGATTAAACTTCAAAAATCTGCTTTTTAATCAAAAAGACAGCGTCAAAATGACAATGCACATACCTGTATTTTTTATACCATGACCAATACCATACGATACTCATTCGCACGTACCAATGCAAAAATATACATACATACGTTATACATGTTATTTAGATACTGTTAATTTGGAGGGTTTTGATTTTGTTGTGTTTAAGGTGCGGGAAATGGCGCAACTAGTATATAGAATAATAATAGTAGGTGGTATTAGTCCATATTTTCACCAGCGCACATAGGTAGATTTTCAAGTTTTATGCGGCCAAAAATATTTTATTGTCTACATCAATTCCAAATTGCTTGTTTAATGCAAAATTTTAATAATTTGAGTTAAAAGTCGATTTTATTGAAAAATATATACAGTGACTCAAAAAAAAAATCATACGCCAAAGTTTTTAAATTTATTTCAAAGAGTTCTGTCGAAAATTTTACTTTCTTATTTTAGTTTAAAAATATAGAAAATTGTTCAATAAAAATCGTTTTAAGCAGGATTTCTGAGCTTATAGAAAAAATCTGAAAAATCGTAGAAATATCTGAAAGTGGATTAAAAATTTCAAAGCAAGGCCATAATTTATAGAAGATTTTGAGGAGATTTCTAAGAGTACTGTTATGTAGCCAACCCATTTTAGTGTAAAAAGTGAAATTCTCAATGCTGTGAAAAATTCCGTCAATTTTAGAAGTTTTTTTCTGTAGGGTGTAGGGTGAGACCGTTCCAATTAAAATTTCCGAAAAGCCAATGAAAATTTTCAAAAAGTTGAATGTTGCATATTGTTATATTAAAATTGAATGAGCTGCAAAATTGCATACTCAAAACTCTTCTAAAAAATGTAGCTTTAGGATTCTTAGCCCCTTTTTATGATAAGTATTTCCTTGACTTTGAAAAATTGGAAACACTAAAAATACGAAAGCAGGTAATTTTCCAAATAGGCCAATTTTTAATCCATTGTTGATAATTTCTGGCTTTGCATTTTTCCGTAGAGAAATTGACGGGTAATCGATCGGAGGCGATAATATAACTAAATTGCTTTTGAATTAAAAAATTAACAATATTTTTTCAAGAAAGGCCGATATGCTTGAAAGCTTCAAAATGGTGGGTCTTTTATTATGCTAGGTTGACGATTTCTTCAATAAATAATGATATTTACCTGAAGCACCCGAATCCATGATGTTTACTTTGATAACTGTCTTAAAACTGAAAATATTGACGTTTAAAAATGGGTTACTTAAAATACGTAAAAAAAAAAATCGAAAAAGTGAGAGAATAATAAGTTTCGACTAGCGGCAGGGACACCCCCGTTGTCTATAAAAGCCGAGAAGACCGGTTTATTATCGCCCGGTCTATTATAAACGTAGAGCGATTTTGGATTTTGTATTTGCACCGATTTTAAAATTTTCAATTTTGGCCGCATAAATTCGTAAAATCTACCTATGTGCAGCGTCTGCCCTTAAAAAACATCTTCCAAAAAAAGAAATTTTCAAAACCCCCCCTTGCCGAAATCCTGGATCCGCGCCTGGCACTATGATATACATAATTTCATGTTCATGAAAAGTTTAATAAGTCAAATTAAAATAAACATATTAGAGTAGTAGTTATTTAAAAAAAACTGATTATTGAAAAACTGACACTTTCAATTACTTTTCACAATCCTGTTGTACATATTCACACATCTACATTAGCCTGGTTTGGAAATTTCTCGTAATTATTTTTAAAGCCGCTTCACTCAACTTGCCGTAATTTTCCACCAGTTGATAACCACACAAAGTTGCATATACGAGTATTTTCTATTAAACTTTAACAGGATTATCGATAAACAGCTTTTGTTATTTGCTATTTATTTTCTTCTTTTACACGTAGCGTTTAACAGGTTAATTACAGAGTTTTAGCTATACAGATTACCAACTGCCTGGAATGCATAAAACTTAATATGAAATTGTCATGTATACAAAATGATTTGCTTTTTTTTTTATTTTTTTTGTTTTTTTTTTTTTTAATTTTTGTTTTTGTTATTTTTTTTCTATGTTTACACATCGCTTACTTGTATTGCATTCGATAAGCGGAGCAAGTGTATAACATATGTTTTCCCATGCTTTATAGGTAGATAGGCTAATAAAAATAGGCAAAATAAAGAAATAAAAATATCATAAAACGCCAATGTGGAAAAAATCATACAAAAATAAAGAGGGAAAAGTAAAATCTGAAAAAAAACTTCGGAAAACAATAAGTGCGTTAGATATATGTAATAAAGCGCTGCCGAAACGCCATTCGTTGTACGTAGGTACATACATTTACATATACACATGTATGTACATTAGATGAGTTTTTTTTTTAGATATTCCCTCCGGCACCGGAATATGAAAATAGGATGTTTTAGAGTAAGTAAACTGAAAAAAAAATTCACTTTTCCAAATACTGGATGGAGCTACAACGAAAACCGCTCAAATTCCCAGAATTTCAAGGTATGTTTAGATTTATGTCTGAAAAAAAGTTAGGATTTTGCACAAGAAAAAAAATTGATACCCACCCATACGAAGAATTAACCGCTAAATCGAATGGCATATTCAGTTTTTTGGTACACTACCCAGGGAAGGTAATATCGCGACCTAAATTGACCATTTTCTTTTTTTTCTAATGAATCTTCAACTTCTTGCCCTATACTCTTCCCGAAATCGGAAATTATTTTCCAACTAAATCACACGTAAGGCTGTGCTTTCCAGAAATTTATAGCTATTAAAAACCGAATAAAATTTGGATGAGTTCATCAAGTTTAAATGAAGTAAAGTCGGGTATAAAAGGGTAATATACTTTTTATACTCAGCTGTACTAGTACACAGAGTATTATAGTTTTAATCACATAACGGTGGATTGTAACAGAATGAAATAATCGAGATAGATATAGACTTATGTATATCAAAATGATCAGGGTGAAAAGAGAAATCGATTGAACCATGTCCGTCCGTCCGTCTGTCCGTCCGTCTGTCCGTCCGTCTGTCCGTCTGTAAACACTCTAACTCGCGCAAAAATTGAGATATTTTGATGAAATTTGGAATGCAAGTTGGTATCGAGACTGGGACGGTTGGTATTGAAAATGGGCGAAATCGGACCATGACCACGCCCACTTTTCCTATATAGAAAAAATCGGAAATTTGGTATCTCAGCCACTAATATAGCTAGAGTGATGAAATTTTACCCACGTATTGAGCTCAGGCCCCTAAGAAGAAATTTGATGGAATTTTGGAAAATGGGCGGTGCCACGCCCACTTATTAAGGAGCAAAGATTGAAAGCTTTATGAGTCATAACTCAGAAACTGTTGAAGACATATCGATGAAATTTGGTACGCGTGATATACTTACTTAGGCAAATGTTTGGACGAAAAATTGTCAAAATCGGTTGACGGCCACGCCCACTTTTATATATGGGTATTATAAAGTGACATAATAAAAACATTTTAAGCGATATCTCTGTCAAATATAAAGATAATTCATTGAAATTTTGTGGCAAGAGTTCCACAATAGACCGGAGACAAAAAATAGACAAATTTTGGAAAATGGGCGTGGCACCGCCTCTTTTTAGACAAAGGAATATACGAGATTTCGGAGCCCATAACTCGACAAATAACTGAGATATTATGACGAAACTTGGTTTATACACTTTTATAACTTGTGTTAACAGACACGCAAAAATTTATTGAAATCGGTTTATGACCATGCCTACTTTTTAACAAAGATATTTCTGGAACACCCTTTGGGAATTTGTAACGTGACATCTTTGTAACTAGAAGTCATAAAGGAATGAAATTTTGCACAAAGAATAATATTCATATGCTTAGTTGGATGACTGATAAAAATTTTGAAAATGGGCGCGGCTACGCCTACTTTATGCAGCACTTGCTTTATATAAAGTACCTACACCGTGTTTCCATCAAACGCACACAAACAATGGAAGCATACAGCTGAGAATCTAATGTTCGATTCCACTCGAACTTAGGCTTCCTTACTTGTTGGTTGCTTGCTTTTCCGACAGGGTAGGAATATGATGTATTGTGGAACGATCTTCCGTCATCCCTTGTCAAGTTTGGTTTGGAGACAAACCGGTTTCGGCTAATATACGCCATCTTCAGTGTCTTTTTTCGTTCTACAATACATCAGGGTAACATACCTTAAAATTTCTTAAATTTTTTAACAATTTTGCTCTTGAAGGCGGTTTTTTTGGGTCCAGGATGACTACAGAATATTTTAAAGGATATCGGCTACATTTGAGTCTAATTTTTGACTTATATGTGTCGAAACGGTGGACAAAGCAAAATGGATTGGCTTTACATTGAAGTCCTAGGTGAAATCTTTATTTTGATACCCATATTGCCCAAAAATGTTTTGGCGCTATCCGGCTCCACTTTTTGTCCGTTATCCACGGTCTCGACCTTTGTTTTTTTACATTTGTGGAGTTATCCAACCAAGTAAAACAATCACTAATAACCCAAAAAACCGTCTTCAAGAGCAAAATTTTTAAAAAAAATTTAGAAATTTTAAGGTATGTTACCCTTTTATACCCGACTTTACTTCACTTAAACTTGATGAACTCATCCAAATATTATTCGATTTTTAATAGCTATACATTTATGGAAAGTGCATTAAATAACGCAGCCTACCGTGTGATTTAGTTGAAAAATAATTTCCGATTTCGGGAAGAGTATAGGGCAAGAAGTTGAAGATTCATTAGAAAAAAAAGAAAATGGTCACTTTAGGCCGCGATATTACCTTCCCTGGGTAGTGTACCAAAAAACTGAATATGCCATTCGATTTAGCGGTTAATTCTTCGTATGGGTGGGTACCAATTTTTTTTCTTGTGCAAAATCCTAACTTTTTTTCAGACATAAATCTAAACATACCTTGAAATTCTGGGAATTTGCGCGGTTTTCGGTGTAGCTCCATCCAGTTTTTCGAAAAGTTAAATTTTGTTTACAGTTTACTTACTCTAAAACATCCTATTTTCATATTCCGGTGCTGGAGGGAGGATCTGAAAAGTTTTATAGAATCCCATACAAAAAAAAAACCCATCTAATGTACATATGTATGTTTGTCAAAAAAACATTTTAGCCGCTAAATGATTGTCTGCTCTCACAAGCTTTCCCTGTTCATAGATAATTTTTTTTTGTCTACTTGTGCACGCCCAATTATAGCTTAATTATCATTGTCTTTTTTGTTATTGCTTTTTAGTGCTTTTTGGTTTACTCATTTTAGCTTATGTAATTATCGCCTATCAGCTTTGCCGGCGTGTGTTAATTCATAAATTAATTCAGAACTCTATACATAACTAGCCATGCACATGTGTCTTAATTTATTGCATATTTTGTTGTTTTATCCAAATTTTATTAGTTGCCTAAGTTTATGAATGAGTTTTTGTTTATTTCGATTGCTGCTTTCCTTAAACTTTCAAATGTTTTTTGTTTATCTAAACGTCAAAAAAGAGTTAAATACTATTAGTTTGATTTTGTTGTTAGTTTTTCCAATAAGGTTGCAACTAAGTATCTATGTTTAAAACGAATCTTCAAATTGTAAAGTTCTTTAAAACCTTGTGTTTTATAGACGTGCTGGAATTAACTACTACGCGTTTAGATTGTTGGTCTGGAAAAAATACAAATCTCTTAATCGAAATATAATTATTTTAGAATGTCGTGATTTCTTCAGGTTGGAGCCTCTAAGCTTATTCAAGCGAATATTGGCTGATCGGAAGATAATAGTTTCCAATCGAAACAGTGGCGTAGCTAGAGAATTTTTCGGGGGGGGTTACAGCCAATGTAAAAAATTTACCAAAATTAAAATTACCAAAAAAAACTACAATTTTTTTTACAAATGATAAAAATCGCTAGCTTAGAATGCAAATTGTGTAAGTCCTTTTTTAAAACTTTGTAGGAGAGACAAACAAAAAAATTCGAAATGAAAAAAAATTTCTGTTCATATAAATATTTGGACTTACACAATTTGCGTATCACTGAATAACAACGAGTAGAAATATGACAAGTATCTCAGACTTGTTTAGCGCGGTGCGTATTTGATTTTTCTAGCGTTCTACATAAAAATACACTTTTTCATAAAAGTGGACTTACACAGTTTCCACTCTAAGCTAGCGAAATGTAATTTTTTTCGGACTATAATTTAACATTTTAGTACACAAATATCGCTTATAATACATATATCAAACTCTTAAGGCCCTTGGCCACTTAAAATCTGGAATGTTAAGAAGTGTATACATATGTGTGAGTGTCGGGTGATTGACGCAAATATCTAAAAGATTTGATTCTCATCAACGCGAGCCCGAACAAGAACGTGTAGCACGACGACTGCCGATTGCACTAACACACAAAAAAACTCACACATACACACTCCTTGACATGCCAGATTGTCAGTTGCCAAGGGCCTTTAACTATACTTCAAAAGTAAGTCTCATATTCTCTTCTGCAAATCTACGCGCATAGGTAGATTTTCAAGTTTTATGCGCCCAAAATTGAATTTTGTAAAATTGTTACAATTACAGAAAAAAACATACCCACATATTGGAAATAGAATGGGGAACAATAATTAATCGCTTTTTTCCCGACCCCATACTCTGCACTTGCCCCAGATGGTCGCAACTTAGCATATCTGAAGTTAATTTTTTTGTTTTTTTCTTACATATTTTTAAGTGCTAATTTCAACTTGAATATTTATTATTTAAAGCATTTCATTTAAGTAATCGTGGTGAATCCTAAAGGTTCAAGTAATTATTAACACTTTTCAATAATATCCTTGGTTTCCAATAATTCTAAGTTTATAGTTTTAAGCTTTTAAAGTTGGGATATTTAAAAAAAAATTATCACTCTTTTTCATGTTAAAAATTGGTTTTGTTATGTTGCTCTGTCAGACTCAGTCAAATTAACCCTCGGACATGATATCTAGTACAATTAGTAGTTAGCCGACAAAAAATCACGTCGCACAAAGCCGCACTTCAGTACTAGATACAGGGTTTTTCATATGTACCTACAATAATTTTCTTTTTGTGCTTTATATTTAATTTTAATGTTTATATTTTTAACGCATATCTTGGTTAATGTAGGTGATGCTCGAAAGTAACCCAGATATTTAGCAGCGATTATTGTTAACTTTTTAGGCAGTATTTTTAGTATTTCTAATTTTTCAAAGTTAAGGAAGTACTTATCATAAAAAGGGGCTAAGAATTATAAAGCTACATTTTTTAGAAGATTTTTGAGTATGCAATTTTGCAGCTCATTCAATTGTAATATAATAATATGCAACATTCAACTTTTTGAAAAATTTCATTGGCTTTTCGGAAATTTTAATTGGAACGGTCTCACGTACATATAACCCAAACACCCTACAGAAAAAAATTACTAAAATCGACGGAAATTTTTACAGCATTGAGAATAGCACTTTTTACACTAAAATTTTTTGGCTACATAACAGTACACTTAGAAATCTCCTCAAAATCTTCTATAAATTCTGGCCGCGTTTTGAAATTTTAATCCACTTTTAGAAATTTCTACGATTTTTCGGATTTTTCCATAAGCTTAGAAATCCTGCTTAAGGCGATTTTTATTGAAAAATTGTTTACATTTTTAAACGAAAATAAGAGAGTCAAATTTTGTTTGAAATAAATTTAAAAACTCTGGCGTATGATTTTTTTTTTGAGTCACTGTATATATTTTTCAATAAAATCGACTTTTAACTAGAGCCCTAGATACCCGGGTATCGAGCAATTCGATCTGATCGTTTTTGTTTGAAGCCCGTTTGTTGTTCAAATGCCCGTACAAACATTCGAGCATTCGAGCTTACAAACAAAAAAAATGTGTATCGGAAAAACAAAAATAAAAAAACTACATATGTATAAAGAAAAAAAAAAAAAAAATAAACAAAAGAAAAAAACAAACTTCAAAATACCCGAATTGTTCAAATGCCCGTACAAACATACGGGTAATAAACAAACAAACAACTCTTCGAGCATTTTAATAACAACTGTTCGGGCTACTCGAAAATGTTCAAAAAAAAAATCGAGAGCTCTACTTTTAACACAAATTATTAAAATTTTGCATTAAACAAGCAATTTGGAATAGATGTACACAATAAAATATTTCTACCTATGTGCTACGGTTATAAATAATAATTTTCTTATATAATTTAGTTTTTTAATATTCCATTTTGACAGACATTAAGTAAAATCTCAAGTTCAGATACTCTTATACATGGCATAGTTATTCCCATTGTAGTTTATACTAATATTATTTGATTAAGATGATAAGTAATTGAAAGAAAACTTGAAATTTAAATAATTGGCGTTACTTTTCTGTTATTGGCATGTTAATAACAGCAATACTGTATAATAATTGTAGCGTTTGTTGAGCCGTAGGGAAGTGCAGGAGCCGTAGGAATTTTACCACAAAAGAGCGAATATAAGTACAAAGAATGTAAATTGTGGTAAAATTCCTGCGGTTCTTGCACTTTCCTACGGCTCAACAAACGCTAGAATTATAAGTAATACTTCGTGAAAAAGCGCTAAATTTCGAATTACCAATTTCAAAAAATTACTATTCTCATTGATTTTTTCCTGAAAAAGAAATGTATGCTAATAAAGTCAAAGATGGTTTTATGGTCAAAACGAATCTTTCGGGGGGGGTTTTGTCCCCAAAACCCCCCCCGTTACTACGCCACTGAATCGAAATTTCGCTAACAGCAACTTTCAAGGAATATATGCTCTTTTTTGTTGTTTGCTTTTCCGACAGGGTAGGATTGCGATGCATTGTGCGAATTTCCCTCCTTGACAAGAGTTGAAGGAAATTCGTTCCACAATACATCGAATATACTTATGCTCCTTAACCGTGGTAAACTTAGGTTGTTCCCAGGGTCTAGAGTTTGTGTGCTTTTCTACCCAAAATATTTCTAACAGTCAATCTCGTACTCCGAATCAAACACTTGCCTTCGCGGATGCCATCTGGTCGTTGGAAGATAGTAGCTTTCTCCAGAAATTTCGATAACACCATTTAGATGTTTGAATTATCAGCAAGTACATAAATAAATATATAAATATCACGCCTCCTATAGTTTTCATAGCTACACATATCGATTGCATTTGGCGTTGACATACAAATGGAATCTTGGGCACTGGTCTGGAACAAATTGATAAAAGCTGTGCATATTGCAAAGTGCTCATATTACTTCTATAACTATACGATTGTATGTAAATAAGTACATTTGTCTGCATATACATTTATGAATTTTATTTTTGAAACAAAAGCTGCTAAGATCCGATAGCAATAGTCGCTCTGATTAAGCGAATATGTTAGTTACGTGCACTGCATTGTGGACACGCAAACAAATAAAATTATACAGTTTACAATGGGATCTATAAACTCACATATACACCAGTAGCGGACGCTTCATACAAGCCTGAAAGCCAATTTTCTTTAAAATATGGTTATTTTACGCTTGACATGTGTTTGTTCTCATGGCGCGTTACCCCACCAAAAACATTCACGTGTATTTTGCTTGTACAGTCAATTACAGCACAACCTGGGCTAGTGAACATGCTATAACAGTTCCACACATTAGCTTTTACCTGGCTTTAAAAACAGAATACCATAGCTTGTTTTCTCGCTTTGTCTAATGAGAAGTACATTACTTATTTTCAGAGTTAAATTAAAATATCAATATCAGACTGTGAAATATCAAATACCAGACTGTGAAAGCATTGGTTTTGATATTTGGCGACTGTTGATTTTGAGTAATATTAAATTAACACAATATCAAAATTAAGCGAAAGCGTAATTTTAAAAAGCTATGAAAATCAAAATCCAAAAAAAAAATCAAATATTTCATGACTTTTGCTAATTAGACTTTAGTTTTCCAAACACTGATTTTAGATATTCTCTTATAATAAACAAATCCGCTTGCTACTGCTGAAATTGTCGTCGGTATGAGGAAACTAGAAATACCTCTGCACTTTCGTGTGAGATTTAGAAATGTTTCTATAAGTTTGGCATCGGCAATTAATTCAGTTGAATTCTTCCCAAATGATTCTAATAAAACTTCTCCTCGGCTTTTGTAGATAATTTACGTTCTAATGGTGAAGAACTTGAATTCACTTTCGACTGTGCCAGGTTTGCTGATGTGCTGACCAAAAGTAGGTACAGCTAAAACAACAAAATTCAAATACATATCTTCATATCATCATCCATTGTATATCAATACTTAATTAATTATTCTTCATCATCTTAATTTTCCCGATTTATTCCAATACATTCAGTATCATACGGTATGAATAGAAAAAAAAAAACAAACTAAATATGCAAAAATAATTTAGTGAAAATCTGTGACGGAACCGCAATCAGAGTTTCAGATAATAAAGCAAAAAAAAATTATATAAATGGCTAATGGCTATGCTTCATACATAGAGGCTCTCCCAGCCAGTTTATGCTAGGGCCGCCACTAATATGTACATATGTGCATTTATGCATGTGTATTTATAGCTTAAAGCACATGTGAGTATATTCCGATAAGCCCTTAAGCGTTTTATAAATATACGTATACTCTCCGGTGCGAAAAGGCAGCAACGTCAGCTGTAACTTCTTCTTTTACTAGAAACGCTGTATATGTATGCTGTTATGTATGCATTTAAATCGATTGCTTTGTACTATTTTACAGTCACTAACAGGAAATTATGCAGTTAAGTACTATCTACTGATACGATATGGTATAAAAGTTTTATTATGTTGTTGTTTTTGAATTGAGTAATTGACTCAATTTAGTAACAATGCAGCGTTACAGTAAAACATACATGAATACATACATATGTTTGTATTACAGGAAGCGTGTGCATTGATAAATAATTATACCCACATTATACATACATTTAGCATTTAGTCGTAAATTTTAAGTGATGATGAGTAATAATTCATAATACAAACAATTGTCCAAGTACTTGAACAGAGATAACTTAAGCTAGAACTCCACAGCGTTGCATGATGCATAGAAATTGTTTAGGTTTTATCAAACAAAGAGATAAAAAATAGGGTCTATGAAATAACTCCCACGAAATAAGTCCCACTTTTAAAATCGAAATAAGTCCCACCAAAAATTGCTATTTTGAAAGTGGGAGTTATTTCGTTTTTAAAAGTAGAACTTATTTCGTCAATTGGTGGGACTTATTTCGTTACGCGTTTTTATTTTAAGTGGGACTTATTTCGTTTTGAGTGGGAAAAAATTCGTTTTGCAAAGTGGGAGTTATTTCATACCCCTTCAAATATTTATCTGATAAATAAATGATTTTTTTATGGAGGGGTGCGATAAGGCCATTATGGCTTTATTTCTCATTTTTTTCTTATGGAAAAAGTTATATATTGGCCATTTCATAAAAGGGACAACCATAATTTTTTGTCCTTATCTCTTTATTATTCCTCTGGCTTTGATTATTCATATTATTCGACGTGTGTTTTTTTTTTCGAAGAGCCAAATACTTCTTATTTGAAATCGCATTAAGCAGTGAAAAAGTGGGACTTATTTCGTTTATGATAGTGGGACTTATTTAATTTAAGAAATATATTATTCAAGGGGGAGTTATTTCATTTTGAGTGGGAGTTATTTCATTTCAAGTAAATTCTTAAATCATTTCATTTTGGTGGGACTTATTTCGTTTTCAAAAGTGGGACTTATTTCATGGGAGTTATTTCATTTTTTTAAGCAATTTTTGGTGGGATTTTTTCGCTTTTAAAAGTGCGACTTATTTCGTGGGAGTTATTTCATAGACCCAAAAAATAAAGGGGCCAAGGGGAAGGTAGATATCACACTTTTCAACTTTTTTTGTTTACCTATGAACATTTAGTCCCTTACAAACTCACATATGCCAATGCATGATGAAATACTTTAAATAAATTTTGATGCAACAAATGATTTTGAAAAAAGGCGTGAAATTCCCAGCAACTACTTTTAAATATGAGAAAGCGCGCGATATAAACATAAAATAAACATAAAATAAACATTTGCTTTGGTTTCTAAACCCCACAAGGGTCAATGCACGAACAAAAGAAGACAATGCAACGTAAAAATTAATGTGACGTGTGAGGAGGCGTCCAGTGCCGGATATTTGACTCCATAACTGCAAAAATTATACAGCGCAGTTGTTGGACTTGAGAGAAATTGATTCTAACACAAGTACATACATATGTAAATTACTTTAGGAACAAAAAAAAAAATAAATTTTATTTTTATTCTTTGAAAATTTTTAGGTTTTTTTCCATCGTTTACACATGTTATTTTTTTCACTTATTGATATACGAGACATTCTCCAAGCAAGCTTAAAATAAAGTAATTTATATACATACATACATATGTATAAATTAATAAAAAAAAAAACACATGCGCACAATGTATGTATGTATGTATATATGCATATTTATAAATAAATAAATATATCAATATCATCAAAGAAAAGCTTTCAATTAGGCAAACCTTTTATTCAATATGGTTCAATTTAGTACTTGTAAATTGCCGCCATGTGCGTTGTCTCCAACCAAATTTCAATGCTAAGGTAATTGACAAGAACCAAAAAATAAACACACATACAACATACAACTAAAAAAGCGCAGACAGAAAGAATAAAAGTATAAAAATAAATTCTCAAAAATATATTTACTCTATCAAAAACTAATAGGGCCCTTCCACGATCAAATATTTGATCAAATCGTGTATATGTGGTAGTAAAATTGTCTATGTGTTTTTCACACGTACGTGTTTGATGCCGATTTGACCGAAATCAAAAATTTTTGTTTTCCATCAAATTGGATGGCTATTTGACGTGCGTTGTGGATGCGTGTAAGGTGCTGTTTGATCAAATTTCAGTGCCTAATTAGCATTTGACGTGTGTTGCAACCATTTGATCAAATTTCAAATGTAAATAAACGTGTGTTGCATTATATGCTAACGCAATACATATATGCAATGCAATCGTCAGTGTCACTCATTTTGTGCTCCAAAATTTAATTCTATAAACAAATTAAAAGAAATGTCAGCATTAATACGTGATAAAATATCTGTTGTAAATAATAGACAGCTAGAATGAAATTTGATGGGCTATTTGATGAGCTATTTAACAACGATTTGATCAAATTACACAGACACGCGATTTGATCAAATGATTTGATCGTGTAAGGGCCCTATAACGCAGGCATTATTTTGAGATTGCATTTAATGGTTTCTGATTTTTTATTGTCTTAAATTGAAATATAAATATAACATCGGTCAAGGTGATGGAAAATTGTGAAACTGTTTGCTGTTTTTAAGAATAAATATATGTACATACATATGTACCTATTTTTATTTATTTACGTGTATATGTACTCCGTATAACCAAAGCCCCATTATGCTGTATGACCCTGTTCTCGAATCGAATACCGATCTTTTCCGCATTCAATATAGAAGATTAGACTTGAAAATGATATTCTTATTCAATCGCCTTTAAGTTGTTTTTAGAAACCGAAACAAGATACTGAAGATGGTACATAGCCGAAACCGGTTTATAATCAAATCAAACTTGATAAAGGATGACGGAAATTCGTTCCACAATATATAGTCATATTACCCTGTCGGAAAAGCAAAAAAAAAAAAAATTAAATAAATCTTAATCCTTGTC
Organism: Urophora cardui; assembly: GCA_960531455.1. Lineage (NCBI taxonomy): Eukaryota > Metazoa > Arthropoda > Insecta > Diptera > Tephritidae > Urophora > Urophora cardui. Next base: position 128,328,420 of record OY482673.1, read on the forward strand.
TTTTGACTTAAGATGCCTTTCTTTTAGATCCAAGTTAGCTTAGGGTATCTTTTTATATCCCTGACTTGAAACTACTGTCTTCGTGAGTTGTAACACAAATGAGAGCAATTTCAGCTACTCCTCTTAGACTCAAGAGGCTTTCCTTTTAGATCCATATGGACATTTTCTGTGCCAAAAAAAATCGCATCCAGTTTTTTGGATTTTATTGCACCACTTCTCGTAAACAACATGTTAACCTTCATGCAAAAACACTTCATTGACCTTGAAGTAGCACAACAGATTTTATTCTAGGCCTTCACACTATGCGTTTTACCAAATTTCTTTCATTGTTTTTTATATTTTTGTTTATTTTCTCTAGTTGTTCTTTGTTTTTTTTTTTTTTTCTTGTTCCATAAATAAACATATTTAGCCGCTAATCTGCAGGAGAACAAAACATTCAAGTGCAAATTGTGTCTTGTATTAAAAAAACCATAGCCAAATGCCATACATATGTATGTACGTTGCGCGGAGGAAAAAATTTTGAACAGTGTATGGCAAGTATAAAAATAAGTAAAAAACGCATAATTTAAACAAAAACTCATAGCAAATTTATAATGTTTTTATAGAATTAATCTCTTTACTCTAAATTTCTAAATCTAAATTACGCAGTAAACACATCTCATGGAATTTTCCAGCTTATTATATATATTAATTGCCCAACCCAATAGACCAAAGGGCTTGAGAATAATATTATAACAAGCTTACAAATATAAGCGTTAAGCTTGAGGAAAGCTTGTGTAAAGTATTGAAAAAGTCTTAAGAACAATTGTAGAAAAATCAAAACGGCACCCTTTTTATAAGCTTACAAATGTAATTGTAGAAAAATATTACTTGTGAAAGCTTGTTATAAGCTTATAAATATAATTGTATGTATAAATAGTAGAAAAAAGAAAAAAATAAATTTTTATTTGCATTTTTTTTCTTTTTCTTTCCTTCTTCACCTTTACTGCAATGTTCTTTATTTTATATTCTCCCCCTGTTTCGGACCATAACACCAACCTGAAATTCAATCCAACGGTATCATACAGTGGTACATTCAACATTATATCGAACATTATTGAGGCTTTTATATTTCCCTTTTCGAAGAAGGAATCAATGAATTATATGAATCATTGTAAAACCAAAATTTAAAAAAATTTTACAGCAAGCTTATACAATATTATTATTAATATTTTTTCAAGCTTTCATTGCAAGTGTAAAGTAACCTTATTGTAATATTGTTTTCAAGCTTGTGTTCCTCAATTATTACAATCATGCTTGTGAATAAGCTTACAATTAAGCTTATAAAAACTGTATTGCAATAAGCTTATAATGGACAATTGTTATAAGCTTGTTCTCAAGTCCTATTACATTTCGCTTACATCCTGGTCTGTTGGGAACTTATCAGAAATCACCCACCACCATTTGTATTCATACATACATATGTATGTTATCGCTTAGAACAAACTAATAAACAAACAAAAAAAGAAATGAAAATATTTGTTAAACAATTTTTTCGAATTGTCACGAACTATTTATTACATGACTACGTGGTGTTAAGTTTGCAATTATAATAAAAATCAAGGCACCAGTTAAAGACAAAAATAAAACTTTAATAGAAAAAATTTGCTTTGATAGCAAATAATAATTTTTCAGCAAAGGTTTGCTATTTCCTGTCATTTTATATAATTTTTATCAAAACTGATACCATCAAATATTGGCAAATATGCATTTTTTACAATTTATTTCTAAGCATAATTTTCGCCAGTTTAAGGAAAAAAATATTGTGAAAGTACAATGATTATACTATACTAGTTTAACTGAAAGTATGAAGTTAAATGCCGTTAAGTGTGAAACTAAGAAAAATTTAATTTTTTTGAGAAGTATTTTTTTATGGCGGAAATACACTCGGGTGGTGTGCCTCAAACTACTGAGGTGTTACCGGTGCAGTTCGAACCCGGGACCTCTGGCATACTGTTCTGATGGAACCTTATACGGGTGTACTGAAGTTTTATCAAAACTAAGCATTCTGTATGTATTAAGAACTCCAAAACTGTATATATGTATATATGTATGTATGTACAAATTTAAGCGTGCAAGTTACGCAAAAAAATTAATTCACGCTCAAATGAATAAATTAAATGAGGAAACGTGCAATGCAATTACTGCATGTGACTGCACATTCATTTGTACATACATATATGTATAAATCGGACAAAAAAATAAGTGCAGCGTGAAAAAATATACGCACTAATTCTAGGGAAAGGGCAGTGCTTGCGTGGGCCAATTTTAAGCGAATTGCAGCAAATTTCATCGATTACAACAGCAAAAAGGTGGTCGAATGAAAATGTATGTAAAAATAAACAAGTAAGGAAGCCTAAGTTCGAGTGGAATCGAACATTAGATACTCATCTGTATGTTTTCATTGTTTGTTTGCGTTTGATGGATTTTATATAAAGCGGGTGCTGCATAAAGTGGGCGTAGCCACGCCCATTTTCAAAATTTTTATCAGTCATCCAACTAAGCATATGAATATTATTCTTTATGCAAAATTTCATTCCTTTATGACTTCCAGTTACAAAGATGTCACGTTACAAATTTCCAAAGCGTGTTCCAGAAATATCTTTGTTAAAAAGTAGGCGTGGTCATAAACCGATTTCAATAGATTTTTGCGTGTCTATTAACACAAGTTATAAAAGTGTATAAACCAAGTTTCGTCATAATATCTCAATTATTTGTCGAGTTAAAGGCTAAGAAATCTCGTATATCCCTTTGTCCAAAAGGAGGCGGTGCCACGCCCATTTTCCAAAATTTTTCTATTTTTTGTTTCCGGTCTATTGTAGAAATCATACCACAAAATTTCAATAAATTATCTTTACATTTGACAAAGATATCGCTTAAAATGTTTTTATTAGGCCACTTTATGATACCCATATATAAAAGTGGGCGTGGTCGTCAACCGATTTCGCTAAAATTTTCAACATGTATTACCAGAAGTAATAAAAGTGTATACACCAAGTTTCGTCTAATATATCGATTATTTGTCGAGTTATGGGCTCCGAAATCTCGTATATTCCTGCTTCTAAAAGGAGGCGGTGCCACGCCCATTTTCCAAAATTTTTATATTTTTTGTTTTATGTCCATAGTTGGACACCTTCCATAAAATTTCAATGATATATCTTTATATTTGACAGAGATATCGCTTAAAATGTTTTTATTAGGCCACTTTATAATACACATATATAAAAGTGGGCGTGGTCGTCAACCGATTTAGGAAATTTTTTGTCGAAACATTTGCCTAAGTAAGTATATCACGCGTACCGAATTTCATCGATATATCTTTAACGGTTTCTGAGTTATAACTCATAAAACTTGCAATGTTTGCCCCTTAATAAGTGGACGTGGCACCGCCCATTTTCCAAAATTTTTGTGTTTTTTGTTTTATGTCCATAGTTGTACCCATGCGACAAAATTTCAATGATATATCTTTATATTTGACAGAGATATGGCCTAAAATGTTTTATTAGGTCACTTTATAATATACATATATAAAAGTGGGCGTGGCCGTCAACCGATTTTAACTATTTTCCGTACGAACGTTTGCCTAAGTAAGTATATCACGCGTACCAAATTTGATCGATATATCTTCAATGGTTTCTGAGTTATGACATATAAAACTTTCAAGGTTTGACCCTTAATAAGTGGGCGTGGCACCGCCCATTTTCCAAAATTTCATAAAATTTCTTCCTAGGGGCCTGAGCTCAACACGTGGGTAAAATTTCATCGCTCTAGCTATATTAGTGACTGAGATACCAAATTTCAAATTTTTTCTATATAGGAAAAGTGGGCGTGGTCATGGTCCGATTTCGCCCATTTTCAATACCAACCGTCCCAGTCTCGATAGCAACTTGCATTTCAAATTTCATCGAAATATCTCAATTTTTGCACGAGTTAGTGTTTACAGACGGACGGACAGACGGACGGACGGACGGACATGGCTCAATCGATTTCTCTTTTCACCCTGATCATTTTGATATATATAAGTCTATATCTATCTCGATTATTTCATTCTGTTACAATCCACCTTTATGTGATTAAAACTATAATACTCTGTGTACTAGTACAGCTGAGTATAAAAAAGAATGCGTGGATGATACTTTTAAGAGTGGAAATGTAAAAATGGTAATAAAGGAAATGTAATAAAAACAAAACTAAAAGGATACTAAATAAAATAAAACAAAATAAAATAAAATGATTAAAATAAAAAATAAAATAAAATGATTAAAATAAAAAAAAATAAAAAATAGAATAAAATGATTAAAATAAAAAAATAAAAAATAAAATAATATGAAATTAAATTAAAAAAAATAAAAAATAAAATAAAATAAAAATAAAATAAAATAAATGATTAAAATTAAATAGAGTAAATTAAAATTAAATTGTATAAAATAATATAAAATAAAATAAAATAAAGTAAAATAAAATGATTAGAATAAAAAAATAAAATAAATTAATGTAAAATTAAATTGAAAAGAAATAAAAATAGAATAAAATGATAAAAATAAATAAAATAAAATGATTAAAATAAAAAAAAAATAAAAAATAAAATATAAAATTAAATTAAAATAAATTAAAGAATAAAATAAAATAAAGTACAATAAAATGATTAAAAAAATGATAAAATAAAATAAAATAATGTAAAATTAAATTAAAAGATAATATAAAAATAAAATTAAAAAAATAAAATAAAATAAAATGGTATAATAAAAAATAAAATAAAACAAAATAAAATAAAATAAAATAAAATGGTATAATAAAAAATAAAATAAAATAAAATACCTACAAGTAAAAGTACAAATAAGTAAATAAGTACAAGAAAATAAGCTAAACTCAAATACTATATAAAAATTATCTAAACAAAAAATATGAATACAATAATAAATAAAACAAACACCCTACTTTAGAACTTTTTACTACTACATGTTGATAAACAAAGTAAATACACAAATGTTGACATCGCATCAAATACAAATACATATTTCCCATTCTGCATGCGTGCGACAGATTTCCGTATTTACTGTGATAGCGTTAATAAAAGTCAGACGTGATTAGTTTTTAAATAAAAATTTTACTGTACGAATACCTATAAATCCATACTTGCATACATACATATGTATGTACCTACTTACATACAAACATTTCGATTTCTGATTTATGTTAACGATAATGGCGATAAGAACTAATTTATTTATCTTTCACTGAATACAGCTGCGTAATACACACTACGGAAACATGTAAAAATTGCATCATCAATTTCACTTAAAACTTGTAGGTAGTTAGTAAATATTTACTCTAATGTGAGATAATGAACTGCATTTGACTCATTTACTCGCTATTGAAACAATTTAGTTTAGAATGGAACAAACTTCAGTGTTATCGAAGTTTTAGTAGGGAAAAATCGATCTTAACTCGCCAAATTTGTATAGACGATTCACTTTAAAAGGGAATGGTCAAGTTAGAATCGGTATTCGATGCATGTGATCAGTCGAACAGGTGGTTCCGCTCCAGTTTAATCTTCTATCTCTAAAAATATTCCACAAAATTTAAGCTAAACAATTTCTCTAAATTTTTATACTTTGGAATAAGCGGAAAAATCCAATTAGCTCCGGCGTTTCGCTAATATTCGACTACTGATGGTTGGAGCGTAGGTTCAAAACCTGGTGTGCTCCCGAGAAGATGTCTGATGATGAAGAAAGTGGATTTTCTTCGAAATAGCTATCACATCTACCATCGCTGTATGAGCTAATTGGATTTTTCCGCTTATTCCAAAGTATAAAAATTAAATTAAAAATAATAATTTCGTGCTAGACACTAACATACCCAATAATGTTAAATTTCTCTAAATGTTTTAAAGGGGTATTTTCCAATGTAGAAGGGTTACTTTGGCCGAGTAGCTCAAAGGGTCAGTGCAGTATGTTGAACAAAGTTAAAAAAAATGCTAAAAAATGAAGTAAGGTTAGGTTTTAGGTTAGACTGGCTTGCCATTAATGGCCTCACTAACTGAGTTCGTAGTGTTACCAGAAAAGTTCTCGAACATGAACACACAGGACTCAAACTGAAGAACAACCAAGTCCCCTTATAAAATACCAAGAATTTCTTTAACCCTAGTTTGTATACCGATTTGAGATCACTAAATACCACTTCCGCTAGTAGCCGAAGCTTTAACCTGGAGAAAGGAGCAGAGAACGTGCGCTAGCGTCTTCTCATGCAATCCGCATACACTGCATTCACTTTCCATCGCATTTCAAGTGTACCTTAGGGTTTTTCTTTAGCATTTTTTTTCAGGTCCCTACATATGTAAGCTTCAGCTAATTTTAAGCTATTAGACGATTCTAATTTAAAGAAATACATAATTCCAGATTAATTAAATTTTCATTGTTGATGCAGCCACAAATATATGCAACTATTCAACTAAAATGACAAATAATAAAAATTTAACGAAGCTTAAATTGAAGTTACAATGTTTAAAAATGAATAAAAAAAAGAAGAAAACAGAACTTGTTAAAAACTATGATTGTTTTGAAAATTAGTAAACGACCTTGGTGAGGTCACTACAACAAAGTAAGAGCCAATAAAAGGAGACTAAACAAACAAGCAAAATTTAAATGAAATCAATTAAATCAAACCACGTTTCTAACGTTGAACAAAACCAATATTGACATAATGAAACTAGGTACAATAATAAGTATGAAGTAGAATCATAAAAAAAAAACACAAACGATGGCTGTAAAAATGTTTCAGAATGTAACATCTGTATGATGCACTCATTTGTAAAATATGCAAAAAACAGAAGGGAAATGAGAAAAAATTGTTTTAAAGTTTAAACAATGTTCTAACAAAATATATTTATGTGTTTATATGTATGTATGTATAAAATATACATACATTGTACATGGTTTTTATTAAAAAAACAAAAAATGCAAAGTCCGCTTAATAGATACAAACAACAAAACAAAAATTCCTTTGAAAAACAATGTGAAAAAATATTTCCCTTTTGCAAAAAAGAGGCACGTTCGCAGTTATTTAATCAGTTCAGTCGATTTCAAAGTTCAAAATTATTCCTTGAGCACGTCAGTGATTTAAACGTACATTTCTACGTACATATGTATGTACTACATACTTAAAGGCACATCCGTCTTGTGCTTAACTTAATGAAGCTCTTTAAGTCATATAGTAACTTACAAGTTCAATTGCCATTGCTAGTGATTGCGATTTTGTGGGCTCGATTTTTGATAGCCAACCAATTGACGTCAGTTCATTTTTATGTACATATGTATGTATATATTTACTTATGTATGTATGTACTTGGCAAAACAATAAGATTATCATCGAATTGAGCCTCACTTTATTATATAAAATTTTTTATTTTTTATTTTTTTTTTTTTTGAAATCTTGTTTATTACTGCAACTTGGCGACAACAGGGATTGTAAAGTTTAATTTAAAAAATAATAACAAATTTATGTACAGAAGCTTATCTACACTGTAAAAAATATACTTTAATTTTTAGAGAAATCTTCTACTGAAAATTAGTGTGAGGGCATATGAGATAATTATATGTACATATACTCAACGTATAACTAAAAATGTTAAGTTTTAGAAAAGCTAGGATGGGTACCTACCTTACAAACTGAAACTTTCACAGCGAAAATCTCTTCAAATATTCGTAGTAGAGTACTGAAAATTGGTGTGAGGTAATTATGTACAAAAGGGTTAAAAATGCTAGGTAATAGAGTAGCATAGAGCTCTTGACATTGTGATGCCTAGGACATGGGTCAAAACGTGAACCCGGATGAGCCCGGAATATTTTTGAGTGATATTGGTTTCAAATTAAATGTGCTGAGCAGGACTTTAATATAAGTCTGCCTGTAAAGTACAATCTGCTTCCTAGGGAAAGGGAAAAGGAAAGAGAAGGCGATAGGTAGAAGAAAAGACTAGACTCATTACACAATAAAAAAAAATTTTCGTCGCTGCGAAGCGGGAAGGGTATTTGCTAGTATTTGATAAAGGAATTGCTATGAGTATGTACACAATTGCACACTGAAAAAAACCACTTACTCAGATTATGGAAAAGTGGGAATGATTCGGCGCTAAAGACATACATATTTTAATTGTTTTGATGTAGAAATTTCTTCAAGTCAAGAAATAAAAAGCACATTTTAAAAAAAATTGTATTCAAAACAATGAAAATATGTCTTTAGCGCCGAATCGTTCCCATTTTTTCATACTCTGAGTAATTTTTTTTTTTTTTAGTGCATAGGAGATCTAGAAATTATTTTTATAATACCAAGTAAATATTTTCTTCGAGACTTTGAGAGAGTCGATTCTAAATATATTGACGCTTGATATGATAAGCATAATATATGGATCCTTTACCTCCTGTCGAAACGTGTGGCCTCCAATGGAAGCAACGAAAACCAAATATTCATAAATTTAAATCGACGCCAAGCTCAAAGCTTTTTTTCAAAAATTATAACGAGATGATTTAACAGCTTAGAAAACTTGTAGAATAGCACCATTAAAACAGTTCTATCTGATTTCATCAAACACAAATTTTGTTGGCAGATGAAGGATCTAAACGAGAGCTGCGTGTGTTCTACTCTTCAGAATCGCGCATTAATCTCTCAAGAAAATTATAACTTAAGAAAGATAACATGAAATCTATTTCAGCGCAAGTTCCCTCAAAGTTAATCTTCATACATACCTACATATTTTCAGTTGAAAGTCTTTGGGCGCACACAAAATATCATCGTGTAGGTATGTATATTACCTCACAAAGTATTTTGCTCTGAATTCTTCAATTGTAAGTCGCAAATTGGTTGTTTACGATTTTGATATTTTCACAAACATTTCAATTAGTTGTGAGAAAGTGGAAAATACCCTAATCAACAAACAATAAACCTTGACTGCAGTGAAAATTTCCGTAGCACTTGCTTGCTTAGTTGATGGATACTTCCGGAGCCTTTTAAGTGAAATGCACCGTTAAGAGCTTTCTTTATTATTCAGCCATTCTACCAATTTACTATCAATATTGCCACACGGAAAGAATTTTTTACTAGAATCAATGCCGAGACAAGAAAAATTAGACTTGATTTTGAACTTAGAAAATAATTTCTTAATATCAAGAAAATCCAAGAAAATTGGATTTTAAATAAATAAGTAAACATTTTCTTGCTTCAAATGAAATTGGATTTTAAATAAATAAGAAAGTCTTCTCACTTCAAGCAAAAATGGATTTTAAATAAATAAGAAATAATTTACTTGCGGTAAGAGTTTTTTTCTTGATTTTAGAAATAAATAATTAAGAAATAATTTTTTTGTTGCAAGTAAAACTTTTCTTATACGAGCTTATTTAAGTAAATAAGAAAATATGAAATATTAAATTAAGTAAATATTTTCTAAAAATATTCAAAACGTAAAAAATAAGGAAAATGAAAACTAATCATGAGGGATTAGAAAACCATAATTAGTCAACTAGTATTTTCCTAGGACTTGTTCATTGAAATTACAACATTTCATTTAATATAAATGAAGATGCAAATAGTGAACTCCTTATACCAAATGCTTCACTAACAATCTGAGAATTGCAGAAATATTCAGAAATATGCAAAGCGGATGGCAAATGAAAAAAATACATGTAACTTTGGAAATGCAAATTCAGCAAGAAATATTTTACTTCGCTCAAGAAAGCGTTTTCTTATTTATTTTAAATTTTTTTCGCTGTAGTTTTGGAGTTCAAATTGAGCAAGAAATATTTTACTTCGCTCAAGAAAACGTTTTCTTATTTATTTTCAATTTTTTTTTGCTGTAGTTTGTTGTTCCAATTCGTCGAAACACAATTTTCTTAAATTCTTCTTGATATTAGCAAAAAGACTTTCTTCATTTAAGAAAAGATGTTATTATTTATTTAAACATTTTTTTTCAACATTTTTTTCTATAGATTTTGTTAGTGTTCTTGAATAAGAAAATAATTATCTCATTTTTGGAAAACTCAATTTCTTATTTCCAGTAATAATTAAGTCAATTTTTCTTATTTCCCTAAAAATTTTCTAAATTGAGTTCAAGAAAGCATTTTTCTTGATTCAAGTATACAAATTTCTTTCCGTGTACTACTGGCTGCTTATTAATATCGTTGTTTATGTAGTTTGCTTTATTACAAATTTTAATTTAAAATTTCATCCACACCTAATGAATAATCCTTTAATATTAACAATGTAACTTAAATAAATACAGTTTACGTCAATTTATAATATATGTATGTCCAAAAAAAAAATTAAAATTAAAACATAAGCTACATTGTAATTGAAGCTTATACAAACAGCAAATATATAGATACGTATGATGTACACGCCCACTTTTTTCCATTTCGACAACAAATGCGATGCTGCATTTTTTACTTTTATTAAAAAAATATATATGTACACAAGTTCATTAAAGTTATCGTTGGCGTAGTCGCATGTAGAGGGAGGAAGAGTATGATGATTTTTTCGAAGCAAAAATATTTATTATTGGCATGAATGAAATCAATTGACGTTAACGAATTTACGGTTAATTTGTCATGATTTATTATAAACAATATTTGTATATTTACAAACAATTAATCTGCTTATTTAGAACGATTAAGTCTAAAGTGCAATTAAAGATGCACACAAATAATGCAATTGCCGTAATTAGATACATCAAAATCAATTTATTTTATGTAGTTTACTTTTTCATAGAACAATTAAATAATATGTTTTTTTCAATTAGTATAAACCAAACCACACTCTGTAGTTTTAGTGGAGATAAATTTGGTTGGACTGCATCTTTTTTGGAACACAATGTCACAATTTTAAAGAGATTCCACCATAAGTTGTAGCAAGAGCGAAGCATAAAAACTATGAATATTCGGAAAGGGTTCCATGATCGTGTATAAGTTTAGTTCGTGCGAAATTATTACAGTTTTGATAGAAATAAAAGGGGCAAATAGAGCTCTGCGAACTTTTTTCAATACACGCCTATTACGCGTAGGCCTACTGAGAATTTCTAAAAAGAAATAGAGTTTATTTAAAGAAAATGAACTTTAAGTAATTAATTTGTTTGTGTTAAAAGAGATTACTAACAAGATTTTTTTATTTATTTTTCAGATAGCTTCTAATTAACCTACATAAGTACACAGGAGGCTCAAAAGGTAAGACAAATATTGAAATATTCAAAAAATTTGATTGAGTTTTATGAAATTTCGGTTCTTTTTGGGCTGCAATGACGGGTTTTAGTATAAAAAGACTTTCAATAAATTGAAAGAACGACTAAAATGGTGTCCACCATCAGAAAGAGCCTGTTGAAAACATTCAGTTGAGTTTTATGAAATTTCGGTTCTTTTTGGGCTGCAATGACGGGTTTTAGTACAAAAAGACTTACAACAAATTTAAAGATCGACTAAAATGGTGTCTGTCATCAGAAAGAGCATCTTGCAAACTTTTCACCACATTTTTATGAAATCTCGGCACTTTTTGGGACGCAAAAACAAAGACAAGAACAAAAATCCATTGTACATATCGCCCGTTTTATGCAATAGGGATTTAACTCGAAATTTTCGATTTCTGGGATTTTCCGATATATTTCAATAACTGGGTCGTGCCTTTGAGTCTAGTCTTATAAAATACTCAAAAAGATAAAAATGGCGAAAATAAAAGTGATTTTGTAGTTAGCCGTAGAAGGAAACTATTAGAAATTATAAAAGTTTATTTGCGTTTTCCCAAAAAAAATTTTTTTTGACTTAAATCCCTATTGCCTAAAACGTGCGATATATATGTTCGCAACTAAATTTTCTCAAACCTAAGAAAAATGTAATTGATGTGATTCCATTACAATTACTTGTAATTGGAGATCTTCAACTACATTTGCAAGTAATTGTAATTGAAAATTTTCAATGAAGAATTTCAATTACCAATTAGATGTAAATGTAATTGATATTTTTCAATTACAATTACATGTAATTTTAATTGAAGGTGTAACCAATTAAAAAACGGTATTGAGGGTGCCCAGGTCTGATCCTCATAAATGCCAGAGAAACTGTAAACAGTTTATCACAAATTCAATTTTTGTTAAAATTTTTATTTTTAATCACGGATTTCTCGATAAATTTGTTAACCAGTGTACATGTAAAACTATTTTATAACAATCTCCTATTAACTCATTACCGCCCAAATCAAATCTGATGGTAGAAAATTGTTTTCATTGTTATTTATTAAATCATTCTTGGTCAAAAAAAAAAGTGGAAATTTTTTTTTAGTTTTTGAGAAAAGTGGGTGTCCTCTAGACTGACCACAAATGCAAAAGTGCTGATTTTTTTCGCTCCCCGCGCATTTTCTGATAGCTTGACAATAGAAAATAAGATCTGCATAAAAATCTGACCATCGGTAGTGGGAAATAGCCACGCGCATTTGAACTAAAGTTCAAAAATTGACCTAAAAATTATGCATTGCTTTAGAGACCAATATCTCTTTAAACAATGATTTTTGGAGAAATAATGTAATACTCATTTTTATACTAAATGAAACTGGGAACATATTCTCCATATGATAGTTACAGGACATATTGAGTCCTGTATACGAATACGAAAGCCATAAACTTTTTAAAGGAACATCGCGTATCAATAAAAGCTGTGCCCTCAAAATTGGCTTTAGAAATTGAAGTACAGTATTTTTATTCTTTTGCAATGTTTTAATGGCATTTGCATGAGATATGTCAAATAATACGTCCAGAGAGTCAGTAAAATGTTTTTTTTACCTTACCACATTTCAATTTAATAATTTTGTTGTATTGATTTAAACGCCTTTTAATCATTTTCTCTATTCCATCTTTTCTTTTGGTCGGAATTCCGAATTTCGTATAGACCTCAATCAATCTATTGGACAAAATAGGAATGCTTTCCTTTGCCGTTTAGTGTTCATCACGAATCAAATAAAATAAATAGCTTAACACATTTCTTCTGCTTGGAAGCATATTTCCATTCAAAGTTTTTTTCAAGCCTGTGTTTAAAAAAGATACTCTTACATTATACAATAGAAAAGCCTTACATAGCACTTAGCTCGTAAGATGTTATTAAATAATTACCAATTAAGGGAATGCATCTGGATCTTAATGCCATTACAATAATAGTTTTAAAAAAATTTGAAAAAAACTTTTTTGAACTGAATATAACACACTTATGAGCACTACCGCTACAAGTTCACTTTAAAGAAAGTTCAACAAACTATTGAATGAGCTGAAATATGAAACTATACCACATTTTTTTTTTTTTTATTGCCAAGCCTACTACGATATTTTCAGTTTAGTAAGAAAAAAAAAGTTTGAAAAAAATGCGACTTGCTTATTTTAAATCATTTTCTTGACTAATAGTGCATGTAAATCAAAAAAAATTTATGATGTGTAAAACTACTTTAAATAACCTATTAAATGATGTATAGTTTATACAATTCTCTATTTTTTAAATATTTATTTTTGCGTTTTTAACAAACAAAAAAATGTAAATTTCACTTTAAGTACTCAATATGTCCTGAAAGGATAACGGTAGGTATAACTATCATATGGAGAATATGTTCCCAGTTTCATTTAGTATAAAAATGATTATTACATTATTTCTCCAAAAATCATTGTTTAAAGAGATATTGGTCTCTAAAGCAATGCATAATTTTTAGGTCAATTTTTGAACTTTAGTTCTAATGCGCGTGGCTATTTCCCACTACCGATGGTCAGATTTTTATGCAGATCTTATTTTCTATTGTCAAGCTATCAGAAAATGCGCGGGGAGCGAAAAAATTCAATACTTTTGCAAATCCCATATGTTTTGTAGTCAGTCTAGTGTCCTCATATGGGGACAATGGGCACTTGTAGTATAAAATTTAGCAAAGAAGTTGCGTTCAACCCAATTAGTTGTTGGGCATAATCCGCACTGCCAGCGGCATTTAGAGTGAAAAACTATGCTGTGCAATTAACTTTTTAAAGTTCAGGATTGTGGGCGTTGTTTTTAGACACCTTATGAAGTACTGCGGATGAGGAGCCAGGTTGCCTAATTAGGTTAGAATTGTGTTAGTTGTTTTGATTTTCGTAAATATTGCCAAATATCATTATGAGAATATGGATTCAATCATTTTCTCAAAAAAGTCCGTAGGAGTACGACAAGTTATTGTATTAAAAATATTTCCTATCAATGGAGCTATATTTGACACTAAAGTTAGATGAAAACCGTCTCCACGTTGTTCCTTCGAATTCAGTCCCTTTACACTTAGAACAGCGTGAATGAGGCTTGAACAACCTGAAATCTTCTAGCTATTTCATTTGGGATGGGGTGCATACCAAAGCACCCTGATTTATCTGCTATTCATCCCCAACAATGGCAGGAGGGAGGACTAATACATACATATATCATATTCGAGGGCACCATATTCATTAGAGAGCATTTATGTTGTAGCTTGGCCAGAAAGAATGCTACGAAAATTATAAATGGAAATACCGTATAGCTTTTATGTCGGAGCTGCCATAAATGCTAAGCTCAGCACAGATAACGAAGAAAATACCTATGTATGTACCTTATGGAAATGGAATGTATAGTGTTTATGTTGAAGCAAAGCCAGAAAGAAGACAGGAACGAAAATTGTTAACGGAACTCCCGTAAAGTTTTATAATAGAGTTGCGCTGTAAACGCATTATATAATAGAGTAGCACTAGTCAAAGCTATATCTCTCTTCGATGTGCTCGCTCCCATATAAACACCCACAATATATCCTATACTTGATATAACTATCGATATTAGCACCAACATAAATGTATGCATATGTATTATCCAAGCAACGGCCTAATATAGTGATAAAAAATTATTCTAGTCCATCAGAAATTTACGATATGTCACAGTTTTGCCTTCTAAAACAACTGCTATATGTTGAAAAAAAGCTAACGCTTATGCCCATTGTCCCCATATGGGGACACTACTATAAAACTACAATTTTTTAATACTATTTAAAATTTTTTCAACACAATTTCACTTCCTAAAGCTTTTTAACCCTCCGTTAGATATTTAATTCAGCTTAGTTTAGTTTAGTTCAACAATATATCCAAAAAATATATATAAATACTCCACAAGAATTAGCTCGACGAAAATTGGAATTTTTAAGGGCTTGAAATTGTACATTTATTGTCACAACCTCCATATGTTTTTGTTTACATAAACTTTGGTATTCTATATTTCATAATTGAGGACATATTGCAAGTTTTTTATATTTAGTGAAGAGTAGCAGCTACTTGAAGAGGTGTCCTCATTTGGGGACAGTGGGCGGTAATGGGTTAATTCTGTTTGCAACGATATATAACCATTGCATATCCGCGTAGGCGTTCCTAGGATATTCTACTTCAATCAATTTCTACCATGAAATTTTCTACGATATACTAAAATTGTTAAATTTGTACTTACCCGGGTTGTGGTAGAAAACAAATTTAGTTATGGTACAATATATGACTTAACCTATAAAAAAAAGGGGGTTTTTGCCCCTAACTCCAGATTTTGGGGGTGTTTTCGAAATTCCAAGTACTTATGCAGTCTTCGTATGCTTGGTAAGGCCTATAACAAACATACATTCATACATATAGCAACCTCGAAAAAAGTGTTATTAAGTCGTTTTAGTATATGACTATTATTATATAAATGCAATTGTGATAACTCCAAGAATTTGATTATATCAATAAACCGACATATAAAAAAAAAACCCCAAAAGTGATATCAACAATCACGTAATAACACCATCCCAATAAACCAAAAGGCTTGAGAATAATATTATAACAAGCTTACAAATATAAGCGTTAAGCTTGAGAAACTATTGTGGAAACTATTGAAAACTTGAACTTGACTTAAGAACAATTGTAGAAAAATTAAAACGGCACCCTTTTTATAAGCTTACAAATGTAATTGTAGAAAAATATTTCTTGTGAAAGCATGTTGTAAGCTTATAAATACAATTGTATGTATAAATAGTAGAAAAAAGAAAAAAATAAATTTTTATTTGCATTTTTCTTTTCACTTTCTTTCTTTCTTCACCTCTACTGCAATGTTCTTTATTTTATATTCTCCTCCTATTTCGAACCATGAAATCAACCTGAACGGTATCATATAGTGGGACCTTCAACATTATATTGAATTTTATTGAGGCTTTTATACTTCCCTTTTCTGAAAAAGGAATAATGAATTATATGAACCATTGTAAAACCAAAATTTAAAAAAATTTTACAGCAAGCTTATAACAATCTTATTATTAATAGTTTTTCAAGCTTTAATTTTAAGTGTAAAGTAAGCTTATTGTAATATTTTTTTTAAGCTTTTTAACATAAGGAGTATTGACGAAGGCTTACATAAAGTAAGTGTTCCTCAATTATTACAATCATGCTTGTAAGCTTACAATTAAGCTTATAAAAACTGTATTGCAATAAGCTTACAATGGACAATTGTTATAAGCTTGTTCTCAAGTCCTATTACATTTCATTGTCTTTCTGTTGGGATAATATTTGTACTCGACATGTTTACAAGCGATAAATACATAGTACATACATATGTATGTATCCACATTTGTATGTATACACTTAGGCATCACAGCAAACATATTTCCTAATTCCAATTAACTGTAGATATCGTTCTCAACTTAAAAGACTCATTTTTAATTTGGGATTTTGGGCTGTTTTCAAAATTGAGAAATTTCACTTTCTCCCAACCAAATCTCAATCATGGAACAAAATCATATATAATGCTCCAGTCTTTCTAATGTTGCACAATCAATTGTGAATTTACGCCGAAAGTCAAACTGAGAATTAAGATTTTCTAAAACGTTTGAGAATGTTTCATCTAATGTTGATTGGGATGTAATTAAACAAATATTTTTGTTTCAAGTACATGCATATGTATGATATTCGTCTAATCTTTCAATCAACTGGTGGTCTGATAATGTAATTGCAGTTGTTTGTTTAGTTTATACATATTGATAACGTTATCTTAAGATATAGATGTAGTTTAATCAAAAAGTAGATTGTAAAAGTGTAATTGTCAATAATATTAAATGCAAGTATATGTGTTAAACAAATATATACAGATATTATCTAAATGCAATCAAGTACAAACCTTAAATGATTTATTAGTTGGCTTTTTTACTCTAGATATCATGAACTTTGTAGCTTTCTGTTTTGGGTTTGTTGTATTTGCAATGAAATCAGCCGCATGTACAATGCACATACATACATACGTATGCAGAGCAAGAACTGGTTTTGTGTTTTGTGTAACAACATTCTGTTTTGTCATTGTTGTGTTTGCAATAAAAAACATCGCATGTACATACATATGTATGCAAAGCAAGAACTGGTTTTGTTTGTAATTCATTTAATAGTAAGTTCTGAATCAACGAAAAGGAACCCTAATTACATTTTTATACAATGTTTTGTAAACGTGAGGTGAAAAAAATTTCTCTAAAAAAAAAAAAAAAAAAAAAAAATTAAAAAAAAAATAAAAAATGCGCCACTCGGGACTCGAACCTGAGCTCGTTGGTCCGTAGGCAGCATACCTCACCATTACGCTACAAACGTATTCGGAGCTTTATTGTCTAAATTCGAATTTATTCAATCAGGTTTCTTTTTTTTTTGTTCTTTTCAAATGCTTCACCTCAACTTCTCTTCACTTTCTGATTGTGAAATATAACAAAACGTTTGGGAAATTTTGTATTTCCAAACTAGTTTGGAAAACCTTGAATAAAAGCGTTTGGAAAATATTGCATAATAAGCTAGTTTACTTCACTGCATATTGGGACTTTTGGTAGAAGTTATAAATACATACATATGTATGTAGATCTATTTCGGAGAGCACCACATCCCATCAGACTTCTTTTTACTTTTATTCTTGCGTCCGCATAAAACATCCTTTAATGAAAAATTTCACTAAAAATTCAAAAATAAATAATAGCTTAAAAAACTAAAAAACACGCTTTAATCTTAAAAATCGTACTAAAAATTGAGAAATAATTTAATTAGAAACAAAATGATGAACGAAAATATAAGTATTTAAGGAAAAGCGTGGGGCTGCTCAATAATATTTGAACATGAAAATATTCGATTCGTACAACTAGTACAAAAATATACCTAGTTGCGAAATTAAAGAGTACGATATATGAAATCTCAAAAAGATCAAAATAAAATTATTAGTAAAAAAACACCGATTTTAAATATGTTTTGACATACTGAGCACCCCACGCTTTTCCTTAAATACTTATATTTTCGTTCATCATTTTGTTTCTAATTAAATTATTTCTCAATTTTTAGTACGATTTTTAAGATTAAAGCGTGTTTTTTAGTTTTTTAAGCTATTATTTATTTCAATACAGTTTTGTTTCAAATACATACATAAATATACGAGTAAGTATGTATAATGTATGTTTGAATGGAAATGTTAATTAATTGATGCTTGTGGAAAATTATCAACAAAAGCTGATACGACGACTAATCAGTATTATTCCGCAAAAGTCATAAAGCACAAAATCAAGCCAAATAAACACATTTTTTTCTATAACACTATAGAAATTTAAATCGGCAGACTTTAGTGTTACGAAGAATGGGGATTATTTAGAGGCCCTTTCTTATCAAGTGAACTTCTACTAGTAGATGTTTATTTATTGAAATTATAGTTCAAAGACACTCAAAGTTAAGGTTTCCGCTAAGATTACATGTTAATGTAAAAAAGTGTGAAGTCAAAGACCTTCAATTAGGTTACACGAAATTGCACGTGTGCTTGCGCTAGAAATCTCGTGGAAACAAGACATATAAATTATAAAAAGCTCGAAGGAGAGATCAAAAAGTACATATGTATAGATATTGGTAAGAATGGCGGAAATGAAATGTTAAATGTTTTTTGCTTTATTTTGGGTTATGTAGAAAAGGATTTATTATACAAGAAAATTGCATATCCATAGCGAATTAAAAAGTGAACAATCGGTTGTTGGAGACAGGGCCGCCGAGAGAAAATCGAGGCCCGGGATCAAAAAAACTACGGGCCCCCATACTAAATGAAAAAATTAAGCAAAAAGCTTGGATATCATTTTGAGATTCCCGGGCCCTCTAAAGCCCGGGCCCGGGGTAATTGACCCCCTCAGCCCCCCTCCCCCTCTCGTCGGGCCTGGTTGGAGAGAGCTACATATGTGACGCGCAAAATAGAAAGGGACCTAACGGCAAAAACCGGTTTTGTTCAGGAGAGCCATTTTAAAGATTTATACACGTGTATCTTTGGTGTACCATCACTATTGATTTTTTACCCTTAGGTCTCTTTCTGTATATATATATATATATCTGTATATATATTATACTAATCCGATCTAGTGGATTCCCAAAAATTATTATACATACAAAGTCACACGTTTACCAAATTTCATACAGATACCTAAAAAACTGAGAGACTTTCTCCACACAAAAGAAGAAGACAGACATCGATATATATTTTGGTATCGATATCGATATACCTCGCATCCATCGGCGGCGACTCCATACCTTGGTTTTTAAAGAATTCAGTTTTATAAGAGGTCGGTTATTTTCCATATATTGGGTAAAATTTCTCGTGTAGTAGTCTCTTTATCTCTCGCGAAATAACACTTAGTCTTTCTCGGAAATATTGTGATTTCCTTAGATTAAAAGGTGTACGTCTATAAAAGACGCTGGTATCCCATGATAATAAAATCTTAATATACTTAGATATCGAGTGTAATTTCGTTACAGAGTTCTACCTTTTGACAGTTCGGGAGCACTCTCCTCACTTCTTCAATGCCATAAATCTATTTCACCTAGCACTTATTCTTTTATTTTCCTATTAAAGCTGTGAAAATTGCGCAAATATCTATCAACATCGATGATGTACTTGCTCTTTTAGTTTAAAACATCACAGTAAGTAGAGTGCTTGACATGCAAACTAAAGATTCATTGGATGGTCGATAAGTTGTGTGATGTTTCCACTAGCTGCGGAGGGATAAGCTCTATTAAAAGATTGAACATTTTTATTGGAAGAGGAATGGAAGATTTATATTTAATTTCCTCGAACAAAGCTACATATTTTTCTTTTCTTCTTCAACGAATTCCATTCCATTAAACCACACAATTTCAAAATAGTACAAAATAAAATTCTTCAACAAATGTTATTAAATTAAACATTTCCGCTTATTTATTCGCTGTGAAGATGTGAAGAGCTCTACATACGAGACATGCCGGCATTCTTATAAATTCTCACATGTGTGAATGCACATACAATAAATTTAATCTAAGAGATTTACAAAAAGCTCTAAGCGATTATATGATTATGATATGACAGCAATACTTTATGATGGAAAACCATAATAAAAGCGACAACAACAATATTAACGGTTAAATTAAACAATTGTCTGCGCCACTTGAGCTTTATTTAAATCTATAGTTACAGTTATTAACTCACAGTTTTTGTCAAAATAATGGGTATGGTAATTTACTTTGTAAAGGCAATAGATTTTCCTTCTGAAAATAGACTTAATCTGTATACTGACTACAACTGTACTTGCATTTGTAAAAGTGCACAGACTTAGTACAGATATATGTATGTACATAACTATTTTATCTATCTTTCGTGCACCTATTACTCTTCGGATGTCATTTGTGGAAATTTAATTTCTCAGTGCCACTATTGCGCCCAACTATCACACTTTCCTATACATACCTACATACACATGCACATATAACAATTTTCCATCATAAAATTACAATTTTAGAAAATAAAAGAACATTAACCTCTCAAAACTGACTATTAGTAAAATTAGTTTACTGAAAATGGCACTTAAAATGTAACAAAATGTTATTAAAATTTAAATTGAGCTTTTGTCATCAAAACAAACTACCCACAATGCACAATTTATTGAGGCATTGAACTTGACAACAGTTTGAAAGCCAACGTTCATTAGATGTGCCAAGCTTTCGTTCGTATGCTTATAAGTATAGTAGTGAGCTTTTATTAAACAAATCACCACCATTCACAATTGTTAACGTATATTTGATAAGCGTGTGTGGTGTTAGTGATGCGAATACATATTTGATGTGCGGGATTTTTATGTCATGCCGAAATTCTTTGTTTTTGTTGAATTTTTAACACTTTATAGAAATGGTTGTTGTTTGTTCTCAGCGTGTTGATTAAAGAAATCTTATACTTAGATTATTCTTTGATAGGAGTGGTAGGTAGAAGCATCGAAAGCCTTTATCCCATTAATGTGGCACTTTAATCTATAAACCTTCTGCTGTCATCGTATCGAACCTCTCAGTACTACCATTAGGTTACCGTCGGAAGGTATCCCTATTCAAGGTACAAGGAAATACATGTAAATTCAAACGCATTAGGTGGATAGAGATTTCTTTTTCGCACAGATCGCACCTCAGAAGGAACTTCAATTTGACAACTGAACGAGCTTCCCCAATCATGACTTAATCTAGAGCAAAGTTGATAGGGATCTTCTTTCATTGGCTGATGGGTTAGACTGCTTGTCTAATTTAACGATAACTCTTTGATTCTTTTCGCTTTTGGAAACAACCAATCTATTCAAGGTGCTCCTGATGACGCTTGAAATTTGCTTAACAAATGAGCTCCACTTATTATTACACTCTTGCTATTAATCCATGAAAATGTGGAAATATACACTGAGAAAAAAGTACTGTTTTCACATTTGAAATGGAATTAACCAGTTTTCGTAAATATTACAATGCTGATTTTTTTGTATTAAAAACAACAACAGTTTAAAACGACAGAAAATTACGAATCGTTAAATCATCATAAACCACTCCGCAACACACACGAGAAATTGCTAAAAATTATCTACAGCGAGTGCTAATTTTCTCATTGCTGACAACATGCGAATATCTAAAATGAACAATTAGCAAACTCCTTATCACTAGATTAAACAAAAAAAATTGCAAATCACTTATCACTTTTAACTCAATGAAAAAAAAAACAAAGAAAATAAGCAAAAATATGTGGTAGGTACGTGCTATAGCTTGCATTTTATGGAAGAGAAAATACATATAGATTTGTTCTGCCCCCTTTACATAATTTGTGCATCGCGTGATCTACTCTGTATACAATTGTTTTTATTGTTTGCGGTGATTTATTTTTTGTTTTTCTTTGCTTTTTGTTGCTCGATTTTTAGTTATTAACATTTTGCACATGTAATTTGCTTATATTTGCACAAATTATGATAGCAAACGTACACAAGAAAACTCATTACTACACTCAAATAAATTTTGGTATACATTTTAAACTCTTTTGGTCGATATACAGGACACGACCGAAAAATTATTAAAATTTAAATTTTGAAAAGTTTAAAAGATTTTTAAACTTTTAAGGTTTCGATTTCGTTCCACATTAAAATTTATTTAAGACTTTCAAAAGTTTAAAATTTAACCCTTTTTTTGGTTTAAATTAAAAACAAAATGTCTGCTCCCAAATCCTCCTCATGCTTTTCCCTATTATATCTTCTTTCCTATCCTCTTCTTCTCCTTTTCTTCCTTCTTCATTTTATCTGTTTCCATAATTATTTTGTGTTTGTTTGTTTCTCCATTCATTCATTCAAATTGTCTAATACAAGGGTGCTCAACGCTCTCGTATTGAATGGGGAAACTCCAATACATCTACAAAAATTTATTAGTGCACTCAGAAAAAATTTGTGTTAGATTTAAAAAAAACGTTACAAATTACAAGTAACTTTTTATTGTACGATTGGAAAATTTTACATACAACATAAATACATAGGTACAATATTTACAACATATTTTATTTATATTAAATTAAGATATGAACTCGTACATATAAAAAAAAATGTATCTACATATTACATAATAACAATAAGTGATAAGTTTAGTCAAGGCTGTTTAATAAACTGTCAATATTTATTGTCAAATCAGAGGTGGATAATTGCAGAATTGCTTCCAAATGCTTTTATGATAAAAGGTTTCTTTGGTTTGTTTTGATTAACTTAAGGCTAGAAAAGGCTTTTTCGCAAATATAAGTGCCTCCGAACATGGATAAGTATTTTAAAATTTCATTTCTTATGAGTGGATAATTGTCATATTTTATTTCTGTCATATATGTAACTTATCTTAATTATTAATTTATGTACGTACCTATAATTAATTAGCATAGACTGTGACTCGCAATAATATTTCAGCAAAAAAAGCTCTAATTCCTATTTTTCTTATTAAAATCTATTTTTATTTTTCTTCAAATAATTTGAAATACACTTTTGCCACACATTTTCCAATATTAACTAGAAATTTTGTTCAGTTCTTTCGTTTGCCTACAAATCGCACCCTAAATTAAAAAATTGCACATCTCAAAATTTTTTGAATCCATGAATAACGTATTAAGGATTTCTAAATTTTAGTCTCCTCCCAGCAAAAGTCTTCTTCCTTACCCAAGGTTTTACTTCAAAGCTTCGTTTGTAAAGAAAAAGGTTTTCTTGCATTTATTCCATTTATTTTATATTTATTTGGGTTTTGAGTTACGTCGCTTTTCATTTCAAGAATTAAATTTTTTCAAAAAAAAATTTTATTTTCAATTTGTTAGTGTAATTTTCAATTTCATATGGGATGGGCGACGCCAACGTAGCTTCATATGGGTTGGGCGAAGCTAACGTAGCTTCGCCCTTCCCGTAAGAAACTCAATCACATTCATTTGAAATTTTTTATACCTGAGGGCATATGGCAGGGGAAGAAAATTTTATTTTTATATTCAAAGGGCGAATGTGTATCTGTGCCTATGTCTGGGGGAAAAACAAAAACAAATGTGATTCAAGGGCATATGCATGAGCATCTATGGTCTAATAACTCTAAATGAGCTCTTTATATTGTTCGTTTCTCGAAAAAGCAAGCTGGAATTTCAAATCCAAAATTAAATTTTTTTTGTTGAAACCAAATTTTACGACCAATGAAAGTTTAAAATTTAAACCTTAAAAGTTTAAATGAGAAAAAGTGTAAGATTTAAACCAAAAAAGTATGAAATTTACTCCAAAAAATACTTTGAAATATTTGAACTTTTGTAAGTTTGAATTTTAAACCAAAAAGGAATAAGAAACTTTTAAACTTTCGAATGTTCAAATTTTAACCCAAAAAAAGTTTTAAATTTCTTTCAAACCAAATCAAAGTTTAAAAAATGTTCCAATATTTATAACAATGTACGACCGCTGTGGTGCAGTGGGTAGAGTGCTCGCCTGCTATGCCAGAGGTCTCGTGTTCAAACCACGGTCCGAGCAAAACACCAAAACAATTTTTCTAATTAGTAAAAATCCAATTATTGGATTGTTTAAGAGCAGCGGTCACCTCTCGGCAGTGGGCGGCATACCCTCCGAGTGTATTTCTGCCATGAAAAAGCTTCTCACAAAAAAATGCTTCGCCGTTCGGAGCCGGCATAAAATTGTAGGCCCAACCAATTAGTAGGAAAAACAAAAACGAGCACACCTCGAATTGGGAGAGAAGCTCGGCCATAAAACACGTCAGAGTTATAATAGCGCCATTGTATTATTATTATAAGTCATAGTTAAGTTATACATACCTATATGTATGTGTCCATATTGTGACGTTATCCAATTGAACAATATAAATTTCTCAATTTTTTTTTTATTCAAATATTGAACTTTGAATGACTTTTTCAAGTTTGACCGTAATATGCTGTGAGGGATCAACAGGAAATTTAGTAACAGTTTAAGGGCGGCAAAATTCCTCGGCTGAAACCTCCAAGAGGTTGCTGCCTGGCAATGGACCTCCGTATCTCCTCTCCGGGGCAGACTGCGAGGGAAAGACCGCGGAAGGCTAGCAAAGGCTGTTGTCGGGTCGAGTAGGTCACCTCAAGGCGTGAGCCAGGGGGAGGTGCGAGACGGCCTCAGGTGCCTAGTTCGAGGTGCCTGGCGGAAGGTATAAAACGCATTTATCTTGTCGTGGTGGAGGATAAAGAGTATAAAGAATCACAACGTTTTACAACATATCGAAAAGGCCCATCACTACATAGATTGCGATAGTTGTCTTTCGTTATATTTCGGGTGCCTTTAGCAACATCTCTACTAAGAAGCTGTTTGCAGGGGCGCGAGTGGATCGGAATACCCCCAATTATTCAGCGCTGGATCAAAGACCTTTTGAGTTGTCGGACGGTGACGATGTCAAGGAGAGCACATAGGGACACTCCACAAGGGGTAGTAATCTCACTCTGTTGTGGAATATAGTGGTCAACAAAATACTCTTCAGAAATACACGAAATTCTCTTCAGAAAATACACAAAATACTAAAACTTATGATGTCTTGCATCCCAAGTTTAGTATAACGCCTCCAATACGATGTTGACAACACTAGGCACTCCGTGTAGTATATGTGAGGGATCGCTGTATCCTGACCAACCTAACCTAACCTAATCAGGGTAACGCCATTTATATATCCATACCCTTGGACATAGATGCTCTCCAACTAAATAGTGTAGTTGGAGTTGACTTCTTCCCTAGAGATAAAACTCTCTTTAAAACTTTCTGTTCAAAGTGTTACATTCCAGAACAAACTGCTTATCAGCAGTCATTTAGATGGCCACTAAATCACCTTGCTTCTACTCTCCCTCTATACAGATTTGACGTCATTACATGACAGATGAACTTTCATAACTGAGCATAACCCCGTAGGTGATTCCTTGTAAATAGCGCATATAGCGCTTTTGCCTTGAATAATATCCCTGTAGACAAGCTAAGTAGAGACAGTCAGATCCCTTTCTATCGCAAATCTAGACACTCATATGTTCGCTAAAGAAGCCAAAATCGACCCTATGCGATTGCTATACCACCGAGACTATGCCCCATTTGGGGACATGCAGAAAGGTCGGTCAAAACTTTCTGTGTAAAGCCGTCTCGCCAGTCTTTATATTGTATGTCATGTTCTACAAACCATTAAATTCACTAATAAAAGAATAAACCTTTTATTAGGCCACTTGAGTCTGTTCACAGACAAATTTCAAAAAAATGCAAAGCTTTGCGTCATATAATCGTTAACGATGAAGGGTGTGTAACAAACCGTTCCGTCGTCTGTTGAGTCAAATAAAAAGCCAAATGAGCGTCAAACAAATAATACAATAGAGAATTTTTGCTAGTCGCTGATTGGCAAAAGTTTTGGGGCTCGGCTCGGCACGACTCAGTTCATGACGTCAAAGTAACCGTAAACCCATGTACCTGCAATGCAACGAGCGCAAGTATGTATTAGTAGAGGGCTGGTGAACAGTTGTAATTAAGAGAGAGTGTGCACGAACGAGAGCACGCTTATGTCTATTTATGCAATGCAATTGTAACTGAGAGTGATTTTATTACAGGTATGCAATTTTGCACGAAAAAATATAATAAAAATCTTGTTTAAATAAAAAGCTCTACATACCTGCACACATATTTATCTATTTGTATATTACTATCTTTTTTTGGCTTCTTATCAGATTTATTTTCATTGCACGGCAGCGTAGAAGACTATTTTATCTATGTATACAAGATACGCCTACATGTGCCTTTTTGACGGGTACAAAGTACATTAATCGAATAATGCTGAGTCAGTGAAATGCTTACAGTGACGTCAAATAACAAAAATGTCTATTTGTACGTAGTAGATAGAGAAATACGCTAATTTCACGTTTAAAATTCTTCGTAAAGCCAATTATAATTAAAAAGTTATTTGCCTTAATTAAATTAAATGTATAACTTGCCTTTCTTTATATGTATACCCAAAATGTTAAAATTTAAATGTAAACCAAAGCCAAAATACATATGGATGTAAATGGATAACCTTGGCGTATGAGTAACATTTACTTACTTGTTACCAATTACATTTTTATTTTTTGTAGCATACTTTTAGGGTCTAATGGGCATTTCTTATGAATAGAGCTCGGAAAAATAGGTGAAATCAAGCGCCTAAAAAATGCTACATTTTGTAAATTTTGTTTGCTTTCAGTGGCGGGATTACAATTTAAGCATAAAGGGGTAACATATTGGTATGGTGGGTGAAGATTTTATTCGAAAAATTTGCAGTTTGAATAAACATACAGTGGTGTGTGATGAAATAAAGCCAAAGAGGGATTTAGTTTCTTTAACATTTCTACTGAAAAAAGTATGGAGAAGACTCGTATGTCTTGCGAGTAGTGTTGTTATGTACGTTCTGGCTCACATTTCGTGGTAAGCTTTTAAAATTATAACAACAATTTGTATGGAGAGCTTTTAGAAAACACCACCCCAATGTCTGTTCCTATCTTCAACATATGTTTGTGTGTATATCACAAGCATTTTTCACAAAAAATCACGAAAAAGACATAGTCTAATGTGAAATTTTTGGGCGACATCTAACGTTGAATAGGGTAAATATGAAAAGCTCAGCGATAATTGCGCCATCTGGCGGTAGACAGTGAATATTTGTTGTCTATACTAAAAAGCTGACATCTATGAAGATACATATAAACATGTATGTATAAACCTGTATGAATATGTATCTATGAAGATACATATAAACATGTATGTATAAACAAACCTACATATATTTCATCCGTTTGTATGTTACCAATCTGGGGGGAGAAATTCAAACATGTACACGTATAGAACTTTATGAGATACGTCATAGAGGAGATTTTGTTTTTTCTTCATTTCAGTTGAATGTAGAAGGTTTTGTATGTATGTATGTAGGCATACATATGTTGGTATACTTATATGTATGTATATAAGTGTATGATGTTAGCTAGCTAAAAGGTAAAGAAATTTAAACAGCCATGTATACTTACTTTTAGATTTCCCATTTTAAGTAAAAGTTAAAACAAATATAAATATTTTATATAAATTTTATTAATTTATTTATTGAGTAAAAGTACAATTTTTACATTTATTTACATTAAAGACTATATTATAATAGAATTCCATAAGTTTCCTAGCTTCTTCTACTTCACAAATATAATCTATTCCACCTTCTTTTTTTCCTACTTCTTCTTATCCATTTTTTCTTCTATGTAATATCTTTGATTATTATATGAATTAGAAGTTGAACTATTTATATTGCTTTGTTTTAAAGAATACTGAAGATTTAAATTTATTGCTACAAGTTTATTTTTATATTTTTAAAGTTATAAATTTTTTAATTATCATAATGTATTATTATATTTCTTATAAAAACTCATATTAATATTTTTATATTATTATAAATATATAAAACTATATATTTTTTAATTACTTACAATACATACTTTTATTCATATCCACATACGTATTTATATACAAATTCCTATACATTCATATTTTAATTTCTAAAATCATTAACCTCATGTATACATATTCATATCAGTTTTTAGTATTCTTCAAAATTTAATTTAATAATTTCTTTTATTATATTTATTCAATACTATTTCTTTATAAATTATCATTTGCAACTAAAATTTTTTTTGTTTATTTTTTTATTTGTATACATTATAGATATTTTAGTAGAAATCTTACTTATTTTTTATACTTATTTCATTTATTTACTATTATTCATTATTTTTTTTCTTCAAATTATATGAAAATGGATTTCCTGTGAGAAAGAAAATGTTTTCCTGTGAAATTTTAAATGAGGTAGAAAACTGCATTGCATTTTCTTTAACAATTCTAATATTATTATCTAAATTTCCCCAAAAGTCGAAGTCAACAAGTTTTAATACTTACAACACATACATGAAAATTAATCCATTCATTCTGTAAAATCTCATTATTCTCATATATACATACATCATTCATACTTTAATTTTTAAGATCATTACCATCATACATATATACATATTCATATCAGTTTTTTAGTCTTCTTCAAAGTTTAATTTTATAGTTTCATTAATTATATTTCTTCAATACTATTTCTTTATATTGTTTGCAACTACATTTTTTTTGTTTTTTTTTTTTTTTTTTTTTAGTTTGTGTATATTATAGATATTTTAGTAGAAATCGTACTTATGTTTTATACTTACTTCATTTATTTACTATTATTGCTTCATTATTTTTTTCTTTCCAATTTTTTTCTCATACATATTTTAATTTTTAAGATCATTGAACTCATATATACATAGATTCAATTCTCAAATTATATGAAATTGCATTTCCTGTGAAAACTATGAGAAAGTAAATTTTTTCTATGAAATTTTATATGAGGTAGACAATTGAATTGAATTTTCTCTAACAATTCTAATAATATTTTTTATTATGTTGATAAAAGCAAATTTATAATACTTTATTTATTTTTACTTTCTTAATTATATTTATTTGATACTATTTCTTTAAAAAACTTGTTTGCAATAATTTTTTTATATTTGCTTGCATTTAGACTATTTAATATAAATCTATACCTATTCCATTTATTTATAATTTCCGGCTTAATTCATATATTCCTATTTCTTTATTTTTTGTTTTGTTCCTTTTTTCTTCATATTATTTTCTTCTTCTACATATTATCTTTAATTATTATATAAATTTTTGATGTTACTTATGTTGTTTTGTTTTAAAGAATTCCAATGATTTCATTATACCAATATAATATCTATATAATTTATTTATATTTATTTTTTTTTCCATTATATTCAATACAATAACTACTTCTTTAAATTATTTTTCAGATTAATTTTATATGAACTTTTATGAAAATCTAAATTTACATCTCCACAAATATCTTGTATATGCACGTACATATTTAAAATTTTCAGACTTATTCTTACAGAATCATAAATTCCACAAATATACTTCAAAAAAAGTATTTTAACATTATAGTTTATTCAAATCGAAAATTTAGTTACAAAATTTCTAATTTTTATATTCTTCTAATAATCTTTTAACAGTTTGAAATCGTTGATAAAAGAATGCACATGAACAAGTGGTTGCTGTATTTGAATACTTGCAATCAAATTTATACATTCCTGTAGCTGTTTGTTGGAAGGTAATGGTTTTATATAAACGCATTTCATCAATCATGTTTTTAAGAAGTTGTATATCTTCATTTTTAATATAACAACTACATACTCCTAAAAATGTTTCCAGCTCTTCTACTAACATTTTATTTTTTTTAGTTTTATTTTTTTTTTTTTTTTTTTTTTTTTTTTTTTTTGTAAGAATGATAAAGATAAATACTTCATATATTTTAGAAATATTTTTCATCCAATATGTTTATATCAATAATAAATCTTTTCAAGTCAATAACTTCTTTGTTTTCCTTATCAAAGTAGTAATTGTATAAATTTACTAAATCCATTATATGCTTATATCGTCTTTCGATGATGTGACAATTACATGTATCAGGTCCTGATTGTATATTATTTTTACTCCAAGGACAGGTTGTATAGTGTCTCCCATATATAGATTCCATAACTAATTCATACTTTATATCTTTAATTGTTATAAATGTATTTTGTATAAGTTTTCTATGATGATCAAGTATATAGTTATAATTATTTTTTAAAAACTCTTCAATTATATTACTTTTCATACTAAAGTGAAACATTTTCAATCAGATGTAAAGTAAAACTAAACCTCTCTAATCAGAAACTTAAACATATAAATAAGTTATTTATGTTTATATACATTTAAATTTATATACTTATTTATATATATTTTTATGTATAAAATAAATATACATAGATATATTTTCCAGATATATATAGTTAACATATTTTGAAATACTATTCAGTGTGCGAAGTTTAAGCTGAATGAGTTAATAATGATCGATAACAAAAGTATAATAGTTATAGATGTACAGGGTTTTCATATTTCCAACAAGTTTATAGCAAAAGAAGTTAGCATTTCAGATCTAATGGATACACATAATATAAAAACATTTGTTATACATCCACCTTTTAGTTATTCAAGATTAACATTGAGAGAAAGAATTGAATTAGAATGGTTACATACATATCACCATGGATTGCAATGGAACGATGGCAACTCAACATTCAAATCTTTTAAGAACTACTTAAACAGATATATTAAAGATGAAAAGCGAAATATTTGTATGTATGTGAAAGGAACACAAAAAGCAAAATGGATACAACAACTTACTGGAGAAGACATTATTATATACAATTTAGAAGATATGGGTTGCCAAAGCATAAAAAACTTATATAAGGATAATATCAATGTATATGCATGTAACTTTCACCATAAACATATGATATGTGCAGAAAAAAACGTTCATTTATTTAAAG
This sequence comes from Urophora cardui, assembly GCA_960531455.1. Lineage (NCBI taxonomy): Eukaryota > Metazoa > Arthropoda > Insecta > Diptera > Tephritidae > Urophora > Urophora cardui. The sequence continues at coordinate 128,359,760 of OY482673.1, forward strand.
ATTTTATTATATCATATAAAAATAAAGATAAAATATAACTTAAATAATTCATTAGTTTTATTATATAGATGTATGTATAGATGTACTAGAGTTTTATTATCACATATATAAATAAAAAGTATTATTATTATTAAGGTTCACTCCTACATAATAGAGAAACAGTAATTTATCATATAATATTGTCTAGAATTAAAAAATAGGAAGACATTCAATACATTCAAGTATGTATGTATGTATATACCCCATTAATATTAACAAAATTACAATGATTAGTCAAAACAATCAAGATGAGATAGATTTTATCGTTAACAGATTACTTATTGGATAGTCCCTTAAGAATTCTTAAGGGAGAACGAAAAACAACTAAATATAGGGAAAAAATTATATTGACATTAGAAAAATTTGTTGTATTCTTACCAGAGCGACTGAATAACATTACCAATAAACTGATGGAGACTTAAAATGAAAATTTATAAATCAGGATATGAAAATAAATATTTATATGCTTTTACATTGAAATGTGAAAAATAAAGAAACTCAAAATAAAAAAGTAAATGCGTCTTTGGTTATGTGGATATTTTGGAAAAATTAGTTTCCGAAATAATTAATTAAAACAGTATATTCATATAAAACATATTGAAATATAATGTAATTTATACAATCTAAAACTTTGTAAAGCAAATGTATTGATAATATATAAACGTTTAGAGCATACATATTAATAATATATATTCATATTTTCTATACTCCTTTTATTCTATTACAATACATTAACTAATATCGATAAATATATAATGAAAAAGTTGTATTCATGTAGGTATAAGTTTGATTATACAAAAGAAGGGAGTTTATTTATACATTAATAATTTATATGGCTATGCTATGTTACAATATATCCCCTATAAAAATTGTTTAAATTAGTTAAACATATTGAAGACTTTAATATTCATAATGTACAAGAAAATTCTTCTATTGGATATATACTAGAAGTAGACTTAACTAGAATATCTATCTTCATTACATGATTGACATAACGATTTACTATTTTGTTCCGAAATAAAAAAAATTATAAAATTAAACAAAAAACTAATATCAAAATTGAATAATAAAGAAAAGTATATAATTCATTATAGAGTTTTACAACAATACCTTGAAAATTATCTCATTCTGAAAAAAAAAAAAAAAAAACTCATAGAATTCAACAATTTAATCAATCAGATTTTTTTTGTGTTTTTTTTTTTCAAGTTGTTAGTTAATACAGTTTATGGAAAAACCATGGAAAATGTTGACAAAAGGAAGAATATTAAAACAGTATGTGAGTGGGAAAATAGAGGTAAAAGGTTGGATGCCAGAGGTCTTATAGCAAAACATAATTTTCATAGTTCACTCACATTTACTGATAACATGAGTGCTATTCAATTACAACAACTTTCTATTTTATATAATAAACCAATTTATATTGGATTTAGTGTTTTACATTTATGCAAATTAAAAATATACAATTTTCATTATAATTGTATCTAAATATAAAGAAAATGTTAGTTCAAATTATATGGTTACAGATTTATTTATGGAATTTATTTATAATATTAAGACAATCGATTTTTATAATGAAATTCGTAATGATATTCAAACATATTTAGATACTTCATAATTTACCTTTCTTAAATAAAAAGGTTCTGAATATGACGAATAATGAATGTAGTGGAAAGATTATGTATAAATTCATTGGCCTAAGAACTAAAATGTATTCATATAGTCTTGGTGGAAATGAGGAAGAAATTAAAAAAATTAAAAGTGTGAAAAGATCTATTGTTTTACAACTTTTACGTAATGACTTTAAGAATTGTTTACTTGAAAAAAATTATATTTTGATTCCATGTATGTTTTCAAATCAAAACTTCATGAAATATATATCCAACAAATTACTAAGTTAGTTTTAAGTTAATCAGATAATATATATATATATATATATATCAGAAAATGGAATTAATACTCTTGCATGAAGTAATTTTAAAATCTAAAAAGTTGAAATAAAAGCAAAGTATATATAGATTGAAAGTTGAAATATCTTTATTTATTTAAATTATAATTTTTAAATAAGAATTTCAAACATAAATGTCCGAAGTTTTAAGTATTAAATTTTGGTTTTTGATTATAATTATATTCAATATGTAGCTTTAAATATGTAATTATTTCCAGTGGTGGTTGTAAGTTGCCAAAGCTATCAAAATATTCCTTATAATATACTACCCAATGTGTTCCATAAGCAGCAGAATCATCTAAGTTAACAATATCACATTCTTGAATTCGTGGATATAAAAACACCTTTAAAATATTTTAGCAGTTTACCAAAGTTATTTAATCGATATCAGTAAGTGGTTTTAATAAATTCCTTAATAGTTTTTAATTCTGATTTATAAAAAATACCATAACCGTTTTTATATGGTTTAAGGAAAATACCTTTACCCATAGCAATGTATTCCATATATCTATTACATCGATTAGCCTCTGCTAGCTATTATTTTCCATTTTTATATCATTTGCAGAACATCAACCTGTAGCTAAACCTGCAAGAGCATATATTACTGTTAGAATTAGAGTTAATGGAAGAAATCATCCTAATTTTGATACAGAACTAACTCGTAATATAATTACTTGAGATTTTTTCCTCTTGAAATTTGAATTTATTGCTTTCTAAGCAATTTCAATAGCATCATTTACATATATTATCAACTTTTTTTTCTTTTTTAAAGTATTTAAAATATTTTTTAGCAGTCGATGAAAAGAGTTTTTTCTTTGATAATTTTCTTTTAGAATGCTTCTTCTTTCTCTTTTCTCATCTAAATTTAACTTTTATCTTAATTACATTTATTACAGACTAAACGCTTACACGGTCGTTTATATTTATTTATTTTTTATTTATTTAAAAAAATAAACGATGTATTATAAGACCACAAAGTCTTTTATAATTACTATGTTTAGATTATATTCACTATCAAACTTTTTCAGCTAATATTCGAGCAGCTTTATGCCTCTTATTTATATCTTTTGTTTATCAGGAGACAATATTATATCTCCAACAAGATAATTCTTAAAAATATATTTACATATATTTATATACATATATTTGGAATAAGATATTTATAAAAAAAAAAAATGTCATTGATAAAGCAATCTCAAAAATAATTTATATAAAAAACTTCTATATGACTAACAAGTAGAACTATCAAATTGCAGATAACTAATAATTTTTTAGTTTTAATATAAAGTCGTAAAGTCGTTATACATCTAAACCCCAAAATGAATATTTAAAAACTGAATTTTTCAGGAAGGAGAAGAATTCCATTTATATTCACAGAAAGTGAAAAAATACACCTAGATTAAAACAACACATTATTACATAATGATACTTAATAATATAACTTCTAATGAACAAAATATTTTAAGATACTTTTTCTGAAAAGACATATGTGTATATGAAAATACATTAAATTTTTAACTTTTTGAATCTCCACGAATATTCCATAACATCTTATATACAGGATTACAAATATAACACTCTCTATAATCTTATAGATTTTTACTATACAACAGATAAGCATCAGCTTGCTATCAGATTAGCATCAGCTTACTACCAGGTTAGTATCAGCTATACATCAGTCTACTATCACATATACATATTCATATAAAAATTCTGTAAAAGAGGAAATGAATGATAAGCTATTGAAAGATATAGTATAAACTAGCAGAATAGCCTCACTTACATTCAAAGAAAATAAAAAAGTAGAGTTAGATTAAAAAACACCTTATATGCACTACAGACACATAATTACATACATACCCTGCAGGAATAAAGAATTCCATACTGGAGACAGTACCAGCATTCTAAAGTTTGTCGGAAATAACCGTGTTACAGAAGTAATTTTCAAGCATTGCAATTACTTCTTGCTTGAAAATTACTTCTGTAACACGGTTATTTCCGACAAACTTTAGAATGCTGGTACTGTCTCCAGTATGGAATTCTTTATTCCTGCAGGGTATGTATGTAATTATGTGTCTGTAGTGCATATAAGGTGTTTTTTAATCTAACTCTACTTTTTTATTTTCTTTGAATGTAAGTGAGGCTATTCTGCTAGTTTATACTATATCTTTCAATAGCTTATCATTCATTTCCTCTTTTACAGAATTTTTATATGAATATGTATATGTGATAGTAGACTGATGTATAGCTGATACTAACCTGGTAGTAAGCTGATGCTAATCTGATAGCAAGCTGATGCTTATCTGTTGTATAGTAAAAATCTATAAGATTATAGAGAGTGTTATATTTGTAATCCTGTATATAAGATGTTATGGAATATTCGTGGAGATTCAAAAAGTTAAAAATTTAATGTATTTTCATATACACATATGTCTTTTCAGAAAAAGTATCTTAAAATATTTTGTTCATTAGAAGTTATATTATTAAGTATCATTATGTAATAATGTGTTGTTTTAATCTAGGTGTATTTTTTCACTTTCTGTGAATATAAATGGAATTCTTCTCCTTCCTGAAAAATTCAGTTTTTAAATATTCATTTTGGGGTTTAGATGTATAACGACTTTACGACTTTATATTAAAACTAAAAAATTATTAGTTATCTGCAATTTGATAGTTCTACTTGTTAGTCATATAGAAGTTTTTTATATAAATTATTTTTGAGATTGCTTTATCAATGACATTTTTTTTTTTTATAAATATCTTATTCCAAATATATGTATATAAATATATGTAAATATATTTTTAAGAATTATCTTGTTGGAGATATAATATTGTCTCCTGATAAACAAAAGATATAAATAAGAGGCATAAAGCTGCTCGAATATTAGCTGAAAAAGTTTGATAGTGAATATAATCTAAACATAGTAATTATAAAAGACTTTGTGGTCTTATAATACATCGTTTATTTTTTAAATAAATAAAAAATAAATAAATATAAACGACCGTGTAAGCGTTTAGTCTGTAATAAATGTAATTAAGATAAAAGTTAAATTTAGATGAGAAAAGAGAAAGAAGAAGCATTCTAAAAGAAAATTATCAAAGAAAAAACTCTTTTCATCGACTGCTAAAAAATATTTTAAATACTTTAAAAAAGAAAAAAAAGTTGATAATATATGTAAATGATGCTATTGAAATTGCTTAGAAAGCAATAAATTCAAATTTCAAGAGGAAAAAATCTCAAGTAATTATATTACGAGTTAGTTCTGTATCAAAATTAGGATGATTTCTTCCATTAACTCTAATTCTAACAGTAATATATGCTCTTGCAGGTTTAGCTACAGGTTGATGTTCTGCAAATGATATAAAAATGGAAAATAATAGCTAGCAGAGGCTAATCGATGTAATAGATATATGGAATACATTGCTATGGGTAAAGGTATTTTCCTTAAACCATATAAAAACGGTTATGGTATTTTTTATAAATCAGAATTAAAAACTATTAAGGAATTTATTAAAACCACTTACTGATATCGATTAAATAACTTTGGTAAACTGCTAAAATATTTTAAAGGTGTTTTTATATCCACGAATTCAAGAATGTGATATTGTTAACTTAGATGATTCTGCTGCTTATGGAACACATTGGGTAGTATATTATAAGGAATATTTTGATAGCTTTGGCAACTTACAACCACCACTGGAAATAATTACATATTTAAAGCTACATATTGAATATAATTATAATCAAAAACCAAAATTTAATACTTAAAACTTCGGACATTTATGTTTGAAATTCTTATTTAAAAATTATAATTTAAATAAATAAAGATATTTCAACTTTCAATCTATATATACTTTGCTTTTATTTCAACTTTTTAGATTTTAAAATTACTTCATGCAAGAGTATTAATTCCATTTTCTGATATATATATATATATATATTATCTGATTAACTTAAAACTAACTTAGTAATTTGTTGGATATATATTTCATGAAGTTTTGATTTGAAAACATACATGGAATCAAAATATAATTTTTTTCAAGTAAACAATTCTTAAAGTCATTACGTAAAAGTTGTAAAACAATAGATCTTTTCACACTTTTAATTTTTTTAATTTCTTCCTCATTTCCACCAAGACTATATGAATACATTTTAGTTCTTAGGCCAATGAATTTATACATAATCTTTCCACTACATTCATTATTCGTCATATTCAGAACCTTTTTATTTAAGAAAGGTAAATTATGAAGTATCTAAATATGTTTGAATATCATTACGAATTTCATTATAAAAATCGATTGTCTTAATATTATAAATAAATTCCATAAATAAATCTGTAACCATATAATTTGAACTAACATTTTCTTTATATTTAGATACAATTATAATGAAAATTGTATATTTTTAATTTGCATAAATGTAAAACACTAAATCCAATATAAATTGGTTTATTATATAAAATAGAAAGTTGTTGTAATTGAATAGCACTCATGTTATCAGTAAATGTGAGTGAACTATGAAAATTATGTTTTGCTATAAGACCTCTGGCATCCAACCTTTTACCTCTATTTTCCCACTCACATACTGTTTTAATATTCTTCCTTTTGTCAACATTTTCCATGGTTTTTCCATAAACTGTATTAACTAACAACTTGAAAAAAAAAAACACAAAAAAAATCTGATTGATTAAATTGTTGAATTCTATGAGTTTTTTTTTTTTTTTTTTCAGAATGAGATAATTTTCAAGGTATTGTTGTAAAACTCTATAATGAATTATATACTTTTCTTTATTATTCAATTTTGATATTAGTTTTTTGTTTAATTTTATAATTTTTTTTATTTCGGAACAAAATAGTAAATCGTTATGTCAATCATGTAATGAAGATAGATATTCTAGTTAAGTCTACTTCTAGTATATATCCAATAGAAGAATTTTCTTGTACATTATGAATATTAAAGTCTTCAATATGTTTAACTAATTTAAACAATTTTTATAGGGGATATATTGTAACATAGCATAGCCATATAAATTATTAATGTATAAATAAACTCCCTTCTTTTGTATAATCAAACTTATACCTACATGAATACAACTTTTTCATTATATATTTATCGATATTAGTTAATGTATTGTAATAGAATAAAAGGAGTATAGAAAATATGAATATATATTATTAATATGTATGCTCTAAACGTTTATATATTATCAATACATTTGCTTTACAAAGTTTTAGATTGTATAAATTACATTATATTTCAATATGTTTTATATGAATATACTGTTTTAATTAATTATTTCGGAAACTAATTTTTCCAAAATATCCACATAACCAAAGACGCATTTACTTTTTTATTTTGAGTTTCTTTATTTTTCACATTTCAATGTAAAAGCATATAAATATTTATTTTCATATCCTGATTTATAAATTTTCATTTTAAGTCTCCATCAGTTTATTGGTAATGTTATTCAGTCGCTCTGGTAAGAATACAACAAATTTTTCTAATGTCAATATAATTTTTTCCCTATATTTAGTTGTTTTTCGTTCTCCCTTAAGAATTCTTAAGGGACTATCCAATAAGTAATCTGTTAACGATAAAATCTATCTCATCTTGATTGTTTTGACTAATCATTGTAATTTTGTTAATATTAATGGGGTATATACATACATACATACTTGAATGTATTGAATGTCTTCCTATTTTTTAATTCTAGACAATATTATATGATAAATTACTGTTTCTCTATTATGTAGGAGTGAACCTTAATAATAATAATACTTTTTATTTATATATGTGATAATAAAACTCTAGTACATCTATACATACATCTATATAATAAAACTAATGAATTATTTAAGTTATATTTTATCTTTATTTTTATATGATATAATAAAATCTTTAAATAAATGAACGTTTTTTTCTGCACATATCATATGTTTATGGTGAAAGTTACATGCATATACATTGATATTATCCTTATATAAGTTTTTTATGCTTTGGCAACCCATATCTTCTAAATTGTATATAATAATGTCTTCTCCAGTAAGTTGTTGTATCCATTTTGCTTTTTGTGTTCCTTTCACATACATACAAATATTTCGCTTTTCATCTTTAATATATCTGTTTAAGTAGTTCTTAAAAGATTTGAATGTTGAGTTGCCATCGTTCCATTGCAATCCATGGTGATATGTATGTAACCATTCTAATTCAATTCTTTCTCTCAATGTTAATCTTGAATAACTAAAAGGTGGATGTATAACAAATGTTTTTATATTATGTGTATCCATTAGATCTGAAATGCTAACTTCTTTTGCTATAAACTTGTTGGAAATATGAAAACCCTGTACATCTATAACTATTATACTTTTGTTATCGATCATTATTAACTCATTCAGCTTAAACTTCGCACACTGAATAGTATTTCAAAATATGTTAACTATATATATCTGGAAAATATATCTATGTATATTTATTTTATACATAAAAATATATATAAATAAGTATATAAATTTAAATGTATATAAACATAAATAACTTATTTATATGTTTAAGTTTCTGATTAGAGAGGTTTAGTTTTACTTTACATCTGATTGAAAATGTTTCACTTTAGTATGAAAAGTAATATAATTGAAGAGTTTTTAAAAAATAATTATAACTATATACTTGATCATCATAGAAAACTTATACAAAATACATTTATAACAATTAAAGATATAAAGTATGAATTAGTTATGGAATCTATATATGGGAGACACTATACAACCTGTCCTTGGAGTAAAAATAATATACAATCAGGACCTGATACATGTAATTGTCACATCATCGAAAGACGATATAAGCATATAATGGATTTAGTAAATTTATACAATTACTACTTTGATAAGGAAAACAAAGAAGTTATTGACTTGAAAAGATTTATTATTGATATAAACATATTGGATGAAAAATATTTCTAAAATATATGAAGTATTTATCTTTATCATTCTTACAAAAAAAAAAAAAAAAAAAAAAAAAAAAAAAAATAAAACTAAAAAAAATAAAATGTTAGTAGAAGAGCTGGAAACATTTTTAGGAGTATGTAGTTGTTATATTAAAAATGAAGATATACAACTTCTTAAAAACATGATTGATGAAATGCGTTTATATAAAACCATTACCTTCCAACAAACAGCTACAGGAATGTATAAATTTGATTGCAAGTATTCAAATACAGCAACCACTTGTTCATGTGCATTCTTTTATCAACGATTTCAAACTGTTAAAAGATTATTAGAAGAATATAAAAATTAGAAATTTTGTAACTAAATTTTCGATTTGAATAAACTATAATGTTAAAATACTTTTTTTGAAGTATATTTGTGGAATTTATGATTCTGTAAGAATAAGTCTGAAAATTTTAAATATGTACGTGCATATACAAGATATTTGTGGAGATGTAAATTTAGATTTTCATAAAAGTTCATATAAAATTAATCTGAAAAATAATTTAAAGAAGTAGTTATTGTATTGAATATAATGGAAAAAAAAATAAATATAAATAAATTATATAGATATTATATTGGTATAATGAAATCATTGGAATTCTTTAAAACAAAACAACATAAGTAACATCAAAAATTTATATAATAATTAAAGATAATATGTAGAAGAAGAAAATAATATGAAGAAAAAAGGAACAAAACAAAAAATAAAGAAATAGGAATATATGAATTAAGCCGGAAATTATAAATAAATGGAATAGGTATAGATTTATATTAAATAGTCTAAATGCAAGCAAATATAAAAAAATTATTGCAAACAAGTTTTTTAAAGAAATAGTATCAAATAAATATAATTAAGAAAGTAAAAATAAATAAAGTATTATAAATTTGCTTTTATCAACATAATAAAAAATATTATTAGAATTGTTAGAGAAAATTCAATTCAATTGTCTACCTCATATAAAATTTCATAGAAAAAATTTACTTTCTCATAGTTTTCACAGGAAATGCAATTTCATATAATTTGAGAATTGAATCTATGTATATATGAGTTCAATGATCTTAAAAATTAAAATATGTATGAGAAAAAAATTGGAAAGAAAAAAATAATGAAGCAATAATAGTAAATAAATGAAGTAAGTATAAAACATAAGTACGATTTCTACTAAAATATCTATAATATACACAAACTAAAAAAAAAAAAAAAAAAAAACAAAAAAAATGTAGTTGCAAACAATATAAAGAAATAGTATTGAAGAAATATAATTAATGAAACTATAAAATTAAACTTTGAAGAAGACTAAAAAACTGATATGAATATGTATATATGTATGATGGTAATGATCTTAAAAATTAAAGTATGAATGATGTATGTATATATGAGAATAATGAGATTTTACAGAATGAATGGATTAATTTTCATGTATGTGTTGTAAGTATTAAAACTTGTTGACTTCGACTTTTGGGGAAATTTAGATAATAATATTAGAATTGTTAAAGAAAATGCAATGCAGTTTTCTACCTCATTTAAAATTTCACAGGAAAACATTTTCTTTCTCACAGGAAATCCATTTTCATATAATTTGAAGAAAAAAAATAATGAATAATAGTAAATAAATGAAATAAGTATAAAAAATAAGTAAGATTTCTACTAAAATATCTATAATGTATACAAATAAAAAAATAAACAAAAAAAATTTTAGTTGCAAATGATAATTTATAAAGAAATAGTATTGAATAAATATAATAAAAGAAATTATTAAATTAAATTTTGAAGAATACTAAAAACTGATATGAATATGTATACATGAGGTTAATGATTTTAGAAATTAAAATATGAATGTATAGGAATTTGTATATAAATACGTATGTGGATATGAATAAAAGTATGTATTGTAAGTAATTAAAAAATATATAGTTTTATATATTTATAATAATATAAAAATATTAATATGAGTTTTTATAAGAAATATAATAATACATTATGATAATTAAAAAATTTATAACTTTAAAAATATAAAAATAAACTTGTAGCAATAAATTTAAATCTTCAGTATTCTTTAAAACAAAGCAATATAAATAGTTCAACTTCTAATTCATATAATAATCAAAGATATTACATAGAAGAAAAAATGGATAAGAAGAAGTAGGAAAAAAAGAAGGTGGAATAGATTATATTTGTGAAGTAGAAGAAGCTAGGAAACTTATGGAATTCTATTATAATATAGTCTTTAATGTAAATAAATGTAAAAATTGTACTTTTACTCAATAAATAAATTAATAAAATTTATATAAAATATTTATATTTGTTTTAACTTTTACTTAAAATGGGAAATCTAAAAGTAAGTATACATGGCTGTTTAAATTTCTTTACCTTTTAGCTAGCTAACATCATACACTTATATACATACATATAAGTATACCAACATATGTATGCCTACATACATACATACAAAACCTTCTACATTCAACTGAAATGAAGAAAAAACAAAATCTCCTCTATGACGTATCTCATAAAGTTCTATACGTGTACATGTTTGAATTTCTCCCCCCAGATTGGTAACATACAAACGGATGAAATATATGTAGGTTTGTTTATACATACATGTTTATATGTATCTTCATAGATACATATTCATACAGGTTTATACATACATGTTTATATGTATCTTCATAGATGTCAGCTTTTTAGTATAGACAACAAATATTCACTGTCTACCGCCAGATGGCGCAATTATCGCTGAGCTTTTCATATTTACCCTATTCAACGTTAGATGTCGCCCAAAAATTTCACATTAGACTATGTCTTTTTCGTGATTTTTTGTGAAAAATGCTTGTGATATACACACAAACATATGTTGAAGATAGGAACAGACATTGGGGTGGTGTTTTCTAAAAGCTCTCCATACAAATTGTTGTTATAATTTTAAAAGCTTACCACGAAATGTGAGCCAGAACGTACATAACAACACTACTCTTGCGTTTAGAAAAAAAAACCAAATTTATTTCAATTTTGTATATTATATTTTTTACATCGTCAAGCTTTTTGAAAGCAAAACAAAACTAGCTGTAATGAAAATAAAATTTGGGAAAAATAAGTAAATTATGGCATAGTTAATGTTCCAATAACTCATAAACAAAAATGCAAAACCGTTTTTACCACGAGAGAAAATTGCATTTTTACAGATATGGAATTATGGAGAGTATCCAATTGGAAAAATGTAAACACTGAAATGGTCATAAGAAAAATTACGAAAGTTCAAATCAAGTTTTTTTACCTAAAATATGCAAATGTTTAAAGTCAGACCACTACAAATTAAAAAGCTGTATTATATATTCCATTTGCTAATATGCACTTGCCTCATTTTCATTCAAAATATATTTGATTTGAAACTGTAATTGTTTTTCCTTCACGTGCGAAGATTTTGTCTCAAATTTAAGCGAGTCACTACAAATTTTTAATTTTTTTCTTTATTCTTTATAATTATATATTTATTTATTATTTATTTATTATACTTTATTTATTATTATTCTTTATTATTATATTTATTTATTGTAGCTTTCTTTGTAATTTTTCACGTAATATAATACAATGGCGCTATTATAACTCTGACGAGTTTTATGGCCGAGCTTCTCTCCCAATTCGAGGTGTGCTCCTTTTTGTTTTTCCTACTAATTGGGTGGACCTACAGTTTTATGCCGGCTCCGAACGGCGAATGCATTTTTTGTGAGAAGCTTTTTCATGGCAGAAATACTCTCGGAGGGTATGCCGCCCACTGCCGAGAGGTGATCACTGCTCTTAAAAAACCCAATAATTGGATTTTTACTAATTAGAAAAATTGTTTTGGTGTTTGGCTCGGACCGTGGTTTGAACCCGAGACCTCTGGCATAGCAGGCGAGCACTCTACCCACTGCACCACAGCGGCCACAACTGCTCTATATATTTTAAAATAACTCGGTAACCAATACTTCGATTCTTTTGATTTTTTCGGCATTAGTTAGGAAACTTAATTGGCATATTAAGGTGGTTTTATGAAGGAAATAAAGTCCTCCCGAAATTCGCGGAACAACCCGATTTGGAATATAATACGGAAATCTATACCTAAAATTTTCATTAATATATTAAAATTTAGAGGTCGTGCAAATGCCTCCAAATTCCTTTCTCCTTTTATATCAGTGATGATACATAATTTTTTTCAAAGTCCTTAATGAACAAGAAAAACATTTCTTATCATTAAAAAATGGAACATGTATTTGTTGGGCTTTTATTTTTTGGTCCACCTTAATGCCATATGCACATTAAATAAACAAACAAACCAAAGAAGCAACAAGGTTTTGCGAATACTTCATAACATGGTTATTATTATGTTCTATTCTATCGTGGCGAATAGTGTACACTAATCGCTCCAACAGAGCAAATAGAAATAGTATTTGTATTCCAAATGAAAAGTATGGGTTATATTCGTATCTGCATTGAAATTGTGCTGTGACTAATTGTACAATGCATAGAGTATTCGCAAATATAGCAGAGGCAAATGGTATTGTGCAGAGGTCTAATACATATATTCTTTATTCTATATAAATAAAAATGATTTGGTATTTAATTGAAACGCTAAAACTTGAAAACGGCTGAACCAAATCAAATACTTCCTTAGGGGGGTTTGTTTGTTTTTACCCCGCCAAGGTTTAGTCGAAGAAAAAATTAAAAAATTTAGGGGGGCGTGGCACCTCCCATACAACCTTAATTTTTAAAGCTGATTATCTCTAAAACAGTTTAAGGTAGGGAGCTGAAAATTGGTATAGAGGTAGGTGATATCAAAACCCTTCTCACTCAGAAAAGGGGGGAGAGGGGGTTGTCAGAAAAGGGGGCGTGGCACCTCCCATACAACCTTAACTTTTAAAGCTGATTATCTCTAAAACAGTTTAAGGTAGGGAGCTGAAAATTGGTATAGAGGTAGGTAATATCAAAACCCTTCTCACTCAGAAAAGTGGGGGTTATCAGAAAAGGGGGCGTGGCACCTCCCATACAACCTTAATATTTAAAGCTGATTATCTCTAAAACAGTTCAAGGTAGGGAACTGAAAATTGGTATAAAGGTAGGTAATATCAAAACCATTCTCACTCAGAAAAGCGTCGGAGGGGGGGTTGTCAGAAAAGGGGGCGTGGCACCTCCCATACAACCTTAATTTTTAAAGCTGATTATCTCTAAAAAAGTTCAAGGTAGGGATCTGAAAATTGGTGTAGAGGTAGGTGATATCAAAACCCTTCTCACTCAGAAAATTGGGGGTTATCAGAAAAGGGGGCGTGGCACCTCCCATACAACCTTAACTTTTAAAGCTGATTATCTCTAAAACAGTTTAAGGTAGGGAGCTGAAAATTGGTATAGAGGTAGGTGATATCAAAACCCTTCTCACTCAGAAAAGTGGGGATTATCAGAAAAGGGGGCGTGGCACCTCCCACACAACCTTAATTTTTAAAGCTGATTATCTCTAAAACGGTTCAAGGTAGGGAACTGAAAATTGGTATAAATGTAGGTGATATCAAAACCCTTCTCACTCAGAAAAGGGGGGAGAGGGGGTTGTCAGAAAAGGGGGCGTGGCACCTCCCATACAACCTTAACTTTTAAAGCTGATTATCTCTAAAACAGTTTAAGGTAGGGAGCTGAAAATTGGTATAGAGGTAGGTGATATCAAAACCCTTCTCAATCAGAAAAGTGGGGGTTATCAGAAAAGGGGGCGTGGCACCTCCCATACAACCTTAATTTTGAAAGCTGATTATCTCTAAAACAGTTCAAGGTAGGGAGCTGAAAATTGGCATAGAGATAAATGATATCAAAACCATTCCCACGCATATAAGTGGGGGTTATCGGAAAAAGGGGCGTGGCACCTCCCATACAAACCTAATTTTTCATGCTGAATATCTCTAAAATTGTTTACGCTAGGGAAATTGGTGTGGAGATAAACGATAACAATTCCATATTAACGCAAAATAATAGGAGTTATACGAAAAGGGGGCGTGGCTCCTGCCAACAACGCTTAATTTTTTTAGCTGAATATCTTTAAAAGGATTTCAGTCAGGGACCTAGAAATTGGTACAGAGCTATCGGAAAAGGGGGCGTGGCACCTCCCATACAAACTTAATTTTTCAAGCTGAATATCTATAAAAGCGTTTAAGGTTGGGACCTGAAAATTTATCAGGAGATTAACGATATCAATAGCATGTTTATGAAAAAAACAGTAGTTTTGGGAAAAGGGGGCGTGGCACCTCCCATGCGTTCTTAATTTTTAAGGCTAAATATCCCTAAAAGCGTTCATGGCATGTACATAGAAATCACTATGCAGATATACGATATCAATACCATGTTCACCCAAAAAAATAAAAGATTTATCGAAAAATGGGGCATTGCACCTCCTATACGTACTAAACTTTTCAGGCTGAATATATCTAAAAGGGTTGGACGAAGGGCCTGAAACCCATTATGGAGGTATACTATACGTATCAATACTCTTACTTAATTGGTTCAAATAGCCAATACTCAGTGAAAATAAATATCCGGAACAGAAAACTAAAAATTTTGTGTATCGTGCAGCCTTAAATTGAATACTAAAATTATATATTTTTGAAGTTGTATACACAATTAAGTAGTGAAAAATCGTTAATTTTCTATTAAAAACAATACCGGTGTAATAACAATTTTTGAAATGAAATTAATAAAAAAATCTATTTTGGGTAGAACGAAGTTTGCCGGGTCAGCTAGTATGTATATATATATATTTCACAATAGAGAGGCGGTGAGATATTACTCATTAGGCTTCTATTCATGAAAATATTGGCATAAAAATATGACACTAAATACTCATAATGATAAGCAGGATTGCATTTTTGCAATGTTACCATATGACATGACAGATTTATGAATTTATATGTCTGTAGACTGGGAGATTACGAAATTAAGCTTTGCTCGATGAGCACTATTTTCGTTGAGTTATTGCTTTAAAATTTTTATAAACTCTATTGAACCATTTTCTTCAGAAAATAGGGGCATATTAGTAGGTACATACATATAAAAGTAAGTATTTCTACACAACAAATAAAAAGAAAATGCATTAAAAGCTTGTTATCGCAAGAACGCCAGACACCAGCCAAAAAAATTAAAGTTTCCATCAAAATTTTGAAATTTTTATTATCAGCTTTTTAGGCTATCTATTGTGGTAACTGTCTTTCCAAAAACCATTATCTTTCAAAAGAAACAAAATTTCTTCCGCTCGAAAGATAGTTGTCTTTTGGAAAGACAGTTACCTGAATCTTATATTATAAATGTGAAATGGAAATTGTGTTTAAACTCAATTGGCGAGAAAACCGCTGAACGGATCCTCACGAAACTTTGCACACCTATGTATTTTCATCCGGTAATTGCTATAGGCATATTTTTAATCTGATTAAAAGTCAGGGATGGGCACCTCCCATACAAAATTTTCCTTTTTTTTCGTAATATCTCTTGAAATATTTTTACTAGAATAATGAAAATTTTTGTGAAGGAATAATACAAAAATATATACTCAACGGATAAACAATTTAGGTCTTGGTAAAGGAGGGATGGGCACTCTCCTCCCATATAAACTGAAATTTTCACATCGAATATCTCTGGAAATATTTGTAGTAGGGTACTGAAAACTGGTGTGAGGGCATATGAGATAACTATTTATTAAACGGGAAAATACTAGGTCTTGGTAAAGCAGGGATGGGCACCTCCCATACAAACTGAAATTTTCACAGCGAATATCTCTGGATATATTTGTAGTAGGGTACTGAAAACTGGTGTGAGGGCATGTGAGATAACTATGTATTAAACGGGTAAAACTGCTAGGTCTTGGTAAAGCAGGGATGGGCACCTCCCATACAAACTGAAATTTTCACATCGAATATCTCTGGAAATATTTGTAGTAGGGTACTGAAAATTGGTGTGAGGGCATGTGAGATAACTATGTATTAAACGGGTAAAGACGCTTGGTCTTGGTAAAGCAGGGATGGGCACCTCCCATACAAACTGAAACTTTCACAGCGAATATCTCTGGAAATATTTGTAGTAGGGTATTGAAAACTGGTGTGAGGGCATGTGAGATAACTATGTATTAAACGGGTAAAAACGCTAGGTCTTGGTAAAGCAGGGATGGGCACCTCCCATACAAACTGAAGTTTTCACATCGAATATCTCTGGAAATATTTGTAGTAGGGTACTGAAAAATGGTGTGAGGGCATGTGAGATAACTATTTATTAAACGGGAAAAACACTAGGTCTTGGTAAAGCAGGGATGGGCACCTCCCATACAAACTGAAACTTTCACAGCGAATATCTCTGGAAATATTTGTAGTAGGGTACTGAAAACTGGTGTGAGGGCATGTGAGATAACTATGTATTAAACGGGTAAAACTGCTAGGTCTTGGTAAAGCAGGTATGGGCACCTCCTATACAAACTGAAATTTTCACATCGAATATCTCTGGAAATATTTGTAGTAGGGTACTGAAAATTGGTGTGAGGGCATGTGAGATAACTATGTATTAAACGGGTAAAGACGCTTGGTCTTGGTAAAGCAGGGATGGGCACCTCCCATACAAACTGAAACTTTCACAGCGAATACCTCTGGAAATATTTGTAGTAGGGTACTGAAAACTGGTGTGAGGGCATGTGAGATAACTATGTATTAAACGGGTAAAAACGCTAGGTCTTGGTAAAGCAGGGATGGGCACCTCCCATACAAACTGAAATTTTCACATCGAATATCTCTGGAAATATTTGTAGTAGGGTACTGAAAAATGGTGTGAGGGCATGTGAGATAACTATTTATTAAACGGGAAAAACACTAGGTCTTGGTAAAGCAGGGATGGGCACTAGACCGTATCGCAAAAAATAAAGTTCGCCGTACGCCCCCCCATATGATGTCTTTTTGGAAAAAAATTCCGGAAAATTTTTTAATTTTTTTTTTTGGACGCCGCTAGATGTCGCTAAAATTTATTTTTCTCATATCTTCGGTATTTATAGTCCGATTTCTAAGTTTAATACAGAAATGTCTGTGGCTTGAAAGGGCGGCTTATACTGTAGAATATTATTAACCCTATGTGCGCCATTGGGGTCACTACCACCCAGTACTTAGTTTATACCACCCTAAAGTACCTTTTTTACGTCTACATGTTAAACGTAGTGAAAAATCATTAATCTTTTGCAAAAGAAGTATTTCCATCGCTTCAGCAGAACCCGAAATAAAACACGTTCAACATCCCGAGGAATATAGGTTTGTCGGTTCCTTTGGTCTTTTAGGTTAATTTTACAGAAAAATTTTCCGAGGAGACCCATAGTAAAATTTTATGCCAAATAATTTTCTAGAACATTTTAACCCTCTAGCGACCTTAAAAATACTATTTTTCCTGATTTTCAAAAAAAATAGGGGTCAAAATAACCCTTTATTGGCGGTGCTAGAGGGTTAACATGTTCTAGAAAATTATTCGTCATAAAATTTCAGTAGGGGTCTCCTCAGAAAAAATTTTTGTAAAATGAACCTAAAAGACCAAAGGAAGCGAAAAACTTATATTCCACGGAATGTTGAACGTCTTTTATTTCGGGTTCTACTGAAGCGATCGAAATACTTCTTTTGCAAAAGATTAATGATTTTAGACTACGTTTAACATGCAGACATAAAAAATTGCATTAGGGTGGTATAAAATAAATACTGGGTGGTAGTGACCCCAATGACGCACATTGGGTTAATAATATTCCATAGTATAAGGCGTCCTTTCAACCCAAAGACATTGGTGTATTAAACTCTGAGATTGGACTATAAATACCGAAGATATGAGAAAAATAAATTTTAGCGACATCTAGCGGCGTCCAAAAAAAAAATAAAAAACTTTTCCGGAAATGTTTTCCAAAAAGACATCATATGCGGGGGCGTACGGCGCACTTTATTTTTGCTTCCCTATAACGCGAGACGGCCTAATGGGCACCTCGCATACAAACTGAAACTTTCACAGCGAATATCTCTGGAAATATTTGTAGTAGGGTACTGAAAACTGGTGTGAGGGCATGTGAGATAACTATGTATTAAACGGGTAAAAACGCTAGGTCTTCGTAAAGCAGGGATGGGCACCTCGCATACAAACTGAAATTTTTACAGCGAAAATCTCTTGAAATATTTATAGTAGTGTACTGAAAATTGGTGGTGGGCATATGAGATAATTACGTACTCAACGGACAAAAAAAAAAAATAAGAAAACTATCTTTGACGTCAAGAATGATATTTTTCTATGTAACTTTTTTGGACTAACTCAATATGCTAATATTTTTAAAAGCACGTGGTGTGAAACCCGCGGGTAACCTCTAGTAGCCCTATAAAAGTAGTTTGTACCTAATACAATGAGTATACCGGTTAGGGAAGCTTGTGAGTATCTGCGGTAGAATTTTCTCTGGACAATGAGGGAATTCCATGCGTATAAGAGTTACCACTAATATAAGAGTTAAAAAAAGCACTTAGGGCCGTTTACTCAACCTTCGATTAGCGTTAAAGCCCGGTTAAATATCATTATCGACTTCATCAAACCATACATTTAACATGTGGTCGATAATGCAGTCCACAACTTTACCGGACCTTTGCCCTCCGGTTATCGTTAATCAAGAGTTAAATTTCTGCAAGAGTTAAATTTAATTTTCCTTTTTTTTTATTTTCATTACAGCTAACAAACCACCGTCACAAGTTTCTGGAAGTTAATTATTCTAGAAAATTAATTATTGCAGAAGTATTTTCAACTTTGTAAGCGGTAAGTATTTCGCTTAGTCCCATCTAAGTATCCCTGAATAAGATGCACTTATTTTTATGCTACCCTAATACTTATTTTGAAATCGAAAAATAGGCTTTTAGTTTCTCAGCTGTGTTTAGAAGGGCGACATCTCACGAATTCCGAGTTCATTATTAAATATGTATTTACTTCTGAAGTGATTTTCTTTAATATAAACAACGTACAAAAATAATTTTTTTTTGTTTGATAAACTTTTTGGTAGCGATATGATTTATTAATTTTTAATGCTAAGCATTTGCAAGTGCGATATTGATATGGGGTTTTTTTTTGTTTAAAGAAAAATTTCAAGTTAAGTATGTGCGTGAAGCTATTTTATTTTCTTATTTTGGTAGCCATAAATCATTTACTTTTTTTTGGCGTACAAGCTGAATAAACAACATTTTAAGTGCATATCGTAAATTCATAAATTATAAAGAGAAATATGTTATTTGTATAACTTCAGCTGTTGTGTGCATAGTTTAATTGAGTTTTTGTAGTTCGATAATGAGGTTACTGAAAAGTGCTTACATACTATGTATGGATATCGTTATCAACATAAATTTTAGGGCATACTGAGTATGATTTTCGTTCTTTATTATTTATATGCATAAAGTTTCAAATTTTCCCTTTAAATAAGAAATAACAACCCGTGGAAAATATATAATTGTTTTACACCACTGCATCCTCAATGTAAGCATGTTACTTGTATGTTTAGAATTATTTTGACCTTTTTAATATATTTAATGCGTATTTATAGCTTAACCGCAATGCTATTGCAGTAAATATCCGTAGTTTTGTTATAATATGACAAAACCACACAAAACGCTTTACCGACAAAGCTATTATACGTGTGTATTGCCTGCAGATTATTGACACGGCACTTAAGGCCGTTTACTTAACCTTTGATTAGCGTTAAAGCCCGGTTAAATATCATTATCGACTTCATCAAACCATACATTTAACATGTGGTCGATAATGCAGTCCATAACTTTACCGGACCTTTGTCCTCCGGTTATCGTTAATCAAGAGTTAAATTTCTGCAAGAGTTAAATTTAATTTTCCTTTTTTTTATTTTCATTACAGCTAACAAACCACCGTCACAAGTTTCTGGAAGTTAATTATTCTAGAAAATTAATTATTGCAGAAGTATTTTCAACTTTGTAAGCGGTAAGTTCGCTTGCTTTATATTCTAATTTCAAGGAAACAAAAATATGGCAATGACTGACAGTTTGACTGATTACGCAAATACATATCATATTTCAATAATTTTAGGGATAGAATCTGTGAGCTTTGAGTAAACAAAGGGAACATGTTAAGATTCATGGAGGAGTTTGTACCCCTTTTGGTCTCTTCCTGGTATGCTTCATATAAAAATTAGTGGTTTTCCAAATGTGCGGTTTTATTGCTAGACTTTGGAAATTATACCAGTATTAATGGGATACTTATGATCTTTATATTTCGCTTAGTCCCATCTAAGTATCCCGGAATAAGATGCACTTATTTTTATGCTACCCTAATACTTATTTTGAAATCGAAAAATAGGCTTTTAGTTTCTCAGCTGTGTTTAGAAGGGCGACATCTCACGAATTCCGAGTTCATTATTAAATATGTATTTACTTCTGAAGTGATTTTCTTTAATATAAACAACGTACAAAAATAATTTTTTTTGTTTGATAAACTTTTTGGTAGCGATATGATTTATTAATTTTTAATGCTAAGCATTTGCAAGTGCGATATTGATATGGGGTTTTTTTTTTTGTTTAAAGAAAAATTTCAAGTTAAGTATGTGCGTGAAGTTATTTTATTTTCTTATTTTGGTAGCCATAAATCATTTCCTTTTTTTTGGCGTACAAGCTGAATAAACAACATTTTAAGTGCATATCGTAAATTCATAAATTATAAAGAGAAATATGTTATTTGTATAACTTCAGCTGTTGTGTGCATAGTTTAATTGAGTTTTTGTAGGTCGATAATGAGGTTACTGAAAAGTGCTTACATACTATGTATGGATATCGTTATCAACATAAATTTTAGGGCATACTGAGTATGATTTTCGTTCTTTATTATTTATATGCATAAAGTTTCAAATCAAGGATGGGCATTTTTGCATTACCATTCAAAGTGCATTACCATTCAGTAGGGAATGGGAATGCAAATGTGGTTCGCATTACCATTCAGTAGTGAATGGGAATGCAAATGTGGTTTGCATTACCATTCAGTAGTGAATGGTAATGCAAATGTGATTTGCACTACCATTCAATAGTGAATGAGAATGCAAAGGTGAATGCATTCCCATTCATTGCATTCCCACTGCAAATGTGATTTGCACTGGACTAGTACTCTATTCGGAAAAGTTGGTCTGAGAGGCATCCTCTTTCATAATAACTAGCGTTTGTTCGTGTTGAGTAAAATTTTTGTAAATTTGTTGAACTGTGTAATTATAACCTCAGAAGTTGAAAGAAATACTTTTACTTACAGGTATAACATAGAACATATGTACATATTACCATGCCGTGTTGGTTTCCCTTTACTTTGCTAAGCCTAATTCCATATTTATAATATCCCATAAACTTCCTTTCCGTTAATAAATAGATTAGCCACTTAATACCTTAACTATGGTCACAGGTTTTAACTGCTATTAAATGATGAATGGTTGTCCAAATCACTCGCACTCATTTTTAATTAATAGTCCAAATCACATTTGCAGTGGGAATGCAATGAATGGGAATGCATTCACCTTTGCATTCGCATTCACTATTGAATGGTAGTGCAAGCCACATTTGCATTCCCATTCACTACTGAATGGTAGTGCAAGCCACATTTGCATTCCCATTCACTACTGAATGGTAATGCGAACCACATTTGCATTCCCATTCACTACTGAATGGTAATGCAAACCACATTTTCATTCCCATTCACTACTGATTGGTAATGCAAACCAAATTTGCATTCCCATTCGCTACTGAATGGTAATGCAAATCAATTTTGCACTACCACTCATCATTGATTGGTGGCTGCAAGGCTGAATGCAATCAAAATTGAATGCAGCTTGCCCAACCCTGTTTCAAATTTTCCCTTTAAATAAGAAATAACAACCCGTGGAAAATATATAATTGTTTTACACCACTGCATCCTCAATGTAAGCATGTTACTTGTATGTTTAGAATTATTTTGACCTTTTTAATATATTTAATGCGTATTTATAGCTTAACCGCAATGCTATTGCAGTAAATATCCGTAGTTTTGTTATAATATGACAAAACCACACAAAACGCTTTACCGACAAAGCTATTATACGTGTGTATTGCCTGCAGATTATGACATTTGCTTAATTCAAGCATAAAATTAACAATGAAAGTTATACACAACAATCTTTTTTAATATTTTATTTTGTAATATGTATGTATGTATTTTCTAATACTAGAGATTGCAATAGCTCTAGTTATCATGTTTTCGTCTGTTAATTTGCGCTTCTAGTAATTCGATATAACAACATTTGCGGTTTTCTGACATAATATCATCCGACATCAATATTTTTTCTATAGCTAAAATAATGAATAGTGGCACTTGTGGCTGCCAATATTAGGGTGCTACAACACTTTTCCAATCTATAGGCTGGACAATCGTTGACGCTAATCCAAATCAACCAAGCTTGTCTATTTGAATTGAATTTCTTTGAATGCACAACAAATAAAGTTAACAAATCAGCTGTTTTGTTAGTCATCTATCATAGTCGAACTTTAAAAGAATTAATTAGTATTAAGTTAATCGCTGTTAGCGTTTCCATCTGTCAAAGCTCTTAGCTTATTGTTTGCTTTATGATCGTTGAAATTTCCGGTATTTTATATATTGAAATCTATTAACAATGACTTATGGAAGTGACTTTGACAACCACAGTTACTCTCCCGCAAAAGTTTAAACCGATTTTTGAAATGTTCACCCTAATATTTACACATACATATGGGTTTATGTATGTACAATTTGTGTCTCAAGTGAGAAGGGCTGCGTCATTGAAACGATATTTAAGACGTAAATTGCATTGATTTATTTATGCACTTATTCGTGTATCCATATGCAAATGACTTTCTTAACCTTCAAAATTATTTGATACACGATCGAAAGCTCAATTTCTAAATGCTCTTCTCAAGGTATTTCCAATCTTTAGAACTACCTATAGCATATTTACATATACTGGATAATGAAGCTCAGTCAAGAAGGAATTGCTCATATAGTCGTTTTGACCCTATTATAGAAGGTTCTAAAAAATAATATTTTGAAGGTCGTTAGAGGATTAAAAATTAAAAATAATTTGCCATGAAATTTCACTAGGTGTCTTCTCAGATAAAATCTTTATTTAAAGAGCCCAAAAAATATTCATATTCAATTCAAATATCATCTCTC
The DNA here is from genome assembly GCA_960531455.1 of Urophora cardui. Taxonomy (NCBI): domain Eukaryota; kingdom Metazoa; phylum Arthropoda; class Insecta; order Diptera; family Tephritidae; genus Urophora; species Urophora cardui. The sequence goes on from OY482673.1 coordinate 128,383,954, forward strand.
TACATTCCAAGTAATTAAGCTCAGTGAAGAGGAGATTTCTAAAATATTGAGCTTTGCTTTAACAAAAAAATATAGATCAGTATGTGGGCTATTATAGAGGAAAGAAAATAATGAAATATATATATAACTTAATTCACAAAACCAAAGTATGAATAATGCACAAAAACAAAAAAAAAAAAATATATAAACAAATACGCACACAAGGCACGTGCTACTTTTTTTAATGACTAACGTGACCGAGTTGAAACACTCTTTAACTATTAACAAAGATCAACAGCAACAAAGCTTTATAATATTTACAAACAATATAATAATAATAAAATTATAAAACGCGGAAAAAGCAAAAGAGAAAAATAATATCTTTTGAGAAATCGGAGCAAAAATTCAGTTTGTTCTGCTGACCTCTTCAGTCTACTTTCCAGTAACAGATGCGATTTGTCACAAATACAATTATTTGCTGCTCATACAATAGTTGGAACAACAGACGAATAGTGGTGAATGAAATGATTGTTGAAAACTTGAAAACTTGCAGCTGCCGTTTATAGGTCCATATGTATATGTGTATGTAAATATGCATATTCGCACTGTGGCATTATGTCAATAAAAATATGCCCCTAATTGCTAAATCGAAGAGAAATGCTTTGTAGAGAGGGAATATGATGATTTTTTTTTTAAATAATGGTAATAATTCGCAACCCGAGTTTTTGGTGTACAACTTTTGGGTCGGCTTTCCATTAAGGACGCACATTCCGAGAAAAATAACTTCTTCAGGGGGGTATAGGGGCTTTCACAGATATCAAAACTGAAATCAAAACTTGCCGGAGGCTTATACTTTACGAGATATTTGTTTTTATTTCTTAGGTAACTTTTACAACTTTAACAACAAATATCTTGTAAACTATAAGCCTCCGGCAAGTTTTGATTTCAGTTTTGATATATGTGAGAGCCACTCTATCGCCCTGCAAAAGTGGTTTTTGTCGAAGCGTGTTGCCTTAATGGAAAGCCCACCCCAATTTTTTTTAGATCCAATCCGGCTTTATCGATACACTTTTACCAACCAACAATGCAACGCTACCCACTGTGCGGCATACTTAAATAGCACATGTGTGTTCGCATTTAAGAATTTTGCAAAGAGGTGGTGTGTATGTGTGTTTGCATATAAGACGTTAAACAAGTTCTACAGTTGTGCAAATCAACAACAACACGCGAAATTTTTGCAAAAAGTAGAACAAAAATTATGACAATAAAAAAAAACGAACCTGAAAGTAATGGCTTAGCAAACAAAAACAAAAAAAACGATTTTGCAGCCAGACGCACCGCCACCAACACAAACATACAAAAACATAAAAAAGTAGGCACATAAACGGCAACGAAATGCTTGTTTTGTTAACAAAAAAGGTAGAAAGGCGAGTGCAAGCGAGAATTTGCCAGAAGCCAAGCCACCAATACTACACATATGTATAACCACACAACATCACACACCAACGTCTAGCACACCAATGTCGCTGATATTGCCACCACCACATGCTCTGTTGACGTTTGGTGAACACACAACAACAAATGCTTTTTATATTTCATGCGAGAGCGAAATTTTGTAGCATTTACTTGTAGGCATTCGTGTTGAATGGAAGCATTTTTGTGTGCTACGCGTTTTTGTTATACAATTGTAGTGTTTTTGGTGGGAAGAAGAAGCTAGTTTTTTGCAAAAAAGAAAGAAGTTGATTCCAAAAATAATTTATATGCATAGCTAAAAATAAAACAGCAAGAAAGTATACTCTTTATTGTTGTTCTATGCGAAATTTTCATAACTGCATACATATATGTATACACTACGTAACGTGTGAAACGTAAGAAAAAAGGCGGAAAAGGTGGAGAAATCAGTTTAGGAATTGTGCAAAGCAAAGTAAAGCAAGTCAAAGGTGCAACAGGAAGTGAAAAAATCTATGCAATAGATAAAAACATATCAGGATATATGTACATATGTACCTACAAACGTACACTAAATACAAACTATCTATGTTGCAAGTGGGAATACTGAGTATTAAGTATCTACACCGGAAAATCAAGAGTGGAGAAAGCAACAAAAACAACAACAAACGCTACAAAGCGTAGGTAGCAGCTATAAAAACCAATAAAAACAAGAGGTATACAAATAAAACTAGTCAAACAAGGATATTTAGAAATTTCCACGAAGAAAAGTGTTTGGCTAAAGTGCGTTTGAAGTTGATTAAATATACGAGCATTTGTGTTTAAACAGTAAATACAAATTGGAAAATAGAAAGAGCTGCAAAAATAGAAAAAAAATTAGTTAAGAAATTTTAATTGAACAAAATGAATTATTAATGGAAAAAGTAAGTGCTCTTGAAATCGTGGAACCGGCATAAATTTGCATATCAACGATATACACACATACATACATACAATTGTACATATCCAATACATATATAGTAGTTAAATAAACAGCAAAAATACGCATAACCAGTAGAAAAAAGCAATAAGAACAAATTAAGCTAAAACAAAAAAAAAAATAAACTTAAAAAAAAATTAATAAATCTAAAAATCGAAAGCAAAAATTGTCAATGTCACGGATTTATAGAGCATGCGTCAAACACGCTTCATTAACAAAGTGTGGGTGTTGAGGACATAGAAAGGAAAGTACAACTACCCTGCAGCGAAATCAACTAGTTGTAAACTAATTGACAACTAGTTGGCCATACAGCTCAACCAGTCAGCCATCTATCTTTTTTCCATATTAGCAACTGGTATTTTTAACACGGTGATGACCTAGGAAATGGCAATTGTCAGTATCCACACCATAGTCATACCACTTGACTGACTAGTCAGTATCCACACCAGCATCATACCACTTGACTGACTAGTCAGTATACACACCAGCATCATACCAATTTGCTGACTAGTCAGTGTAGATATCAGAACTATACCAGTTGACTGACTAGTTTTACATGCTACTACAATGAAAATAAAAATTGCAAAATAAGGTTTCTAATACATTTATTTAGTTATTAGAATATGATATTTAAATTCAATTATTAATTAATTAAATTTACTGCATACGTGTTCATTGCAACCTCTAGAAACCCCGGATACATTCGTTTTTAATTTAAAACCCTTTTTTTGGCAAAACTTCTTGTTTCATAACTAATCCCAATTTGTCCCCTATGAAACTAGTTGGGCAACTCCCATAATTTATCTAGTCAATTAACTGGTAGGTTGGCTGACTAGTTTGGATTTTCGCTGCAGGGTACCTACAAAGGAAATAAGAAAGGAAAATACAACGACAAACATAAAGCATGCACAGAGCCAAAATACCACCTAAAATGCCCTATAAATTAGAACAAAGTTTAGCGGATTTCTCTATGCTTTCTCTCCAATAAGATGCCCGTCTTATTATTACTGGATATTTCATTTTAATAAAACTAAGTAGATAATCTGTAAAACTAATATGAAAACCTTTTCAATATAATTAAGATGACCCGTGGATTTTAGATGAAATCATTTTCAGTAAAATTTAAGAGATAACCTATAAATCTAAGATGAAAACCTATTAAATAAAATTTAGAAAATGACTCCTAGAATAAATATGGAAACCTTTTCACATAAATTTAGCAGATAACCTGTAAAATTAAGAAGAAACCCTGTTTAATATTATTAAGAAGAGAATCTTGATTTTCATCGGAAAACATAATTAGTCAACTAGTATTTTCCTAGGACTTATTCAGACAAAGGGCAACATTTCATTTCATATAAGTGCAGATGGACATAATAAACTCTTTATACCAAGTGCTTCATTAATCGTTTGAGAATTGTAGAAATGTGCAAAGCCGTAGTGAAATTGACGAACGGAGGGAATACATAAGAGCTCTTTTAAAAATAAAAAGTTCTCCCTTTTAATTTCTTGAACATGTAATTGCACGCATAAAACGTGGCTGATGCAATAACTGTTATGCATACTTCTAGTATGTACGAGTATATATGTACATATTTATGTATGTACGTATGTTAAGACGTTTAAAGCAAAATTTGAATTAATAAGGGCTCTTTTAAAAATAAAAAGTTTTCCTTTTTAATAAATTCAAAAAGGTTCAAGTAAAAATTAGAGGATGTCCTTATTGATTTGCTTTATAAAAATTTTCTCCTAAAAACAAGCAGATTTCTTCTAACAATTTAATTTTGTTTACAAAATGACATAAAAAATTAATAAACAAGAAATTATCTCCTCGTTTTCAGACGATATCCTTTTAAATAAATTTAAGAAGAAATTCAAGCTAAAATCCAGAAGGATTTCTAGCGAAAATTTCTTCAATTTTGTCCCCTCTCCCTCTCCTCGACCAAATAGCTTTTTTAGGTGGCAGTCTCTTTGATTGTAGGTGAACTTTTTGGCTCTGTGTGTGCACATAGACAAATACTTACACCGAAAAAGTAACACAAACAAAACTGCAACAAAAGCAAACATACAACATATACAAACACACCTGCTGAAAACGCACCAGAAGCAAAAATACCGAACCGAAAAACGAGCAGAACCGAAAGAAAAAAAAATAAACGCTGATAAAAGCTCAAGCGAGGTTCGAAGCTGCATTAAACCAAGGCAGATCTAGGAAGGTAGGCTCGGTGGCGAATTCAGAAATTTCCCATGTATTTTGTTATTGTAATTGGTAGAGTGTAATGTCAAAATGAGAATTCGCCTTAGTTAAAATCTGAATTCGCTTGGGACTCGCCCATTCCTATTGGTCATGACGTGAATTCGCTTTGATTTTGACATTACACTCTACCTTTGTAAATAAAAAAAGTAGTTTCTGAATTCGCCACCGAGCCTACCTTCCTAGATCTGCCTTGCATTAAACCATTAGACGTCGAACGACGTCAAACTAAACGCTGTAACGGTGTATACATGTATAAATCTTAAGGATATACCTACCTATTTTATCGAATATATTTGTATGTGCATGCATATGTAGATATTATAGCATTTTCAATAAGAACTTGAAGGACATGCAAATTACAAAGTGCAAGTAAGAAGCTTGAAAGCGCAGATATTTTATATAACAATCGACAAAAATTTAAAGAAAGATATTCACCCCGATTCTAAATATCCGCCAGGATCTCAACCCTTGTGGATTTTTTTGTTCACCAGGAAAATTTCCTCCTATTCTCTTTCACTAGCGAGAAGAAAAACTGGCGAACAGAATTTCGAACATGGGAGCGGATTTTCGAAGTCAGCTGTTTTGTTGCAAGGCAGATCTAGCAAGGTAGGCGCTTAAGTGGATTCAGAAATTTCCCATGCGTTTTGTTATTGTAATTGGTAGTGTAGTGTCAAAATGATATTTCGCCTTGGTTAAAACGTGAATTCACTTGGGACTGGCCCATTCCTATTGGGCCATGATGTGAATTCGCTTTGATTTTTACATTACACTCTACGTTTGTAAATAAAAAAGTAGCTTCGGAATTTGCCTATGCGCATACCTGTGTCGGCTTCGATATAACGCGAATGCCGTATTTATTTTCAAACCACTGAGAATTTTTCTATAAAATTTTCAGGAAATGTTATGTGAATGTTAATTTTACTAATTTTAAAACCCCACTATGCAAAAATACTGTGGACTGCTCCAGAAATATAAATCCAGAAAGGGAATTCCGCCGGGTGAGGGTAATTTTTTTTTAAGCGAGGTCGAAGGCCGCCAACGCAAAATGTTTTTCTACTCAAAACAACTGTGGATCGGTCCATAGATTTTACTCCAGAATGAGAATTCTGCCGCCTGAGGGTATCATTTTTAAGCGCAGCCGAAGGCCGCCAACGCATAAGGGTGTTCTACGAAAAATAATTTATTATTATTTTCTCAAGATTTCGTTTGCATTTTAGTGATCCATAAGACCCACTACCCCCCAAAAAAAAAACGAAAAATGCAGGGGCCTGGCGCATATCGAAATTTCCCCAAAGATTTTGCATTTTTGTTAAAAAGAATTGCAAATTTAACAAAATTAAGCGTAAATATGCATAGTATTGCTTTTCGGAAGTAGCAGAGGTCTATAAGAGGAAGATTGCGCGATGGTACGAATCCGATTAAGTTGTCGGAATCTTTATAGGAAATAAAAAAGTTGTTCGAGAGTATTACATTGATTTTATTATTTTGCAGATTTACTAAATACTATAGAGTTAATAAACCTGCGTTCAAATAATTATTGGACATTTTAATATCACATACACAGCAGCCAAAGAATGCAAAGAATTGCAGTCTCTCCTATTATAAAGCTATGCGCATTCTTCCGTGTTTTTGCTTGAAGACGGATATCAAACGGGAGTTGGAAAAAATTCTGACGTTTGATTGGTTCAATCCACCTTCAGCAAAGTTCTAAAAATTGTTGAAATTTTTGAAAGTGAGTTGTATCCGATTTGGATTAATAAAGCTATGAACAGCGACGAAAAAGAAAATTTTCAAGTGCATTTTTTAAAACTACGACTTCCCTAGTGTCCTTGAATGTATTGATGGAACACATGTCCGCATTATCGCTCCATATCAAAACAAGCAATACAGCCTACAAGCCGCGCAATATCCGGCTACCTTTCCAATAATCTTACTAAAATATCTATTTGTTGTTTATACTTTCCGTCATAAAAATAAGCAAACCAGTACATAATTAATTCAATTATGTATTTTTTATTAACAAAAGTTATATTCACTCACATTTTGTTCAGCATTCACTTAAAATTGTCTTGTGAAAAATCTCACAAAACAATTGCATAAATTCTCGCTTTTATTTTCATTCATGATACCTACTTTTCTTCCTTATTCGCTTTTCACTTTTTCGAACATCATTTAGAATAGCCGGAAAGGGAGAAGCGAAAAAATCCACAAGGAATTTGTGTTTAGAATAAGGGAACAGGGAGAAGCGGAAAAATCCTTGTGGATTTTTCGTTTAGAATCGGGGTGATTAAAAGGCATTAATTGTGCAAAAGTAAAATTAGCAGCCCAGAAAATAGCAATAAAATAAATAGGAATACTCAAAAAAATTCTCAAAATTAACTTGATAAACTAAAAAACATACGCAGTACGTTAAAAGACTGTATAAATATTTACATAATAGTAGCAACAGCAGAAGAACAACTTGTTATTGTTAACAATAATAAAAAAATGTGAAAAAATAAAATAAAAATTAAAATAAATGCTACAGAAAAACCGTTAACAAATAAATACAAAAAAAAAAACAATTACAACAGCAAATTTAAGAAATATACAAGAATTAAAAAAAATACAAAATAATTGAAAAAAGTTACTATATTTAAAACAAAAAAAGTGCTAAAAAAGTTATTAAAGTAAACGTTATTTTAAATATACAAAAATGTCTACCAATACAGCGGATACGACCCCAGCAAAAGTGTCCGCCGGCAAGGAGGAGAGCGCACATTTGCTGGAATCAGCTGATGCTGGTGAAAAATATGGCTCGAATAAAGCGGTATGCACAATAAATAATTTACTTTTTTTAATAACAGTATTTTCTATAAAAAAAAAAAAACAAAAAAAATTTTGCCTGTTTCAAAAAAAGTCAAATTTTTCTGAGCGTTAAATTTGGAAAATGGTCTTCAAGGGTTACCCAGCGGCGAAAATGTTGCTTACAGAATCGATTAAGTCATGCACACATGTAAGGCTGTAATGCACACCACCTCATATACAGATCTGTTGTACATTTTCATATACATGACCGCAAATGTAGAGTGAACGCCTACACGTTAAATACAAAGTAATCAGGGCAATAAGGTGTTCATCCATTGAGCACAACACTAACTAGCATACATTGTAAGCTGTAGGTAGGCAGTTCGAATCCTACTTCGCCAACGTTGTAAGGTGGATGTAGGCGGACTGAATACAACTCCGTTTACAGGGTAAGTTGTTGGTAGGCATCTCGAATCTACTTTCGCTTACCTTGTAAGGTGAACGTAGGCGGATTGAATACAATTCCGCTTACTTTGTAAGCTGTAGGTAGGCAGATCGAATATACCTTCGCTTACCTTGTAAGGTGGATGTAGGCGGCCTGAATACGATTCCGCTTACATTGTAAGTTGTAGGTAGGCACCTCGAATCTTCCTTAGCTTACTTTGTAAGGTGAACGTAGGCGGATTTTACACATTTTCATTTACAATGTAAGCTGTAAGTAGACATTTCGAATTCAAAAACCACAACTAATCATATGTACATATGCACATATGCATTGACTTTCAGATAATACAGCAAATAAATTTACATAAAGGTCTTATGACTGCTTCACACATATGTATGTAGGCTTGCCCAGCCAATTTATGCTGGGACTGCTATTGGTATGTACATATTTAAGGAAACGTGCATAATTAGGGAAACTCAGGAAAAAACCACGTAAAACACCAACATAAAACACCGAAATCCGCTAATAATCCAATATATCTACATGGGGGAACGTCCATGAAGAAGTGGTGCATTTTTTTATCACTAAGATCTGTTTTATACAGTTTGAAACAATCTTATTCTATCAGCGCTTGATTCTGAAACGAATTTGTAACAACAAAAAAATTCTTTAATGTGATTGTTATTTCGTTTCTATGTAATTTCCGAATTTATTATACATAGCAACGCAACAAGAATGAAATTTGAAGAAAAACAGAAAAATGAACAAAATTCATTTTTGTGAACCCAACTTACTTTTTCATACACATTGTATGTTAGTTGGCATTGTTCATAATGTGTAGTATACATCACTGGGGAGAAGTAGTGTGGTAGGCAATGTTCGCCGCTAGGTAATTGTTAATATTCGAAATGTTTATTTTTAAGTCTTGGACCGGTATTCATAAAAAAAATAAAATCGGTTTTAACAATTGTATAAAACGACATTTTCTGAGAATTTTTCGATTTTAACAGTTTTATAGATCTATTTTATTTCTTACGCATAAGGGGGTTTATGTGCAAAAAAAACTGATTACTCTAAAAGCTAGGAGATAGCTTTTCTTGTTCGATTTAAAGATTACAAAAAAAAAACTTTCTGAATTTGGAATTGTTTTCTGAAAAAAAAATAAATAAAATAAAAGAATTACCGGAAATACTTTTGACCCACTTTCTGAGGTGAGCTTTGGCGAGAAAAGTCTTCCGAAGTTTACTGCTTTCAGCTCATAAGCAAGTTTTAAGACGGCATAATTTACAAATTAAGAATATTTCTTACAACATCTCATCAAATTTCATCACCCAACTTAGCCCGATTTCAAACCATTACCCTTGTTTGATCACGGTCTAGCCCATTCGAATTTTATTGAATCCAACGGAAATCCGACGAAGAATCACTTTTGCCAATAAGTGCTACTTTGTACTAAGTAGGCAATTGAAAATTAAAGTTCTCTCTCGACAAACAAAAATCACACTCTACAGGACGCGCATCGTTCCAGTCCTCATGTACTGCGCAGAATCGTGAACAATGTCAAAATCAGGCGAGATGACATTCGAGAGAAGTTCTTCAGAAGATTTATGGACCTTTGAGCGAGAGCGAGTATCGATGAATATTTAATGAGGCGCTCTACATCGGAGGCCATGTCGTTAGAACACATGAAGGTGATCCGGCACAGAAGGTATTTCTAGCGAAGCCCGCTAAAGGCAGAATGAAGGGGATTGGGTAGATCAGGTGAGGACTTACGAGTACTTGTTCTCTGTTGGTAATTTCAACTGGCGCAAGGCAGCAGAAACGGCTCTCGAGCTTTATTTGACTCGGCCAAAATCGTCTAGACGGTTACGCGCCAATTGAGAAAAAGATTACGATTTGTATTTGGGGACTAGAATTAGCGCGTATTAACGATTCTATCATTGCCGAGTATAATAGTAGCAAATTATGGCTGCATTCGATAACGCTCAAAGGCAAAGTTTTCCATCTTTCTTTCAAGCTTGTTGCCATACATTGTTTAAAGTGTTGCAATCTTGGACAAATTCGCTGGACACCTCCGTGATCGTAGTGACGTGATTCCAATCGGAACTGACAACTAAGAAAATAACCAAAATCAGCTAAATCATTGCGAAGCTGAGCGTTGAGTCTCGCCCTGCATATATTTCAATATTCCAGTAATCCAATTTTGTCTCAGTATTTTTTCAGCACAGTGTCATTTACCCTTATTATACATACATATGTATGTATGTAAACTTGCCTAGTCACTAACTAAGCTATTTATAGAATTATTTTATTTATTATTTATATTACAGTCACGTACATACATATATTTTGTGGGCGCACATAAAGTTGTTTCTTTTTCATAATCGCTTGGCAAAGATAGTAAAATATGTAAGTGTGTAAATGTATAAGTATAGGCCAAGCCCACATTTGGCTAAGAGCACTGACCATATAAATAACTACCTACCCACTAGTGCTGGAAGCGATATCGATATAATATCGATTCATCGATGTTTTTGAACTTTTTCGATATATCGATATTTTTTTTCCGATATTCGATATATCGACGGTCATGCATCCATCACTGATAAACGCGGAAAGAAGCTGGTAAAAGGCAGCATTGCCGTTTTGTGGGTAATTCCCAAATTTGGAGATTTTTTTAAATTTGATTCCTATGTAGAAACTCCTGTGTTTAAAAGTAATGTAAATACGAACATTTTTTTTTAAATGTTCATTGTAGAATTGCAAAATCAAGAAAAAACATTTTAAATTTAAAAATTTTTTTTCTATTTTAAGCACTGAGATTTTGAACCAAAAACTTATGTTTTTTTCCATTCATTTTTATTTTTAATTTAAACATTTTCTTTTTAAATCCCAAATACATTTTAATTCCAAAAATTTCATTTTTAATTTAAAAAATTTCATTTTTAAAACAAAATGACTTGGTTGAAAACGTGCATTATAAAAATAAAATTTTTTTTTTTGATTTATTTTCTCTGAGTGTAAAAGGTATTTAGAATGCTTATTAATTTGTCTATTTCAAACCTTTTAGTCTTTAACATGGTTTTTTAAATAACTTAAATGCGAAATATTTCAGTGAACCACTGTAATTGATACCTACTCTTTCTGGCTGGAACAGAATTTACCTTTTTTATATTTTTTTTTTTTTGATTATTGAATTCCCTTTTCAAAAAAGATTTCTGTTGATAATAAATTGAAATATTTAGTTTAAATGTTTATTTAGTTAATTTTTAGAGTAATATAAATGACCGTCACTCTCGTTCAATTCAGGGCACAATAATGAATGCAGACATTTCGAAAAATAAAGCTGTCGATTTTTTTTTTGAACATTTTCGAGTAGCCCGAACAAATGCTGTTCAAATTCTCGAACACTTGTTTGTTTGTTTATTACCCGTGTTTGCACGGGTATTTGAAGTTTGTATTTTTCGTTTGTTTATTTTTTTTTTGTTGTCTTCATATGTACTTTTTATTCTTGTTTTCCTGATACAAATTTTTTTGTCTGTAAGCTCGAATGCTCGAATGTTTGTACGGGCATTTGAACAACAAACGAGCCTCAGACAAATTCGATCTTTTCGAATTGTTCGATACCCGGGTATCTAGAGCTCTAATATAAAGGTCGATATATCGATAATATCGATGTTTTTTCTCAAAAATATCGATACTCGTAAACATCGATGTTTTTCCAGCACTACTACCCACCTACTTGGATGGCATTATTTGTGAACAGTAGCAGCAAGTCAAATTTGTAATTATATAAACAAATTTAGGTATAGCGCCATTTGGAACGATGGCATGAGCGTGCAGTATTTTTTTGCAATTTGCTTTTTCTTATTTGCATTGCGAACGTAGGTATTGGTCTGTACATAAAACGTAGCGATAAGTGCGTTCGAACTTGCTCTTTGCACATTAATTATTTTGCTTTAAGTGCCTGACATAAATACATATATGTATATATTTTTCGTAGCCACTGTGTGCTTCGCTATTTGTCTATAAGTTTTTGTATTTATATATGTAGAAGATACATACTTACATACCTAGAACAAAGTTTTTATACCCACCTGCGTTTACGAAAAAAAAAAACTTTCAAAGGCGACATTTCCTACTCATATTTTATTTACTAAATATTTCTTTTACTCGACGTAAAGGATAATTTGGGTAAAAAATTGCTGTACCTTAACTAAGTTTGTGCCTACTTTCAAACCCATATTTAAAGTGAGATAATTCATTTTACTTTCTTTGCAGCTTATTAGTGATTTAAAGGCGATGATTCGACAAAGAGGTTTACTTGAAAGTCCAATATATAGGATTTGCTGGAGTTGTTCAAAAAAGCAAACTATTTAACACGTCTTTGTAGATTTTTATTTTCGAAAACAAATTCATTTCATGCTAAAATGCGAAAAATTTTCTATAGCTCTACATTATCGAAAAAATCCTTTAAGAACATATCTTAGCCCAGATATCCACTATCAAAACATTATTCTTTTCATTTCACAGTTTTTGGCAGTTGAAAAGTAGGTTTGGTCCCATCTTCCTATGAAAGTTCAAGTGGAAAATTAAAGATAGTGTTTACGCAAAGTTTCCGGGGAAAGCCATTTCCTTTAGGACACAGTTTTCGATAGTAGATCTTAATACTGAAAAATAATTTTGTTCATAAACCCTCAAACTTGTAAAAGCGTTAAAAGAAAACTAAAGTTAACGAAACGGAATTGTTCCTGAACTCAACAACTTGGTATGGTATAATATAAAACACTGGCGCTAATATAACTCTAACGAGTTTTATGGCCGAGCTTCTCTCCCAATTCGAGGTGTGTTCCTTTTGTTTTTCCTACTAATTGGGTGGACCTACAATTTTATGCCGGCTCCGAACGGCGAATGCATTTTTTAGTGAGAAGCTTTTTCATGGCAGAAATACTCTCGGAGGGTATGCCGCCCACTGCCGAGAGGTGACCGCTGCTCTTAAAAAACCCAATAATTGGATTTTTACTAATTAGAAAAATTGTTTTGGTGTTTTGCTCGGACCGTGGTTTGAACCCGAGACCTCAGGCATAGCAGGCGAGCACTCTACCCACTGCACCACAGCGGCATGGTGAAACTGAAGACGTAAAAAAATCGGCTTAACTAAGTTGAGACCGGTTGGTGAAACCCGGCCTAAGGTACACAGTTTTATGCCGGCTCCGAACGGCGAATGCATTTTTTTGTGAGAAGCTTTTTCATGGCAGAAATACACTCTCGGAGGGTATGCTTCCCACTACTGAGAGGTGACCGCTATTTCTAAAAACCCAATAATTGGGTTTAATTAATAAGAAATTTTTTTTGTGTTTGTCCGTACTGGGGTTAGAACCCGAGACCTATGGTATAGCAGGCGAGCACTCTACCCACTGCACCAGAGCGGCCAACAACTTGGTATATGAAATTCAATTCCGAGCGGAATATTTTGTTTTTTTGTTTTTTTTTACAATTTTTTATTGCATTTTCTCCCCCAGTTTCTCCCACTTCCTTTTCTGTCTCTTTTCCTACTTTTGCCGTTTGGGTTGCAGCCCTACCAATGCGCATGGAAAATTTTTCCAAGACTTAATAGTAGGTAGGTACTTGTAATTGTGATTGTACAAATAAATGGGCAAATTTACATATAATGAGTAAATACTTACATACATGCATATACATATATCTACCCACCAAAAAATCTACGCCTTATTTGAGGTTTATTCCAGAAGATATAAAGGCTTGCGAAATAATGGCTGAAAATTCTAAGCGAACAAAAGTTTTATGAACAACGGCTTAAAATAAGACAGATTTTCCTGTGTTGATATCATCAGGCTATTCCTTACACTCTCTCTCTCTCTCTCAGAGGAAGCCTTATTTCCAAGACTTATACGCCATGAGAATATGGCTTAATATAATAATAATACAATAAGACAATGGCGCTATTATAACTCTGACGAGTTTTATGGCCTAGCTTCTCTCCCAATTCGAGGTGTGCTCCTTTTTGTTTTTCCTACTAATTGGGTGGACATATGCCGGCGGTTTTATGCCGGCTCCGAACGGCGAATTCATTTTTTGTGAGAAGCTTTTTCATGGCAGAAATACTCTCGGAGGGTATGCCGCCCACTGCCGAGAGGTGACCGCTGCTCTTAAAAAAAAACCCAATAATTGGATTTTTACTAATTAGAAAAATTGTTTTGGTGTTTTGCTCGAACCGTGGTTTGAACCCGAGACCTCTGGCATAGCAGGCGAGCACTCTACCCACTGCACCACAGCGGCCACTATGGCAATATGGCTTAACTTCCTAATAATAACGCCTTAAGTGGCATCTATATATCTACCTTATAATAAGGCTTATTCACCATGGGAAATTAAGCTTGGATAATTCTTAATTATTAGGTCTTCTGTGGTACCTAAATGCCTTATAATAAGGAATAATAAGAAGACATTTGTTTAGCTGCATAACTCAGCGCTGTCAGCCTCTTCTAGTTGCAACAACCTAGGCTTCAGCTTAGGCTTATGAATCTGCTTCCCGGGTTTATACTCGTATGTAATTGAAACTCTTGCTTCCACAAACAAATGTTGCTTTCCATTTTGATTATATTTTTTTTTTTTCTATTTTTCTTTTTTTTTTTTTTGTGCGCTTAATCCCCTTCGTTTTTCTATATTTGCCTGTCCACCTTAATCAGGGTATTTTATGATCTCTCATGCCGGTGTTGCTGGTATTCCTTCATTCTTCAAACTGGTACCTATTTGTTGTTTATCGTATGCGCTAAACCTACTAGGTACATATGTACATATTTTTATGATGTCGCGTCAGTCAACGCATTGAAATCAAATTATAAGCCATGTCTCTTGCATACAAATGACAAATTACTGGCCTGTTGATTGCATTCTTAAAATAATAGTACCTAGAAGAAGGCATGATTGGAGCTAGAAAAGACATGTTCAACAAGTACATATATTAAATTTATGCACATAAATATGTACATACATGTGTAATTTTCTTATTGAGTGGCTTAGCCCATCCTTCTCGCAACTAATTCCACCTCATTAAAAGAGCGAAGGGAAACGTTGGATGTGCGGCTTGTGTATGAATTTTATTTTTCTTCTTTAAGGTCCCCACAAACAGGAGCGATACGATACAGCCCACACAGCAAAATCGTGTAGGACGCGATACGATTTGCATATGTGGGCTGTATCGTATCGCTTCTGTTTGTGGGGACTTTTAATGTTAAACAAAAAATCAAGATTTAACTTGTTTTACGTGCATCTCCAGTCAGCGACTGACCATCACTCTGTATTGAAAACACATTTACTTATTTTTATCACAATACTTTTTATACTCAGCTGTACTAGTACACAGAGTATTATAGTTTTAATCACATAACGGTGGATTGTAACAGAATGAAATAATCGAGATAGATATAGACTTATATATATCAAAATGATCAGGGTGAAAAGAGAAATCGATTGAGCCATGTCCGTCTTTAAACACTCTAACTCGCGCAAAAATTGAGATATTTTGATGAAATTTGGAATGCAAGTTTGTATCGAGACTGGGACGGTTGGTATTGAAAATGGTCGAAATCGGACCATGACCACGCCCACTTTTCCTATATAGAAAAAATCGGAAATTTGGTATCTCAGCCACTAATATAGCTAGAGAGATCAAATTTTACCCATGTGTTGAGCTCAGGCCCCTATGGTGAAATTTTAGAAAATGGGCGGTGCCACGCCCACTTATTAAGTTTTATATGTCATAACTCAGATATATCGATGAAATTTGGTATGCGTGATTTACTTACTTAGACAAATGTTTTGACGGAAAATTGTCAAAATCGGTTGACGGCCACGCCCACTTTTATATATGGGTCTTATAAAGTGACCTAATAAAAACATTTTAAGCGATATCTCTGTCAAATATAAAGATATATCATTGAAATTTTATGGCACGAGTTCAAATACGGACATAAAACAAAAATCACAAAAATTTTGGAAAATGGGCGGTGCCACGCCCACTTATTAAGGGTCAAACATTGAGGGTTTTATAAGCCATAACTCAGAAACCATTGAAGATATATCGATGAAATTTGGTACGCGTGATATACTTACTTAGGCAAATGTTTGGACGAAAAATTGTTAAAATCGGTTGACGGCCACGCCCACTTTTATATATGGGTCTTATAAAGTGACCTAATAAAAACATTTTAAGCGATATCTCTGTCAAATATAAAGATATATCATTAAAATTTTATGGCAGGAGTCTAACTACGAACATAAGACAAAAACCGTAAAAATTTTGGAAAATGGGCGTGGCACCGCCTCTTTTTAGAAGCAGGAATATACGAGATTTCTTAGCCTATAACTCGACAAATAATTGAGATATTATGATGAAACTTGGTTTATACACTTTTATAACTTGTATTAATAGACGCAAAAATTTATTGAAATCGGTTTATGACCACGCCTACTTTTTACCAAAGATATTTCTGGAACACGCTTTGGAAATTTGTAACGTGACATCTTTGTAACTGGAAGTGATAAAGGAATGAAATTTTGCACAAAGAATAATATTCATATGATTAGTTGGATGACTGATAAAAATTTTGAAAATGGGCCTGGCTACGCCCACTTTATGCAGCACTCGCTTTATATAAAATCCATCAAACGCAAACAAACAATGAAAACATACAGCTGAGTATCTAATGTTCGATTCCACTCGAACTTAGGCTTCCCTACTTGTTTATTTTGAGTATAAGTTAATTACGATTGGCGCAGACGCATTAATTTAAAAAAAAAGGTAAAATAAATGTTCAACAACCGTATCATGTGCAAGATATTAATTTTGTTGAACAATTGCCGGCAAATTTTTGGGCAAATACATAAATTGCATCATTTCAATTTTTATAACAAATAAAATTATGCGCAATTAGTTATCATTAAAAACGATTAAGAGGATGTTTATTTTTGTTTGTTTATCACAAGTGAAAAAAAAATGTTTTATTTATTGTATGGATTATTGCATGGAATTTTATAATTAAAATTGAATCATTACCAAATTAAATTGTACTCTCGTTCGCATGAAAAAAGTTGCAAAAATACAATTTTTCTGCCAACATTCAATTAAGAATAACGCAATTATAAGAGGTTTCAACTTCGCTTTGCTTCAAAGTTTCTGATTTGACAAAGAAGTTTGGTATATATGTACATGTTTAAATTATTCTACAATCTTTTCATGTCCATTATTTTTCTTATTTTTATACAGACAAGTTTAGTAATCACGCAATGTAGGTAGATAAGCTAAAAAACTTAATAAAATAAGCGCAGAAGTTTTCAAAGCACTCATTTTAAGGCATTATTCTTGGCGCAGAAAGCTTCTACGCCTCATGCTTTGTTTTTAAACTCTTTACTGTCAAAGGAAACAAGGTAAGCTTTATGTAAATAGCCCATCTGCGTTGGTATTTTTCCAAAGTTAATTGCTTTTGCTACTTTCCTTGCTGTTGTCCATTATTTCTTTTTCTTTTTTTATGTTCAAAAATTCTTTAAAAATTCGCATGTCTCTTGGCTCAGATACTTATTTGTAAATAACTATTGCAAACATTTACATACTCGTAATTTAAGGAAATTTCCGAAAAGAGACTCATTATGGAAATATGTACCATAATAACAAATTAGGGTGGCACCAAATAATATTGGATTTCACACGAATGCACTCAATGTCTTTCGTAAAGTAAAAATGTTTTATTTTAGCAAAATTTTAATGTTTTACTACATATTCTGTCCAGCCCTAAAGTACCTATGTACATATTTACTTACTTACTTAATTAGCACGTAACCGTCTAGACGATTTTGGCGGAGTCCAACATAGTGCGCCAGCTATTTCTGTTTCGTGCAGCGTGGCGCCATTTGGGAATACCTAGGTAGCCAACATCACTGTCCACCTGATCTTCCCAACGCAGTGGAGGTCTCCCCTTTCTTCTGCGCTCAGCGGATTTCGACAGAAATACCTTCTTGGCCGGAGCACCTTCTTCAATTCTCAAGACATGACCTGCCCAGCGCAGCCGCTGGATCTTTATTCGCTGAACAATGTCGATGTCTGCGTAAAGCTCGTACAGCTCGTCGTTAAATCTCCGTCGATACTCGCCCTCGCTAACGCGCAAAGGTCCATAAATCCTCCGAAGAACTTTCCTCTCGAATACTCCAAGCGTCATCTCATCTGCTTTTGATATAGTCCATGCTTCTGCGCCGTACATGAGGACTGGAAGGATGAGTGTGCTGTAGAGTGTGAACCAAAATCACACATATTTACTTACTTATATACATATCGCTAGCTTAGAGTGCAAACTGTGTAAGTCCATTTTTATGAAAAAGTGTATTTTTATGTAGAACGCTAGAAAAATCAAATACACATCACGCTAAACAAGTCTGTGATACTTGTTATATTTCTACTCGTTGTTATTCAGTGATACGCAAATTGTGTAAGTCCAAAAAACGAAGAAAATTGTGTAAGTCCAAAATTTTACATGAACAAAATTTTTTTTTTTATTTCGAATTTTTTTTATTTTTTGTTTTTTGTCTCTCCTACAAAGTTTGTAAAAAGGACTTACACAATTTGCACTCTAAGCTAGCGATATATCAGACATCTTAATATGTGATACATCATTCACTTTTCGCAAAAAATGTTTGTAGCACTTTGCACTTTAAGCTGTCACTTACGTCAATCATGATCAAATATATGTACATACTTATATGCAAATATTAAAATTAAAATAAAACAAGTAAGGAAGCCTAAGTTCGAGTGGAATCGAACATTAGATACTCAGCTCTATGATTTCATTGTTTGTTTGCGTTTGATGGAAACACGGTGTACTTTATATAAAGCGAGTGCTAGATAAAGTGGGCGTAGCCACGCCTATTTTCAAAATTTTTATCAGCCATCCAACTAGGCATATGAATATTAGTCTTTGTGCAAAATTTCATTCCTTTATGACTTCTAGTTACAAAGATGTCACGTTACAAATTTCCAAAGGGTGTTCCAGAACTATCTTTATTAAAAAGTAGGCGTGGTCATAAACCGAATTCAATAATTTTTTGCGTGTCTATTAACACAAGTTATAAAAGTGTATAAACCAAGTTTCTTCATAATATCTCAATTATTTGTCGAGTTTTGGGCTCCGAAATCTCGTATATTCCTTTGTCTAAAAAGAGGCGGTGCCACGCCCATTTTCCAAAATTGTTCTATTTTTTGTTTCCGGTCTATTGTGCAAAAATTTCAATGAATAATCTTTATGTTTGACAAAGATATCGTTTAAAATGTTGCTATTAGGCCACTTTATAATACCCATATATAAAAGTGGGCGTGGTCGTCAACCGATCTCGCTTAAATTTCCAACATGTATTACCACAAGTAATAAAACACGGTGAGCTTAAACAACTTATTATGAAAAGTCAAAGTAACCAAGATATTATTTCATGGTTGTATTCTTGGACATATTAGATGTTCTGAGCCAAAATTGAAATCATTCATCGGACACATTTTGAGAAATTCCATGTTTTTTTTTAAATGGTCAATTTTTTCTTTTCATGCGAGCCCCTGTTCTTTTTATGGCACCCACGGTAAAATGACTGTTCTGTTCTTCTAGTATATAAGTGTATAATAAAATTCATTACAGTAAAAATACATTTTAAGACGTTTATTATTTATTATTTATAATATTTTAATATAAACATAAAAAGGTTGACAGTTTTTTTTAAATATGAAGAATATTATATTCACATACAGTTTTCTTCAAATTCTCCATATAATTTGGGTTATTTGGTCTAGTTCGATACTTATAATCCCATGTTTTTTTGAAATCATAATGCACAGCCTCCATGGCTTGCTCTGAATGATACCCTAATCCTATTCCCTGCCTTGAACAAAAATCTTCTATATGAAATAAAAACTGTATGCACTTTTGGGGTTATGGGTATAGAAAGATCGTTGTAACTCTTTCGGAAATTAGAAATACAATTAATATAATTACTTTTCAAATCAATAGTGAAGCAAGATTCGACCACTGAATGAAAATCGTTAAAAGTTTTTAAGTATTTGAGGCGCTCTAAAGGACATAGACATCTTAATACATCGGTGTTTTCCAATAATTTCTTACAACTATTGCGTTAATGTGGGCTGAGAAGTTCTATGTCCAATAAAAGATTTTTCGTGGTTGCTCAGGTTTTGATGGGAATAGTTGTAAGAAATTATTGGAAAACACCGATGTATTAAGAAGTATATTTCCCTTAGAGCGCCTAAAATACGTAAAAGCTTTTAACGATTTTCATTCAGTGGTCGAATCTTGCTTCACTATTGATTTGAAAAGTAATTATATTAACTGTATTTCTAATTTCCGAAAGAGTTACAACGATCTTTCTATACCCATAACCCCAAAAGTGCATAGTTTTTTTTTCATATAGAAGATTTTTGTTCAAGGCAGGGAATAGGATTAGGGTATCATTCGGAGCAAGCCATGGAGGCTGTGCATTATGATTTCAAAAAAACATGGGATTATAAGTATCGAACTAGACCAAATAACCCAAATTATATGGAGAATTTGAAGAAAACTGTATGTGAATATAATATTCTTCATATTTAAAAAAACTGTCAACCTTTTTATGTTTATATTAAAATATTATAAATAATAAATAATAAACGTCTTAAAATGTATTTTTACTGTAATGAATTTTACTATACACTTATATACTAGAAGAACAGAACAGTCATTTTACCGTGGGTGCCATAAAAAGAACAGGGGCTCGCATGAAAAGAAAAAATTGACCATTTTAAAAAAAACATGGAATTTCTCAAAATGTGTCCGATGAATGATTTCAATTTTGGCTCAGAACATCTTCTAATATGTCCAAGAATACAACCATGAAATAATATCTTGGTTACTTTGACTTTTCATAATAAGTTGTTTAAGCTCACCGTGAAAAGTGTACACACCAAGTTTCGTCATTATGTATAAATTATTAGTCGGCTTATGGGCTCAGAAATCTCGTATATTCCTGCTTCTAAAAAGAGGCGGTGCCACACCCATTTTCCAAAATTTTTGTGTTTTTCGTTTTATGTCCGCAGGTGGACTCCTGCCATAAAATTTCAATGATATATCTTTATATTTGACAGAGATCGCGCTTAAAATGTTCTTATTAGGTCATTTTATAATACACATATATAAAAGTGGGCGTGGCCGACAACCGATTTTAACAATTTTCCATCCAAACGTTTGCCTAAGTAAGCAAATCAAGCGTGCCAAATTTCATCGATATATCTTCAACGGTTTCTGAGTTATGACATATAAAACTTTCAATGTTTGACCCTTAATAAGTGGGCGTGGCACCGCCCATTTTCCAAAATTTCATCAAATTTCTTCTTAGGGGCCTGAGCTCAACACGTGGGTAAAATTTCATCACTCTAGCTATATTAGTGACTGAGATACCAAATTTCTAATTTTTTCTATATAGGAAAAGTGGGCGTGGTCATGGTCCGATTTCGCCCATTTTCAATACCAACCGTCCCAGTGTCGATACCAACTTGCATTTCAAATTTCATCAAAATATCTCAATTTTTGCGCGAGTTAGAGTGTTTACAGACGGACGGACATGGCTCAATCGATTTCTCTTTTCACCCTGATCATTTTTATATATATAAGTCTATCTCGATTATTTCATTCTGTTACAATCCACCGTTATGTGATTAAAACTATAATACTCTGTGTACTAGTACAGCTGAGTATAAAAATATCTATATGTACATAGATATACACATACATATGCATTTCACTGTCATCTTAAATAAATATCAAATAGCGTTGTAAGGAGCTATAGTACGATTCCATAGGAAAGTTTTTAAACGTATGTAGGTAGGTACATAGCTGTGAATACAATGGTAAATACAAAAAAGCTAGAATTATCATACACAGATACATACCTGACCATTGGCAAATAGTATCTAGGTATAGAGGACTTGAACAAATAGTATATATACAGTTTTAACCCAACTCCGAACGGCGTCTTGTCAGATTAATTTTTTTTTTGAGCCTTTTTTCCCGTGGAAAAAATATTACAGTTATTTTGTCCTTTTGCATTTTTGTAGGTAACGGCTTTTGAGACAGTATTGTCCCCTATTAAAGTTGCACAAAAGAACGTAAACTTTTGATGGGACAGCATGAAGGCGACGAGTAGGTGTTTCAAAGACTTTTTCGCCACGGTCTAATGCACATTCCTATAAGTGACGTATAATTGATCGAGTACTAATACAATTTATTATATTTTATCACAGACAAATTTTGCTGTTGATATTGATTTCGCGTGACATTTTCAAATTCGATGTTTATATGCCAACGTAGTAAATATGGTGATACACGATGACTCAATTTAAAACAGACAATTTTGTTGTCGTGTATCGTCAGCCCCAGCCATCAAGAGGCATATGACACGCACCTTCCTGGATACAAACAAAAAAAACAAGTAAAACAAAAATTCATGTTTTGTTTCAATGTTTGACTTTCAACTGAACTCTGCGTCGCGCTCGTTCACCAAATAAACAAAAAAAAACATACAGCAAACATTGGTCATGCAGTAAAAACTAAGCCAAGCGATTATTGAAGTGAAATATATGTATGTAGCAAATATTTGTCCTGCACAAGGCAAATTCATTATGGTAATGGCAGGGCGAATTCGGCAATATTCGCCTCGATTCGCTTTAAGTTTTTGTCCATCAGAATGTCAAACTCAAAGTCAATTTTTTCTTTGTTTGGCATTCTTCTGTATTCTTCTGTACACGTCGAATTAAAAACGAGAAGAAGAAAAAGTCATCTGTTCACTTACCATTACCATATGAATGAATTTGCCTTGGTTCTGCAAAAAGTAGACTGAGTTGACGCTTGTAAGTGCATAATCTAGACGACTCTGTTTTTCTTTTAGAGCATAATGTGTTAAGAGTTAACGACTTAGGAGCTAGTAATGAGAAAATGGAAACAGGATTGTACTAGTAATTATCCAGATTGGTAATTTCAAATAATTCCACTTTTTCCAACTGTTTAACCCACTGTGCCACAATTGCCCAGCAAACACAGTCTCTAACGTTAGAAATTTTGTCGAGATTACCTTAGATAACTAGTGTAATTCTCTATATATTCTCAAATCGATAACTAGGGTTGAAAACTACACTAGAATTCTATTAGCGAGTGATTAGAGGAGCCAAATCTCACGCCTTTTATCAATTCTCAATATATTTCTGTGATATATTGAATATACAAACATATATTGAAATTAGATACTAAAAAATGGTAAAGTTAATGTTACCGTAGTATGATGTTTTCCATTAAAAAGTACAAGAAGTACCTTTAATTTAAATAATAAGACTGAATTTTGCTTAAATTTCAGTTCTTATAAATGTGGTAAACATATACATATCAATATATATAATCATATGCAATTTAGGCACATATTCCGTTAATAAAATCTAAACAATGAAAAAATCATGTAAAAGGAGACAAAACTTTGTTTTTCATTTCAATTGGAAGTATTTGCAAATTCTGATTAGAATCTCATTAGAGAACTACATTAGAATTCTATTCGAGAATTATAATTTTCTCGATTTGAGAATTAGGTACCCTTTTGTTTGAGAACGCTATGATTCTCGATAGATTTTCGAGTCGTCCTCTAACGTTAGAGGTTTGAGAATGAGGCTAGTTCTCGAGTCATTCTCAAATCGATAACTAACCTCAGTGTTTGTTGGGTGGCAGCCCTGTTGCGTCGTAGCATGAAATTTAAAACCCAACCGAACTGGCATGGAACGTCGTGGGTAAGTGATGACTTTAAAAATAATTGGGCAAACAAATAAACAATATGGCATTAATAGCAATACAATATGTTAAAATATGCTGTAGACATTACAATTAAATTTTGAGCAACTAAAGTTTGTCTGCCAAAATAACAAATTTTAATTGGCTTTATAAAACGACGCGCCATTGGCAATGTCAATATGTGTGCTTTTACAATTTAAATATTTATATATACAAACCCTGCAAAAAAATGTGCGATTAATCCCGTAGAGATTTATCCCGGATTGATCTCTTTCGGGAACAATCATCTTTATGGGCTCTTTTTATATGTTTTGCCGTACGGGTGTATATATGATTGATGAAAACAGACAATAGTAAAGCATTTCCTTATTTGATGAAGTCCATTTGATTAAAGCAGCATAAAGTTAAAGCCAGTCTCGGATATTCTCTCCATGAAATAGGTACCCATTGGAGAATGAATGATATGAATTAAAATGATTAGGTACATACAAACATATCTGAGTTCCCTGAGAAGATTTTAAGGGATAGAAGCTGTTGACAAGATCCAAAACTATCTTTGGATATATATTTATACTAAATCGAGACAAAAGAAATGTAGGGTAAAAACATACATACACTCAAAGAAGATGCTCTCGATCAAAGACATATTTTTCCTTATTTTGAACACGAGTTCCAATACAAAGTGTTCTTTGTTTTCAGTAAATTTTCTCAAAAAATGTGGAAAAAACATTCAAACAAATTCGTTGCCATGGTGATTTGTATGGGAATTCAAATTAAAGAAATCAAATCTTCAAAACAAGGCCAAGTTGGG
This sequence comes from Urophora cardui, assembly GCA_960531455.1. Lineage (NCBI taxonomy): Eukaryota > Metazoa > Arthropoda > Insecta > Diptera > Tephritidae > Urophora > Urophora cardui. Next base: position 128,408,533 of record OY482673.1, read on the forward strand.
AATGGAATGGTTCTTAAGAAATTTGTCCTTATTTTGAAGTATGAATTTCTTTAAAATAAGTATATAAAACCATGGTAACGCATGTAAACAACATTATTTTATAATCGCTTTAACATGGTTTAGGGAAATTTTTTTCAAAACAATGAAAGTAGCATTCAATATAGGAAAGCATTTATTTTTTCTCAGTGCAGGATTTTCAAAAATTCAAGGGACATATTATGGATCGTAAAGTAGAGCATTAAATCAATTATGTGTAGTTTCAGCAATGAAATTATAAAAAATCTTATGAGGAGAGGTTTTTTAGATATGCATTTTGAACCGAAGCTTTGAAACTATTTAGAGATGCGTTCGTTTCGGATTAGAACTAATTTTTAAATCTTAGTATATTCTGAATAAATTGAACTTTACAATTATAGATAAGATTTATCTGACAATATGTACATAAGCACTTAAGTTTATGTGCATCCATATGTACATATACATACATGTGGTATATGTATGTATGTACATTAGATAGGGTTGGTCCCCATACGAAAAAAAAAAGTTGTAAAAGTCCGCCCCTAAATTTGAAGCTTATGTTGAGAGGGTTAAGGTACACAAAAAAAAAATTTTTTTTTATCCCGCCTAATACCGCCGAAATCGTTTTTTTATCGTAACTTTGTTATTTTTCATCCGATTTTTAAAATTGATACGTCATTATTTTCGTATTTTGCAGCTCTACACTTCCTTCTATTGCTCTTTTGAGCTCTGAAGTCGTTTTCACATAGTTGGATCAGCTAACTTATTTGTATGTCCATGAATTATCCTCTTTGTTTTGCCAAATGAAAGTGCTTCAAAATTCATGACAATGTTGCCTTTAAAGGGTTTTACTAAATTAATAAACAAAGAAGTTACGTCACTACGAATATTTAACGTAGCTATTATTTAATTTATTTTTTAAGCAATTCAATATATGTAAAGTTGTAAAAGTCCGACCCTAAATTTTAAGCTTATATTGAGTGGATTAAGGGACGAAAAAAAAATTTTTTTCTTATCCCACGAAATTCCGCCGAAATGGTTTTTTTCTTGTAACTTTGTTATTTAACTTCCGATTTTTAAAATTGATACGTCATTATTTTCGTATTTCGAAGCTCTATATTTTCTTCTAATGTCCTTTTGCACTCTGAAGTCAAATAACAAAGTTACAATAAAAAAAACTATTTCGGCGGTATTTCGCGGGATCAGAAAAAAAAAATAAAAATTTTTTCTTTAATCCTCTCAATATAAGCTTCAAATTTAGGGTGGACTTTTACAACTTTACATATACTGAATTGCTTAAAACAATTAGTTAAATAATATCTACGTTAAATAACTTCTTTGTGACGTAACTTCTTTGTTTATTAATTTAGTAAAACCGTTTCAAGGCAACATTATCATGAATTTTGAAGCACTTTCATTTGGCAATACAAAGAGGATAATTTATGGACATACAAATAAGTTAGCTGACCCAACTATGTGAAAACAACTTCAGAGCTCAAAAGGATATTAGAATGAAGTGTAGAGCTTCAAAATGCGAAACTAATGACGTATCAATTTTAAAAATCGGATGATAAATAACAAAGTTACAAGAAAAAAAACAATTTCGGCGGTATTTCGCGGGGTCAAAAAATTTTTTTTTTGTGTCCCTTAACCCTCTCAACATAAGCTTCAAATTTAGGGGCGGACTTTTACAACATTTTTTTCGACCCTATCTAATGTACATAGTCGTACGTAGCCTTGTTAAGTAGTTACTTTTACTATTTTAATTTATTCAAATCATTTGCTACTCAACCAAATCAGCTTGTGTCGTTTGCATCATGTGTGGTAATAAAAAAAGAAAATTAATTTGCATTTTAGAAATGTTTTTATTTAATTAAATATCATTTTCATTGCCGCATTGCAATACTTAGTCAATCAGTTCAGAAAACCTGATATACATATGTACATATTAGGGATTCCAATCCCGGGATCCCGTGATCCCGCTCTTTTTGACCCCCCGGAAATCCCGTGATTGCTAGAATTTCATCCCGGGGTTTTCGGGATAAAATAAAGGGAATATTCCCCTATTATAGCAAAGAAAAATTGTATTTTATAATATATATTATGTGCTAAGAACAGAAAATGTTGCCCCTTAGTCGGGCCAGTTTTACATTTTGTCAATAAAACAAACAGCCCTAAAAAATGTGTGGAATTTTTGTGGAAGAGAATAAAAAAATTTGACAGTCCGAAGAAAACGCAGAAAAAGTGTGACATTTTTGACAGAATAAAAAAGGCGAAGTAAGGATTAATATTTTTGATTTAATAACACTAGGCTACAAACAATTAAAAAAATACCAAGAAATTCAGGTTTGGGGGAGAATAGATATATGGGCCTGCTGAGCTCGGAACTGATTTTTTTTTTAATTTCTTGTATGGTTAGGTTTTTTTTTTGGTTATCACTTCATTGAAAAATTATTTTCGTCGGAGTCACAAATGCGATAACCACAGGCAGTACCTCGTGCGAAAGACGATTAAAATTGTCGATGTACAACTTGTAGTAATTGGACATAACCTGGCTGAGTGACAGCTGGTCGAAATCAAAATTTTGTTAATTACTTGCGATTTTTGAAAAAATTTTGATTTTAAAATTAAGTTTTTTTTAGGAAGTTGTAAAATTCAGGAAAGTTTTACTCTTTTAAAAATTAGCCTGCTCAATTGTGGTTATGGCATTTGTGATTTCCGAAAATAATTTTTGAGTGAAGTGATAACCAAAAAAACACCAAATTACTGTTATCTCAAAAACCTAACAATACAAAACATTAAAAAAAATAGTTTCGAGCTCAGCAGTCCCATACCTATCCTCCCCCATACCTGAATTTTTAGATATTTCTTGGCTGTAACCTAGTGTAATTAAATTTTTTTTGTTGTGAAGTATATACGTGTTGTAAGGAAACGTACGTTTGATATTTTTAAAATGTTTAGAAATCTTGTGGTAAAATTCATTTGATAATTTCCATTTCCTGATTTTTGGTCATTTATTTCTCAAAGGTTTTTGCAATTTCCTCCCATGAAAATTAAATAATGGAAGAAAAAGTAAACAAAATTCAAAAAATAAAATTAGCAAATACCAGGAAAAAGTTTAATTTTATTTGAGAATTTCACGTTACATACTAAAATAAAATACGCAGCTGTATACTCGCAATTCACCTCAAAATTTGTGCATCCGATTTTTAATTTTTTTCGAATGTTGCATTAATTTTCAGTGTTTTTCGGCAAGCGTGGAAATATTCGCTTAAACGAAGTACGTCGTTAAATTCTAAAAAATTTTATTGGAAATTATCAAATGATCACAAGCTTTATTACTAATATCTTAAAAGTACCAACTGTAGAGGCAAATGTTTTGTTCACCAAATGTATGTATTTTCTTTGTTGGTTGCGTTTTTTAAAGTAACTCTTATTATTAAATAATATGCATGATTTTACGATCCTATTTTAATTTTTTACTAATGAAATAATAAAAATGGCAATAAAAATCAATTTTTTCTTTGCACTTTAAAGTTGTAGCGTTCCTCGAAATATATATTTACTTTTTTCAACCCCAAAATGTGGGAAAATAACACTGCTCTACAGCCAAAAAATACTCTGAACGCGACCATCCTATTTATATGTAAAATCGGTCGCTGATTCCGAAAATCGGGTTCATTTTTAATTCTATGGGAAGGTTTTTGAGATATCGGCAATTTACCGTTATTTGGCTAATTGCTCCACTTAATCCTTTATACCTCTTTAACGCAGTAAGCTATCTTCCTTGGAGTGACACCAAAGAAGAAAATCCATGGTAAAATGGAAAAGTTATAGGCGATCAAGTAAATACAGCCAGGTCGCGCAATGCCTCTGCACGGGTATATTCTATGCATGTTATACCCGTAAATGCGCTGTTACCTACTGCGCTGCCAATGTGCTGCTACTGCAGATGTGTAGGTATTGGTATAATATGCATAGAATATACCCGTGCAGAGGCATTGCGCGACTTGGGTGTATTTACTTGATCGCCTATAACTTTTCCATTTTACCATGGATTTTCTTCGTTGATAGCTTATCTTTTTCCCAATAGAATGGAGCTTCACGTAAAGGAGTAAAACCGAAGGTGAAAACATTGGTTTTAAAGATATTGCCTGACAAAGTCAATTTTTTCTTCAAAAAATCGTAAAAAATCGAAAAAAATCAAATTGAATCGTTAATATTTCAGAGACTATAAGAGTTAGGGAAAAATGTTATAGCAGCCATGAAAAGGAAATTTAATTTTCTTTCGTATGGTGTCACTCCAAAGAAGATAGCTCACTGCGTTAAAGAGGTATACAGGATTAAGTGGAGCAATTGGCCAAATAACGGTAAATTGCCGATATCTCAAAAACCTTCCCATAGAATTAAAAATGAACCCGATTTTCGGAATCAGCGACCGATTTTACATATAGGTAGGATAGTCACGTTGAAAGTACAGACAAAAAATTTCATTTTGTGATCCAGTGTAATTAATGTCCAAATCCCGGGACAAATCCCGGGATCCCGGGATTACAAAATAAAATCTCGAAAATCCCGGTATCGTAAAAATCGGAAAAATTGGAATCCCTAGTACATATGTATCTTAATCCTAAGCGCTGGTATTCAATTGAGTTGAAGTATTTTCTATATCTATTCCGAAAAATATTATAAAGAGACAATGCAACCAAAAGCCATTTTAAAAGATTGCTTACTATTATTGTATTTCTAAACTAAATCGTTTAGTTTGCTGTAATAAAAACTTAATAAAATTGCCCTTTAGAATTCGCTTCTCTTTTTAAAACTCTTTACATACATAAGTATGTACCTTAGATAGGGTTGGTCCCCATACGAAAAAAAAGTTGTAAAAGTCCGCCCCTAAATTTGAAGTTTATGTTGAGAGGGTTAAGGGACACAAAAAAAAATTTTTTTTGATCCCGCGAAATACCGCCGAAATCGTTTTTTTATCGTAACTTTGTTATTTTTCATCCGATTTTTAAAATTGATACGTCATTATTTTCGTATTTTGCAGCTCTACACTTCCTTCTAATGCTATTTTAAGCTCTGAAGTCGTTTTCACATAGTTGTGTCAGCTAACTTATTTGTATGTCGATGAATTATCCTCTGTTTTGCCAAATGAAAGTGCTTCAAAATTCATGACAATGTTGCCTTTAAAGGGTTTTACTAAATTAATAAACAAAGAAGTTACGTCACTACGAATATTTAATGTAGCTATTATTTAACTAATTTCTTTTAACCAATTCAGGATATGTAAAGTTGTGAAAGTCCACCCCTAAATTTGAAGCTTATATTGACAGGATTAAGGGACAAACAAATTTTTTTTTCTGATCCCGCGAAATTCCGCCGAAATGGTTTTTTTCTTGTAACTTTGTTATTTAACATCCGATTTTTAAAATTGATACGTCATTATTTTCGTATTTCGAAGCTCTATATTTTCTTCTAATGTCCTTTTGCACTCTGAAGTCAAATAACAAAGTTAAAATTAAAAAAAAACTATTTCGGCGGTATTTCGCGGGTTTCAGAAGAAAAATAAAATTTTTTTCTTTAATCCTCCCAATATAAGCTTCAAATTTAGGGTCGGACTTTTACAACTTTACATATACTGAATTGCTTTAAAAAATTAGTTAAATAATAGCTACGTTAAATAACTTCTTTGTGACGTAACTTCTTTGTTTATTAATTTAGTAAAACCGTTTCAAGGCAACATTGTCATGAATTTTGAAGCACTTTCATTTGGCAAAACAAAGATGATAATTCATGGACATACAAATGTTAGCTGACCCAACTATGTGAAAACGACTTCAGAGTTCAAAAGGACATTAGAAGGAAGTGTAGAGCTTCAAAATATGAAACTAATGACGTATCAATTTTAAAAATCGGGTGATAAATAACAAAGTTACAAGAAAAAAGCAATTTCGGCGAAATTTCGAGGGATCAGAAAAAAACATTTTTTTGTGTTCCTTAACGCTCTCAACATAAGCTTCACATTTAGGGGCGGACTTTTACATTTTTTTTCGACCCTATCTAATGTACCTACATAATTCATTGAATTTTATTGTCACCGCTATTAAGTTAATTAGAGGTATTACCGCTACTCTATATGGCTACTAAGTAGTCGGTGGCGGCAACTATTAAATACCTACTAATTAATGTCAATCGATTTGTAATTATGTATAAGTAGATATGAGTCATTAGAAAGACCTAGACCTTCGGCTACTTTTCTTAGATGATTTGTGATAATTTGCTTTTATCCATTTTATTTTTGCGTCACATGCATTTTGAAAATTTTTTTTCTTTACTTAATTTGTCATGATGACCTTTTTTTATAGTAATATGTATGTACATACATATATGCATTATTGTAGTGCTTATCTATCAATTTAGGAAATGTGCTTTAGGCCGCATGTGCTGCATATTTATTACTAAACTTTTGCCGCTTTCGGGGTGTGTCCTTCCTTATCTGGCTCATGATACGGCGTGCTCATTTATTAAATTAAGCGTCAACTACTTAAGTACAGTGGCTGTTAGTCAATCAAGTCTACCCTGTCCCATTTTCATTAACAACCACTTGTTATGCACATATATGTAATACTTCTATATTGCTAACAATCTATCTAATCAATGTGTTTCAGTTACGCTATTCATGAACTCGGTTCTGACTGCATATGTAATTTGTGCGCATGCGTCAACACAAGCAAAAGTCGTGTATGTGAATATATGTCACATACACATTTGTAAAATTGTAGTAGCATTACAAAAAAAAAAACAGAAGGGGTTTAAAAGGGGTCGTTATTCCCTTCATTTAAAATTTTCATGATCGTTATAAAAACACAAAGCAGTAGATTAAACAATGAAATGCCAATCTTTCGAAAACAAAATAATGTATTTATTATTTCAACGTATTTCACAACCAAATAACATGCATACCTACATGCTCGTGAACGTCCAATGAACGCTCTTTGGAATTTCATTTTTATTTCATTTTATTCATGTACGTATACCCAATATGCACAAGTAAAATTATTAGTAAGTAATATTTTTTCATTTGAATCTAATTTGAAATTGGGAAACGAGTTGAATATCCATTCGACCTCAAATCAATTTCCAACTAAAATGTTTCTTGGGTATGTACACACATATATATGTACATACATATGTACAAATTAATAAAATTCGGACTTATCTTTGTTAAATAAAATACCTATTTCATAGTATCAACATTTTTCTGTGGTTCCCCTTGTTTTTGGAAACAAAAGTTTAACGGCGCCCATGGAATCTTGCTTCCCTTTCTAACAGTATATCGTTACTGTGATGTTTGACGAACAAAACAAGTGAATACTAGCAATATAGAAGTATTATATATATGGTTATGCACCTTTTGCTTCATATTTACATACATATATGTATATTAGGGCTGATGATTTGACCCGGGTAATGAGATACCCGGGTACCCGGGTAGTGAATGAAGCCCTACCCGGGTATTAAAATGCCCGGGTACCCGGGTAATGCCCGGGTACCCGGGTTTTTTATTACCCGGGCAGGCCCGTTCGGCCCGGGTAGCCGGGCATCGAAAAATTACCCGGGTACCCGGGCGACCTCGAAACTATTAGAAATGAAATTTTAAAGACTCCGTATGTATAGAAAGATCGTACAATATGAGTATCAAACGAAAGGAGATGGCTTCTGGTTTCATTTGGACTTCGATAAATTAATCGATAACTGAGTTATCGGTCAAAATGTTATTGCCCAAAAACATTAAAATTATACTACAATATGGGTGTCAAACGAAAGGGGATGGCCCCAGGTTTCATTTGAACTTCGATATATTTCGATAAATTTATCGATAACTGAGTTATCGGTCAAAATGTGATTGCACAAAAACCTTAATATTACCTTACAATATGGGTATCAAACGAAAGGGGATGGCCCCAGGTTTCATTTGAACTTCGATATATTTCGATAAATTTATCGATAACTGAGTTATCGGTCAAAATTCGATTGCACAAAACCTTAATATTACCCTACAATATGGGTATCAAACGAAAGGGGATGGCCCCAGGTTTCATTTTAACATCGATATATTTCGATAAATTTATCGATAACTGAGTTATCGGTCAAAATGTTATTGCCCAAAAACATTTAAATTATACTACAACATGGGTATCAAACGAAAGGGGATGGCCCCAGGTTTCATTTTAACTTCGATATATTTCGATAAATTTATCGATAACTGAGTTATCGGTCAAAATGCGATTGCCCAAAAACATTAAAATTATACTACAATATGGGTGTCAAACGAAAGGGGATGGCCCCAGGTTTCATTTGAACTTCGATATATTTCGATAAATTTATCGATAACTGAGTTATCGGTCAAAATGTGATTGCACAAAAACCTTAATATTACCTTACAATATGGGTATCAAACGAAAGGGGATGGCCCCAGGTTTCATTTGAACTTCGATATATTTCGATAAATTTATCGATAACTGAGTTATCGGTCAAAATTCGATTGCACAAAACCTTAATATTACCCTACAATATGGGTATCAAACGAAAGGGGATGGCCCCAGGTTTCATTTTAACATCGATATATTTCGATAAATTTATCGATAACTGAGTTATCGGTCAAAATGTTATTGCCCAAAACCTTAATATTACCCTACAACATGGGTATCAAACGAAAGGGGATGGCCCCAGGTTTCATTTTAACTTCGATATATTTCGATAAATTAATCGATAACTGAGTTATCGGTCAAAATGTGATTTCACAAAAACCTTAATATTACCCTACAATATGGGTATCAAACGAAAGGGGATGGCCCCAGGTTTCATTTGAACTTCGATATATTTCGATAAATTTATCGATAACTGAGTTATCGGTCAAAATGTGATTGCACAAAAACTTTAATATTACCCTACAATATGGGTATCGAACGAAAGGGGATGGCCCCAGGTTTCATTTGAACTTCGATATATTTCGATAAATTTATCGATAACTGAGTTATCGGTCAAAATGCGATTGCACAAAAACCTTAATATTACCCTACAATATGGGTATCAAACGAAAGGGGATGGCCCCAGGTTTCATTTGAACTTCGATATATTTCGATAAATTTATCGATAACTGAGTTATCGGTCAAAATGCGATTGCACAAAAACCTTAATATTACCCTACAATATGGGTATCAAACGAAAGGGGATGGCCCCAGGTTTCATTTGAACTTCGATATATTTCGATAAATTTATCGATAACTGAGTTATCGGTCAAAATGCGATTGCACAAAAACCTTAATATTACCCTACAATATGGGTATCAAACGAAAGGGGATGGCCCCAGGTTTCATTTGAACTTCGATATATTTCGATAAATTTATCGATAACTGAGTTATCGGTCAAAAACCTAATTTTGTACGATATATCGACCAAATTTTTTGTGTCACTTTATATACTTTTGTTGTAGAAACTAAGCACATTGTATGCCAAAAAAGCAGTACTATATTAATTTGAACTCTTTCCTATATAATACAGCCAGAAATATCATAATCTTTGTAAATATGTTCTGAGAAAAAAAACCCGCATGTAGCACAGTACACGTGATGGAAGTTAACTTATTACATTAAGACCAGCCACAAATGACAGCAGAAAACGCGCAGAACTTGGGCAGGCAGAAAACGCCGGTTTACAAAAACCCTCGATTTCCTTGTACTTCTGCCAATGGGCACACATGAAGACGCGCGTTTCTATGGCTTTCTGCCCAAGTTCTGAGCGTTTGCTGCCGTCATGTGTGGCTGGTCGAAGAGTAATTATAACGAAAAAATCTGAAGTAAAATGACGTCTAAGCTTGTTACTTTGTTTTGCTTTTATTAAATTTTTTAAACCATGTTAAATTAATCCAAAATGAAGTAAGATATCCTATACAAATAAAACGCTTAAGGTTTCAGACAAATCGCAAAAAATAGCATACCTTTGACCCATATCTGGCTGCCCGACCTAGGAATAATAATCAGTACATCCTACGTGAAAGCCCTGCACAATACCTTTCGGGAGCATCCCATGGGAAATGGTAAATTTGTCCCGTACAAACATTTCGATTTCTCACACATATACCAGTTTTTCAAATGCAAGCTTCTGCTTTTGTTTAGAAATTAGCCACAAAATATTGATGAACCAGAAACTTTGTTTGATAACCTTTTGGCTTGTCGGTAAATTGTAAATATTTAAACCATTTGTCCCGTACAAACAATGTAAAAAATTACATTACAGCATTTTTAATTCTTTTGGAATAAACTTATTTCTAATATTTTTTCTGTTTGAATAAAACTTGATATTAGTGCTACCACATTTACTTTTTTATTTTTATCGAATACAATTAATTTGCCAAAAATTGCTCCTGGTTTGCATAAACCAAGGATCATGGTAGACCAGTCCTATCACGTACAAACACATAACTTTTTTAAGATTTTGCATGCATACACGAATATTTCAAAAGCAAGTTTCTGCTTTTAATAAGAGTATTATCAAACAGCAATAATGCACCAGATATTCTGTTGGTTAACATTTTGGTGTGCCTTTAATTCAAATCGAAAACTGTAAAAATTCGTACAATTTGTCCCGTAAAAACCTTCATTTGATACCAATATTGCTCAGAAATATTCCGTGGTTAACCAATACCCGCATTCTAGAAATTGCCATCGCTAAATGAGATCGCCATCCCCTTTCGTTTGATACCCATATTGTAAGGTAATATTAAGGTTTTTGTGCAATCGCATTTTGACCGATAACTCAGTTATCGATAAATTTATCGAAATATATCGAAGTTAAAATGAAACCTGGGGCCATCCCCTTTCGTTTGATACCCATATTGTAGGGTAATATTAAGGTTTTTGTGCAATCGCATTTTGACCGATAACTCAGTTATCGATAAATTTATCGAAATATATCGAAGTTCAAATGAAACCTGGGGTCATCCCCTTTCGTTTGATACCCATATTGTAAGGTAATATTAAGGTTTTTGTGCAATTACATTTTGACCGATAACTCAGTTATCGATAAATTTATCGAAATATATCGAAGTTCAAATGAAACCTGGGGCCATCCCCTTTCGTTTGACACCCATATTGTAAGGTAATGTTAAGGTTTTTGTGCAATCAGATTTTGACCGATAACTCAGTTATCGATAAATTTATCGAAATATATCCAAGTTAAAATGAAACCTGGGGCCATCCCCTTTCGTTTGATACCCATATTGTAAGGTAATATTAAGGTTTTTGTGCAATCGCATTTTGACCGATAACTCAGTTATCGATAAATTTATCGAAATATATCGAAGTTCAAATGAAACCTGGGGCCATCCCCTTTCGTTTGATACCCATATTGCAGGGTAATATTAAGGTTTTTGTGCAATCGCATTTTGACCGATAACTCAGTTATCGATAAATTTATCGAAATATATCGAAGTTCAAATGAAACCTGGGGCCATCCCCTTTCGTTTGATACCCATATTGTAAGGTAATATTAAGGTTTTTGTGCAATCGCATTTTGACCGATAACTCAGTTATCGATAAATTTATCGAAATATATCGAAGTTCAAATGAAACCTGGGGCCATCCCCTTTCGTTTGACACCCATATTGTAAGGTAATGTTAAGGTTTTTGTGCAATCAGATTTTGACCGATAACTCAGTTATCGATAAATTTATCGAAATATATCCAAGTTTAAATGAAACCTGGGGCCATCCCCTTTCGTTTGATACCCATATTGTAGGGTAATATTAAGGTTTTTGTGCAATCGCATTTTGACCGATAACTCAGTTATCGATAAATTTATCGAAATATATCGAAGTTCAAATGAAACCTGGGGCCATCCCCTTTCGTTTGATACCCATATTGTAAGGTAATGTTAAGGTTTTTGTGCAATCAGATTTTGACCGATAACTCGATAAATTCTCGTTTTTGAGGAACAAAAGCAAACGTCTGAACATCCAAACATCGCTACATATGTACATTTCTCGTTCATCCATAAACGAGCGGCCTATTGTGGTAAGCAGCGTTTGTCGCATTAGCCGGCATCAACAAGAATGCCCGGGTACCCGGGTACCCGGGCATTACCCGGCTGCCCGGGTAGTAAATGGGCCGGGTACCCGGGTACCCGGACAATACCCGGGTACCCGGGCAATACCCGAAAAACCCGGGTACCCGGGCATTACCCGGGTACCCGGGTACACGGGTATCATCAGCTCTAATGTATATGCATAGGTACGTTTTCATTTGTTTACAATTTTTTTGCAATAATTCACGTACATAGCATTTTTCCTGCCATTGTAATAAACAACAAAGAATGCATAGGTACATGGCAGTTTTGTTGTAGGCGAGCCCCCAAATGCATTCTCAAACGTCATTGCGCTTGAATGTCAACGTCAACATCAACGTCAACGTTCGAACGCACGAGCGCCCATCGAGTGGACTGTTTGTTGAATGGCATGCAATCATAAAATTGTTTTTTTTTTTTATTATTTTTGTGGCACTATTTGTACATACATACATATGTATTTAGGAAAAAATGTACTTGGCAAGGTATGAGGTGATAAAAAAAATTATTTTATTGCGTTTTATTTGTTTTTACATTAAAGCTTTAGTTGCATTTGTAATTATAAATGAACATTTGCTCGCCCATATATGTATGTATGCGGCCTCTCGTTTTTTTTTGTACGCTTTTACGATATTTTTCTGCAAGAAGACCCTGCGAGAAAAAATTATTGAATTTATAATTTGAAAAAAAAAAAGAACCGATAGAAACTTTTCGTCTTGTTTAGAGACTTATGTAGGTATATAATTCGAGGGGGAGATAACCCTAATAAAATCGCACCTTTAATGGTATTGAAATGTTGTTGTTGGTATAGCCACCAGCACACTCCCCGGAGGTTTTTCGGAGCGTAGGGGAAGTAACAGTCCTTTGTCAGATAAATTCGGAACGCTCGGGTACTAGTGCCTTCTGATACTAGCCCGACTGCCGGTGGATTTTAGTCGCCTCTTACGACAGGCATTCCTTACCACGGGTATATTCTAAGCCCCCTAACCCGCTGGGGGGTAATGGTATTGAAATAGATGGTCAGGGTTCAAAATGAGTTGATTGAAGGATGGGTCAGTCTAGAGCAGACACATGCTGAATTTATTCTGCTTGAGGCTATTTTACTGAGGAGTAATTTCCTTCAAATACCTACATATTTGGAAAAGTTTCCAGAGAAATTCAAGTTACTCGTATCAATGAGGGCACAGCGCATCTGACTGACATTATATAGTACTCGACTTTATATTGCCAAAATAATTAATTGTATTCAATTACATAATATTCAATTACTTAAATTTCATTTATTAATGATTCTACTATCCGCCTACTCTCTTCCCACACACAAACACAGGATCACGAGAACCTACTCGGCAACAATATGGTGCACGGCACAACAGAAACCAATTCAAAAACATTACCTCAATACATAGCCGCTTTATCGGCAGCAGGTGGCGCTTTCGCTTGCGGTACCCTACTCGGTTGGACTTCACCCGCCGGCATAGAATTGAAGACGCGTGAAAATGATTTTAAATTGAGCGACGAGGAATTCTCATGGGTTGGCTCGGCCATGACATTGGGTGCGGCATGTGTTTGTATACCCATTGGTATACTCATCAATTTGATTGGGCGTAAATTGACGATGCTGTTGCTGGTCATACCATTCACCATCGGTTGGGCTCTATTGATTTGGGCACAAAATGTTGCTATGATGTATGCGGCACGTTTCCTTTTGGGCATTGCTGGCGGTGCATTTTGTGTGGCTGCGCCATTGTATACCGGCGAAATAGCACAAAAGGAGATACGTGGCTCATTGGGTAGCTTTTTCCAGCTCATGATAACAGCCGGTATATTATTTGTGTATGCAATTGGTTCGGGTTTGGATGTATTTTGGATGAGCATTGTTTGTGGTCTATTGCCGATTGTATTTGGTGTTATATTCGTTTTCATGCCTGAGTCGCCAACTTATTTGGTAAGTGCAGTGGCAATGAACGTTTCCTTATAAAGAAGGAAAGAAGCTTATCTTTTTTTTTTTGTTCTTATTCTTATACACCTTTTAGGTAATCAAAAATAAGGACGAACAAGCTATCAAATCCATTCAGTGGCTGCGTGGCAAGGAGTATGAATATCGTGGTGAAATTGAGGAATTACGCGAAACTCAAGAGAAGATCAAGCAAAATCAGGTTTCATGGTGGGAGGGTCTTTCACGTCCCGTTTCACGCAAGGCATTGGCCATCAGCTTGGGTCTTATGTTGTTCCAGCAATTGTGTGGCATTAATGCTGTCATCTTTTATTCGGCACAAATTTTCAAGGTGAGTTTGAAATGTGTTATAATGAAGTGAGAATTATGAGTAGTTGGAAGCTTTCGGCAGTGAGTTTAAAGAAGCTTTAGTAAAATATGAAGTAGCGTAAATGGACTTAAAGCAGACCTCGACATTTTGACTCATATGCGTAAATGAGAAACATCACACACATTTTTACCAATGTAGCGCAAATCACTCAGCGCTCTCCCACACAATATCTCTCATACTATTTTCGGGGTCTGACTTAAAGGCTAAAACCCGATCCTACTCTCACACTAAATATAATAGAGTTTTAAAGACGTTCTACGTAAACTAAATCTGTTTGCTCACAGGTGAAGCCTTCCAAATTCAAGATAGATCTGATTACCAAAATCATGGGGCATATTCACATGGGAAACTCATTAAAAGTCTAAAGGAGATTGAAAGAAAAAAATCTATTTTCTGAGTGATTTTCTTCGAAGTCCCCCAATTAATGCACTTCCTAGCTTTTACAGTCCCTCAAATAAGATAAATTCGATTTTTAAGAGAATATATAACAGTATTCCTCTTGGAATTAATTCACAGGTTTTTTAGATAGGAAAATTTCAAATGGAATGGTTTGGCGAAATTTGCTTTCTTCATTAAACTGTTAGTTAATATACTCTCTCAAAAATCAGTTTTTAATAGCATCCATAGTTTCTAAATTCTATCAAATTATACAATTTTGTATATCTACACTTTGTCTAAATTTCTCACTATCTAACACTCTCTCTCTCCACATCTCTCTTAAACACAGGACGCAAACACCGGCATCGATGCAAATCTCTCAACCATTGTCGTCGGCATCATGCAATTCATCGCCACCTTTGTATCCACAATTGTTGTTGATAAACTTGGACGTCGCCTACTGCTACTCACCTCCTCCATCGTTATGGCATTATCCACCGCCGCCATGGGCGTTTACTTCTTTATGCAAGATCAAGATGCACAATCGGTGGCTAATCTCGGTTGGTTGCCTGTCGTCAGCTTGTGTGTTTTCATTGTACTCTTCTCAATCGGTTTTGGCCCAGTGCCATGGTTGATGATGGGCGAAGTATTCGCTGCAGATATTAAAGGTGTGGCTGGTTCCATTGCCGGCACAACCAATTGGACTTTGGCTTTTATTGTAACCAAAACATTTGCGAATTTGCGCAACTCATTGGGTGGCGGTCAAACATTTTGGCTCTTTTCGGGCATAACCGTGATCGGTGTGTTCTTCGTGTACTTTGTGGTGCCCGAGACGAAGGGTAAAAGTTTGAATGAGATACAAGCAGAGTTGGAGGGCAAGAAAAGCAGCAGCAGCAGCAGCAGCAGTGGTGGAGCGGTATCAGCTACAGCAAATGGCAATGGCACGGTTTAAACGGTTTATGCGTACGAAGATGATGATGATGACGGTTGGGCAGGAAGCTGGAATAGGCGTTTGAAGGAAGCAACATAAAACACCTTGTTTCACGCTGTGCATTAAAAACAGCACTAAAACACGTACAGGGTGGCATTGGTGTTGAGAAGCTTGAACGATACTCGTAGTTAGGAAAGGTGAAAAATTAAGCAAGAAGAAGAAAAAAAACAGCACACACACACGCAAACATTTCAACATTTCAGGGAGTAGTAGCAGTTTATTAAAACAAAAAACTAAAATAAAAAAAGAAAGGAAGTGTGTAAAAGAGCTTGTTATATATAACATGTATTAATGCTTTTCTAGTATGTCTTCTTGGAAAAGTAATGCAGTAAAAAAACAATAACATGAACACATACATACATATTATATACATATTATATTACAACATAAACTCTACATAGTAAATAGTATCTAAGCATAAAATTTAAGTTTATAACTTACGCTAAAACAAAAGAGAATTTATATTTAAAAGTGTCTCTATGTATAGCACGTCATTTTATTTGTTTTTGTGTTTGCAAAATTTTTAATTTAAAAAAAAAATTTTTAATTTTATTTTTTTTACATATTATTATTTTTTTTCTTTACTTTGCCAATTTAAAATTTTTTTTACCTTTTTCGTAAATAAAGTTTTTTTCTCTAAATTTTTTCGAAAGCACTGTTAAAGGTTTTATTTTTTTTGCTCAGTTAAAAAAAAAAAACGGCCGAAAAACTCAAAAAACATCAATAATATAAAAAAAAATTGGCCCAAACATACACAAAAAAATTTTTGGTTATGCTAAAAGGAAAAAAATTATATTTTAAAAGTGTCCCTTTATTTGTCATTTTATTTGTTTTTGTCTTTAAAAAATATTTTAATATAAAAAACCTTTCTTTGTTTTTTTTTATATTTTTGTACCTACTTTTTGCGAATTTAAATTTTTTTACCTTTTTTGTAATAAAAGTTTTTTTCTGTAAACTTTTTCAAAAGCAATGTTATAAAAATTTAATTTAACTTTTTTTTTTTGTTTTTTAGCTAATTTTTTATTATATATTTTTTATGCTAAAACAAGTGCAAATTTATATTTTAAGTGTCTCTATATGTAGCACGTCATTTTATTTATTTTTGTTTTTGCAAAATTTTTTTTATTTAAAAAATCCTTTTTTATTATTTTTTTGCAGTTTCAGTTACTAATTATAAATTTCTTTTTTACTCCTTTTGTAGGGAAAAAGTATTTCTGTAAACTTTTTCAAAAGCAATGTTAAGAAGTTTATTTCATAATTTTTTTTCTTTTTTATCTCATTTTTTAATATTTTTTGTTTGTTAATGTTAAAAGGGATAATTTATATTTTAACTTATGTATGTCTAGCACGTCTTTTTTTATTGTTGTTTTTTTTTTGTTTTTTTTTTTTTTTTTTTTCAAAATACTAAAATTTAAAAATGTACAATTTTTATTTTTTCAACATATTTAAATTTAAAAATAAAAAAATTTAGTTTAGTTGCCAATTTTAAAATTCCTTTTTTTATTTTTTGTAATGAAAAGTTTTCTGTAGGCCTTTTCCAAATGTCAAAATTTTAAAAAGATTTTATTTTTTTTATTTTCTTTTGTTTTTAGCTCATTTTTTTTACTCATATTGTTTAGCTACTATTTTAATTTTACATAGATACATATGTACATATGTATGTATGTATATTTTTTGTTGAATGAAGAAGTTGTTTTATAAATTTTTTTGTTTAGTTTAATTTTCTTCATATTTATTTCGCAGCAAACATGAACAGCCAACAATATAATATATTATGTATGTATAACAGTAATAGCTGTATTTAATATTTTCAAATGGATTTAAAAAACAAAAAATAAAATATTCGAAACACCCATCATACTAAATAACAAAAAACAAATTAATTTAAAAACTTTAAAAATATTTATTTTTGAACAGAAAAAAATAAATTTAAAAAGTATAAAATATTTCTTTTTGAACAGAAAAAAATGTTTAAATACATTTATTTAAATGCAAAAAAACTAACTAACAGATTTAAGACTGAAGGTCACGCTTACATACATACATACATACATACATATGTGTGTACATATATCCTGGTTTTTAGAACTAAGAAATAGTTAAATGGAAAGCAAAGTTAAAAAAAAAGTCATTTGTATGTTGTAAAGTCATTTTGTATGTTGAATAATTTTAAGTTAAGAAATTCCTATAAAAAGGTTATTGCAATACTAAAGCGTGGCAGCAGCATGTATTGATGTGTAGGTTTCTAGAGCGAAAATAGTTGTTGGAAAAACTTTGAATTTGTAAAAACAAAATAGTTTGTGGATTTTACTTTTTTGAAAATTTTTAGCAACCACCAACCACCGTAGATGAACAAGCGTAGCAGCAACCAATCATATTAGAGTTTACACAAAAAAGATAAAATTATAAAAAATATACCAAGAAAGAAGATGCATAAATTAAAATTTATTTAAAAAAAATTATTAAAAAAAAAAATATATAAAAAAAATATTAAAAACATTTATTTAAAAAAATATTATTTAGCATATATATAGAAAATGCTGAAATAAGTATACGCAGTAAAACTCACTAGAAAGCTGCATTTAAAGCAACCTCAATAGATTTACATAGATACATACCTACACACATGCATTACATTAGCAATTTCTTAACATTCTGTTTACAAAGTGCATTTTAAGCTTTTAAAAGATATTATTTTCAAACATTTTAAAACATTTCAAATGCATTTTGTTTTTTGATTGTGTGCACAAAAAAAGGCATACAATTACAAGAAAATTTTGTAACGATTTTTAGAAACATTGTAAACAAGTTTAAAAAAATTTTGTTAAGAAAACTAATTTGCAAATTAAAAAAAAAGAAAATTAAAAAAAATAGTGCTAACTAACACTCTGTCTGTAGTCAAATTGCATGGCGTTGAGGTTAACAAAACATACTTCCGCGCACAATTTTTAATTTTTTTCAAATATAATTTGCTTTTTAAATTCGCTAAAAGTTGCGAAAATAGTTTTAAACTAAATTTAGTTTATTGTATTAAGTTTTAAAAACCATATTTTGTATTTTAACTTTAATTTATTTTCAAGCATAATTATGTAATGTATATTTTTAAAGCGTAAAACAAAATCTAAATGTAATTGAAGTAAATATTTATGTATTATGTGTATGCAATAAATGAAAAGCATGTTTATTGAAAAAAATTAAATTTAAATGAAAATTGCCATGTAAATGCATAAAAACGTGTATATTAAATAAATTAATAAATAAAAATTATGATTTTTGTAAAATAAAACGTTGGAGTTTGTTTGGAAAGTAAATAAAGTGAGTATGGTCTTGAAGCCAATGTTTTTCGTAAAAACTGTTTACCATACTATTGTTGTTGCTGTAAGGGCTGAAAGGGTGCCAAAAATGGTTAGTGATGTGTTAACTCGATGGCCGATCTTTGGAAATGAAGCCTCTCACCTCTCACTCTCAATCTCCTACTTTTCCTTCACGTTTGGTGGCACTGTTAACCCCAACCATCTAGGACGGGGAACAGATAAAGTAGGTGAGGACCACACCTCCATTTTGACCTTGCTTTGTCTATGAACTTTCTCTGTCTCTTCTATTCGGATTAGTTTGCTCGGGCTGGCGGGCGTGGCAATCTGACACCTGAGTACGTGGGGGTGACACCCCACAAAAATGGCTGTCAGGCTAATATCGCAACCGTCTTCCGCCCCGTTAAAACTATGCAGAACTGGAGCGCCATTCGAGTCGAAGACGCAGTGGGCCCGAGAAGGGAGGTGGTCCTGGCGCTGAAGAAGGAGGCTCTCGAGCCACTTAAACAGTGCCAGGGTAGGGTGAATTATGGCGTCGGGGATGTCATAATTCACGTGTACCGTGGCGACGCTAAGCGCGCCGCCGCTCCGAAAACCTCGGTGGACGAGGCGCCCGAAGCGGAGACGGGTCTCTCCGACGTGGACAGCATGAAGTCCGCCACGTCAAATTGTGCAGATGCTCTGCACGATTTGACAATGGAGGATGTCCTGCTGTACAGCGACGAAGAGGCTGCCGTCGTCACGGTGGTTGAGGGGGTGGGGGCTGTGGACACTCATGAGAGTGCTACAGATAAACCTCCACCGATCTAAAGCGGCATTAGCCGCTCTCATCAGTCGCCTTTCTCAAGGCGACTTTGATGTGGTCCTCATCCAAGAACCTTGGGTGAATAACTTGAGTATTTGCGGACTGGGGGCCACTGGATACAGGCTCATCCGAGCTTGTGCTGAAGGTAATATAAGAACCTGTATATTGGTTAAGTACGAGCTAAGAATGTTTATCTTGCCTAACTTTAGCGACGGCGACATTACTGCGGCCAGAACAACGATCAAGGGCACACCGGTACCTCTGGCATCGGTGTATATGCCCTATGATTCACGCACATCTCCACCACAAGGCTTGATGATGGACCTGGTGGCCAAATATTGCCCCGGCCATCTACTCATCGGAGCGGACTCAAATTCGCATCATGTACAAGGGGGCAGCTCTGACACAAATGAAAGGGGTGAGTCACTTTTTGATTACGTTTTGACAACTAACATGGTAGTGTGTAACATAACAATGAACCAACATTTATTACTAGAAATCGAAGACAGGTACTAGACCTCACTTTATGTAGTGAAAAAACTTAGGAGGGTGTCAAAGGCTGACGCGTTCTTGATGAACACTCTTTCTCTGACCACCGATATATAGAAATAATCTTAGATTTCTCCATTCAACAATCAGTTTTAAAATGGAACCCACGTAACACGAACTGGGATCTTCACAATGAACTATTTGTTAAGGGGCTACCGGATCTTCCACCCTGTAATCCCACATCGACAGGGGAGTTGGAGGATCTGGTCGGTACCTTCACTAATGCACTCTCAAACGCTTTTAATTTAGCTTGTCCAGAACCAAGACCGCGTGGCAAGCGGAAACCTCATTGGTGGTCATGCGAACTGGACTCACTTCGAAAATCTTGCAGGAAGCAATTCAATAGAGCCAAACGACTCGACAATGAGCCCGAGTGGCTGCAATATAAAGAAAATCTAAGGGCTTATAAAAAAGCCCTGAGACAATCGAAGAGAACCTCTTGGGGGAACTTCTGTACCGGAGTCGAAAGCGTCGATGAGACGGCAAGACTTAGATGCGTGCTCTGAAGAACACAAACGTCATTGGGCTACCTTCGGAAGCCTGATGGATCCTGGACCAATTCAGAAAAGGAAACTCTAGAGCTGCTGCTGGACACACACTTTCCTGGTATCTCGCGAAACGGACTGGTGATATCATCAACGGGTATCGCTGTTAATATACCTGTGACTGAGGAACGGGTTAGGTGGGCAATCAAAAGCTGCAAACCCTACAAAGCTGCGGGACCAGACGGGATCATTCCTGCACAACTCCTACATACCCTGGAGACATCAGCAAGCTGGCTTCAACGCATATTCGTTGCTTGTCTTGCATTTAATCATATCCCGAATACGTGGACACGCATCTCGGTTATATTCATTCCTAAGGTTGGGAAAGCCTCGCGCTATGAGCCGAAGGATTATAGGCCAATAAGTCTTTCCTCCTTCTTGCTCAAGACTCTGGAGAGGATAATAAGTAATTTCCTCTCTATTACAATTGACAGTAAACTTCTCTCTGGATATCAACATGCATATCTTAAAGGGAAATCAACCGAAACGGCATTACATAGTCTGGTTTCTACCATTGAATCATCCTTGACCGATAAGGAGTTCTGCCTTGTGGCCTTTCTAGATATCGAAGGCGCGTTTAGCAATGTCACCCCAGAGGCTATAAGCAACGCTTTAAGTCACTTAGGCGTTGACGTATCTCTGATTGGGTTCATTGATGAACTTTTGAGGGGAAGGATTGTACTCTCATCAATGGGCGAGGTCAAATCTACACGCTACGTCTTCAGAGGCACACCCCAGGGTGGTGTCCTCTCCCCGCTGCTATGGAACCTCACTATCAACTCACTTTTAAAAAGAGACGCAGTTTGGGGCGGCGGGAGAGTCGTGGCATATGCGGAAGACCTTGCTTTAGCATACAGAGGGAAGTTCCCACAGACCTTATGTGATCTGATGCAGGTAGCACTGCGAGAGATCTCAGCGTGGTCCTCTCGTTGTGCGCTCAGTGTCAATTCAAATAAGGTGGAACTTGTCCTCTATACTAGGCGGTATAAAATACCACCGTTAAATCTACCAGAACTAAATGGCGTTCGCCTGACCCTGGCCGACAAGGCTAAGTTCCTATAGCAAGGTTGCCGAACTTGGTAATTAATTACCAAAATGGGTTATTTTCGCTGTTGGTTTATTGGTAACTTTCACATCTGTTTGGATGTTTTTTTTTTCAAGAAATTTGTTTACTTAATATTGGTATGCAAGAAAATATGGACATGATTATATATGAAAATATTTTGGAGCGCTGACTGTTCATTGTGAATGTGCATAGGCAACTAAAGAAGAGCATATCTCCGATTAAAAACCGAAATTGTTTTGCTATAGTACATATGTATTAGTTGATATTTTTTCGTTTAGGCTTCATTTTTGAGCTCTAATGACCAATTTATGTGAAAAATTAATATTTTTGGTAGATCTATTTTGGAGATCACCACATCTCTTCATCAGACATCTTTTTACTTCTATTCTTGCGTCCGCACAAAACATCCTTTAATGAAAAATTTAACTAAAAAGTTAAAAATAAATAATAGCTTAAAAAACTAAGAAACACGATTTAATCTTAAAAATCGTACTAAAAATTGAGAAATAATTTAATGAGAAACAACGAACGAAAATATATGTAAGTAGGTATTTAATAATAATATTTGAAAATTTTAATCCAATAATAAAAATTATTTTTGATCGAAAAAATAAAAATCATAAAATATCGATCAAGTTTCATCGGAAAAATTTAAATCCAGTAATAACAATTATTTTTGATCGAAAAAATAAAAATCATAAAATATCGATCAAATTTCATCGAAAAAATAAAAATCAAATTATAACGATTAAAAATGATTTTTTTTTATAAAAGTGATAATCGTTACGGTCCCTGGTTTTCACAGTTTAAATTACTTTATTTTTATTATTAAAATAAATTATTAAATATAAATAAATCCCTGAAGGAGATTAGTCATAGATACATATGTACATACTCGTTAGTTTACATTTTACAGCTAAGCATTATTTATATATACAAACAACTAAGCTTATTAGCTAATATTAATACATGAGAGCTTGATATCTTGTATGGCAAAAAACAATTGACTTTTATGTTAATAAGTACCTAAATCAAATTAAAAACTAATACACTTCTTGCATTATATTAAATTATAATTAGTAAACATATAGATTTTTTAGTCGTTGCATTATACATATCGTCGTTGAAGATGCATTTTTGCGTAAGAGGTATGTAATTTAATACCTCTTACGCAAAAATGCATCTTCAACGACGATATGTATGTCAAACTAATCCAATAGATAACCTTTAATGCATGGCAAACCAGTCGGCACACGTTGCTGATATTTATGATAATCGGAACGAAAGAAATTCAATAGCGTTATTTCTTCCAAATAAATGCGATCGTGAAAGAATTTCCATGAAACAATTGTATAAATCAATATACACAATGGATTGAGTAGTATTATTTGTGTGCCCACCGACCACCAAAACCAGCCAACATACGAGGGATGCCGCATGTAAGCATAGATGCCGTGTGTTATTAATTTATGATTGTCAGCCTTTTCATATTGTACCTAATAAATGTAGGAAATAGCAGAAATGTACGTAAGAATAGAAAAATAAGGAGAAAGTTCAAAAGCAAAAACAAAATACCCACCAAATGCGTAAAACTATTACGCGCCGTAATCATTGCAACTTTCCGCAGTGTTTCGCCCACCAAACAAAGCAACACACCCAACAACCATATATAACCATAACCTTTGAAACTTGGCAATAGCCATACTTCCAAACCAAATTCAAGCCAACTACCCATTGCGGCTAAAGCATAATGAATCGAATGATTTAAAATAAATGAATCTACTGTCAGGCTACTGGGATTGCACCACGCTATAGCTAAATATTCTGAGTAATGAAAAAATGCCATAAAAAATGCATAGACGCCAAATTGCTTTATCTCATTAGGGGCAAACATAATAATTAGTATGCTAATTGCTTCGATGAAGCCCAAGAATGTAGAGCGAAGCGCAATCTGTATAAGAAAAACGAGTAAAATTTGTCCTTAAAATACTTGGTTATTTATAATTCACAAATGCACTTACCTGATAATCATTATCTCGCAACAAATAACGTATAACCATATTAATTAAGGCATAATACAATATGGGACCCCACATAACAGCGCCCCAAACGTCTGGTATGGTGCCATAGTAGATTTGTGGCACAGTCGCCAACAGCACCACCAATCCCGTTATCAGGTAACAATATAAACTTAAACATCCCTCATGGCATAATTTTGTGTCCACAGACGCTGTTGCACGATGGCCACCGTTCATGGCCGATGCGTCGTCGTCCGTTGGCTTGTTTTCGCAGTCTATGATTAGCTCCACTTTAATGGAATTTTTGTTTTTATGCGATATAAGGAGGTTTTTAGCTTTTATGGATTACATTTAAGTTTCGAAAAGGTTTTTTCCAACACAGCGCTTTGAACTATACGTAAAAATTAATAATTAATCTCTTTTTGTGGGGGAAGAATTCGCGAATTAACATATGCGAAAAAATAAATAAATGAACCGCTGTTGCAATGGTGCTGCCAGATGTCGCTGTAATAATTTTTTCGTGTGTAGTATCACATGTCTTCACATGCGGGAAATTCTAGTATGCTAAGCTTAACATGCTGTAGCCAGCATGTGAATCCGCAATTCGTTTAAATTTAGAGCCTATACACACTAGCGACTAAATCGATTTAGGGCCTTTTCACATTACTCGGTACGACATCGGATCGACATTTTTTGCTCGGTATTTTCAGCTTACCGAAACGATTCCGCGTTGCTGTGTTTTTCACACTTGTGGGAATACTTTCGGTGCGTAATCGGCAGAAAATGGGAAAACAAACATCGAAATTTGCAAAACAAAATTTTTAACTTCAACAAATCACTCAATAATTAAAATAATGTCTTCTAGCGAAGACGAAGACATTATAGCTTGCTACATTTATAGCCGAAACGAGTTTTTTACTGACTTTGTTCTTCTTCTTTTATTACGCCGCAAAAATGTATGCAGTAATTCCTCAAATTTTACTGACCGGTCTTACCGCGTTGCGGTATACCGAAATCAATCCGCTCCGATTTCATGTATGCAACACTAATGTGAAAGTGCCAATTGAAATACATGTGGTCGGCAAGGTTTCGGTATACTTTCGGTAAAAACCAAAAATGTCGATCCGATTCCGCACCGAGTAATGTGAAAGCGCTCTTAGGGACGTTTACTCAACATCTGATTAATTTAATCGCTGGTTAGTTTGACGTAAATTGTATGGTCAGCTGTCAAATAAATTGCTTAGAGCGCTAAGGGCCGTTTACTCAAGCTCCGGTTAAGCACTTAACCACAGATTTTTGTCCGGTTAAGCAATTTATTTGACAGCTCACCATACAATTTACGTCAAACTAACCAGCGATTAAATTAATCAGATGTTGAGTAAACGGCCCTTAGTCGGGCTTGGATTTGCAACCAATTAGTCTGCCAACTGCTTGATCAGCAAGGCGCTCTTCTACGTATTCACACTACATCCAGCCCGACTAAATCGATTTAGTCGCAACTGTGTATAGGTTCTTACCGTCTTCACATGCTGAATTTTGCATACCGAGATCAGCATAATAGAGTTCCCGGTTCGTGAAGACGGCAGATTAAGCTAAAATTAACTAAGAAATCTTACAGCTATTCCCACTACAGACTAAATAGTCGGGCAATTGCTATGGCAACACCGTTGGCAACGCTAAATGAGCATAAAGGCCCTTGGCAACTTACGATCTGCCATGTCAAGCAGTGTTTATGTGTGAGTGTTTTGTGTGTGTATTAGTGCAATCTGCAGTCGTCGTGCTACACGTTCTTGTTGTCGGGCTCGCGGCTACGAAAATCATAACTTTTTGATATTTAAGTCAATCACCCGACACTCACACATATACACCGCTTAATAATCCAGATTGTAAGTGGCCAAGGGCCTTTAGTAATGAAGGTATTAATAATTGGCAATACTGAACGAAACTCTGCCTTGTGATTATCGGATGATTCTCTTTTGTTGTCGCTGTACTGTCTCACATTTGTTCAAACACATCAACTAGTGCTAGCTCAAATTTTGGTCATTATGCTTTATTCTGACAAACTTGGAACGCTCTGATTGCTCACTGGCGATAAGAATGACAGCACAAAGCTTATTGTCCGAGCACCTACGACTTGGTTGCCCCCCTTTTTATCGTCGATCAAAAAAGCGGCTAGTTGCGCAACTTTTGTCTCCTCGTTTGGACGTCGACTTTAAAAGTTTGGCAAATAAAACTGTTCGTCGGACAGCTGTTCTGAATTGATTGGCAATCAAAACGTACTTTGGTGGAATTAAAAAAAAATTTTACAACAAAAAATACATATTTAAATAACAATTGTTAACTTAAGTAAAGCAGTAGTTTTTTATTAACAATCTTAATGATGTAATACCAATTATATACATAGATCAATTGTTATTGCAGATATGCCGCCATATTCCTCCTGGACGCGTTCAATCACCGAGAAGCTTATTAAAATGCTGGAGGAACGTGAATGTTTGTGGGATACGACAAGTCCCTTGTACTCGGATCGAGAAGCACGCACCTTTGCGATAAATGAAATTCATGCTGCGCTAGCGGAAAAAAATTTCCGAATTACACCAAGATTAATTCGAGAAAAGATACAGGTACTCCGTTCACAATTTCGCAAAGAAATTCGAGCAATGCGCGCCAGGAACAGGGCCGCTTTAGGATCCGACTCTGATGGTTGTAGGAGTGAAGTTGGATTTACGTCCAGATTGTGGTGTTTCGAAAAGTTGCAATTTCTCTTACCGGTTGTGAATATTCATGAAGTGGAAGGTAGAATTGAAAGGGAAGTAAGTGATATGTTAAAGCATGGCATAACAAGAAAACTTCGAGAGCCACCACAAGAGGTAAGATTTAGTATAATCTAGATTCTAGAGTCTATACCATTTTCAGCTGAATTTCAGAAAAGAAGTGTATTTCAAAAATTCCAATTGTATTGTATTGTACACATGGAATTTTCTGATATACATCTGGAAATGTTGTAGTATATAGAAACACAAATTCCTTGCTGATTTTTACGCTTCTCCTTTTGTACCTTTTCTAAATGATGGTCGAAAAAGTGAAAAACTAGGTATCACGGATGAAAGCAACAGGAAGAATCCACGCCATTTTTTGCGAGATTTTTCACAAGACAATTTTGAGTGAACGCTGAACCAGAGAATGGCTGAACAAAATGTGAACTAGTATAACTTTTAGGGTCGTTTTCACCATCTCCTCTTAATTTTTACTACTAGTTTATATGACGCAAATCGTATGACAAACTGTCATGTGTAAATTGCTTAACCGCGAAGAATCCTCATCGCGCGAACCTCTTCCTATAAATCTCTGTTAAGGTTCCCCTGTTACAGAATCCTCCATTTCCTCTTCTGCTACCATCAGAAAAGCAATACCTACTTTGCATTTTCACTCTTAATTTGGACACCTTTATCAAAAATGCAATATTTTTAATTCCCTGATCAACAAAATATTAGGCATGGGTAACACTGCGCTGCGCGGCGCAATTGCGCTAACACCAAACCTGGCGTTATTGCGCTAACTCCGATTTGGGAAATGGCCAACTCAATATAGCGCCAACTCAATTTTGCAACATAAGGGCCTTTTCACATTACTCGGCACGACATCGGATCGACATATTTTGCTCGGTATTTTCAGCTTACCGAAACGATTCCGCGTTGCTGTGTTTTTCACACTTGTGGGAATACTTTCGGTGCGTAATCGGCAGAAAATAGGAAAACAAACATCGAAATTTGCAAAACAAAATTTTTAACTTCAACAAATCACCCAATAATAACAATAATGTCTTCTAGCGAAAACGAAGACATTATAACTTGCTACATTTATAGCCGAAACGAGTTTTTTACTGACTTTGTTCTTCTTCTTTTATCACGCCGCAAAAATGTATGCAGTAATTCCTTTACTGACCGGTCTTACCGCGTTGCGGTATACCGAATTTAATCCGCTCCGATTTCATGTATGCAACACTAATGTGAAAGTGCCAATTGAAATACATGTGGTCGGTAAGGTTTCGGTATACTTTCGGCAAAAACCAAAAATGTCGATCCGATACCGCACCGAGTAATGTGAAAGCGCTCTAAAACCGACTCAATTTCGTGCGCTAACACCAGCACCAATATAGCGCTAGTGTAAAATGGCACCACCACAAAGCAAATAACAGCACTGCGTATATGACACCGTCACAATTATGTATGCTTGATAGTGATCTAAGTGACTAATTTCCAGCATATTTTCACAAATATACGGAATATGTTTCCAAATGATTATGAAAATTAAAATTAATTTTGCGCCAAAAGAAATAAAACGGGGATGGTAAACAGTAAGAAGCGAACAAGTGTTATTTATCGATTATTCCATGGCAATTGCGCTAAAGGTGTTATTGCGCCAGAACAGTGCGCGGCGCCACGGTTGGCGCTGGTGTTATTGTATCAGCGCCAAAAAAATTGCGCCATTACCCATGGCTACAAAATATGTAGTGCCAAAACAAACATCAAACAACAAAACAGCTGGGCCCTTACTCTGTAGTTCTATTCGAACGCGAAATTCGATTCGAAAGGACATTCGTATTGTATAGAATATATGGAATAGAATTCGAAAGCGAACGAATTTTCTTTCGATCGAACTACAGAGTGAGGAATCCGCGCGAATATTCGAACTTCCGTTCACTAATTTTTCTCCGCGCTAGTCATGATTCAACTATATTATTGTTGCTCCATGGCGCTAGTGGAAGGGAATTTGCGAAAATATTCCTGGCAAGTAAAAAAATCCGCAAGTGTTATTGGGTACATTCAGAAGGCGCAACGGTGGAGCACAACTGTTGTGTAGATATCGGAAAGTGATACAATTTTCGCCTTCTGAACGAGCTGATACATTAAATAAACAGATTAGTATTTTAATTATCCCCAACGTAATCGCCAATAATTTCGCGGCTTTGAAACATATTTATTACATTCCAAAATTCATAAACACTATTTATATTTTTGTACATATGTCAAAATCGTAAGCTCAACATGTTGTGTAAAGTGAGCGTAAAAAATTTATGATGGAAAAAAGTCTCCAAAATCACAACATGTTGTGTTGATCAGAAATACTCAACGTTGCGTTCAGAAGACAAAACACAACAGTTGCGCAACTGTTGCGCCACGGTTGCGCCTTCTGAACGTAGCCATTCTCGTTGCGAATATTTCGAATCGGAGTGATTGTAGGCCCGTTCGGCGGCAGCAAATTGCAGAAAAACTGCAAAATCGCGTTTTTTGAGGCAAAAACTCAGTCAAAATTTGCAGAAGAGAGCGCAATTTTGACAGTTCATTGACGGAGAAAGCTGCAAAGTTCTACTGACAAAATTTGTCGTTGCAAAGTTCAGTAGACTGAAAAAACATATGATTAGCGATCATATGGTTGCAATTTAAAAAAAAAATCGAAAGTGATTTCAAGTCAAAAAACTAAGGAAATCGGGAAAGTATGTGATTCAATAGAACATGAAGTGAGAAAATTATATTTTAATTTATAAAGTTTATTTAAATGATTTAATTTGTTTAATTTGTTTAATAAGGTACCAGCTAAAAGGAAACGTGTTAATGACACCGCAGTGGGATCATCGTCTGCACTCTCGGGATTCTGCGTTGTTGAATCGCAAATAGGAGGTAGTATACTACTTAAATGGGAAAATTGTTCATTAATGACGCACGACCCGAAAAAAATGACTATTTCACAGATGTCAGAACAGAAATAAAAACTTGCCGGAAACTTATAGTTTATGAGGTATTTGTTGGTAAAGTTGTAAAATCCACCAAACAAAACACCAAAACTGCGCACTATTACCGAGGAAATACCTTTTTGCGTTGACGGGCTTGGGCCGCACGTTAAAAAGATAACCCTCAGCCGGCAGAATTCCTTTTCTGGATTTATTCCTGGACCAATGCACAGAACATAGGACACTGCACATTTAGCTTTCCCTTCGATTTCATTTCGTAAAATTTTAATTTTGTTATGCACTTGTGAATAAAGACAAACAGCTGATTTGCTGCAAATTTTGACAAAGTTCTGTTCGTTGAAATGCCAGTAAATTTGCATAAGTTTCTCTCTTTCGGAGAGCAAGACATATTAGGTCCGTTCGGCGGCTGCAAATTGCAGCAATTTGCAAACAAAGAAATATATGTCTTGCTCTCCGAAAGAGAGAAACTTATGCAAATTTACTGGCATTTCAACGAACAAAAATTTGTCAAAATTTGCAGCAAATCAGCTGTTTGTCTTTATTCACAAGTGCATAACAAAATTAAAATTTTACGAAATGAAATCGAAGGGAAAGCGGGTCGGCTTTCCATTATTCCAGCACGCCCTGAGAAAATGCAGGGCGGTAGAGAGGCTCTCACAGATCTCAAAACTGAAAACCAAACTTGCCGGAGGCTTATAGTTCCCGAGATATTCCTTCTTAAAGTTGTGAAAATACTACGCAGGACATCACCGTGGCGGTAGCCACGGTTGGGGCACACGTTCGTACGGATGGCGTAGCCCAGGGTTATTTTTTATAAGCGCGGCCGAAGGCCGCCAACGCAGAAAAGTATTCTTTTGCGAAATTTTCGCTAAACTGCATGTGTGGTGAAATTTGTATGGGAACTTTAACAGCAAATATCTCGGGAACTATAGGCCTCCGGTAGGTGGGGTCTTCAGTTTTGTAATCTGGGGGCCCCTCTACCCTCCTAAAAAAAACATTTTTTTCTAGCCGGGGGGGGCTCGTCTAAAATTTACCTATCTCGGAAACCATAAGCCTCCGGCAAGTTTGGTTTTCAGATTTGGGATCTGTGATAGCCCCTCTACACCCATGTATAAGTCATTTTTCTCGTGGCGTGCTGGAATAATGGAAAAATTTACCAATAGTTCGCAGTTTTGGTGTTTTGTTTGGCGGATTTTACAACTTTACCAACAAAAATCTCATAAACTATAAGTTTCCGGCAGGTTTTTATTTCTGTTATAACATCTGTGAAAAAGTTATTTTTTCGGGGCGTGCGACATTAATGGACAATTTTCCCATTTAAGTAGTATACAACCTCCTATTTGCGATTCAACAACGCAGAATCCCGAGAGTGCAGACGATGATCCCACTGCGGTGTCATTAACACGTTTCCTTTTAGCTGGTACCTTATTAAACAAATTAAACAAATTAAATCATTTAAATAAACTTTATAAATTAAAATAATATAATTTTCTCACTTCATTTTCTATTGAATCACATATATTCCCGATTTTCATAGTTTTTTGACTTGAAATCACTTTCGAATTTTTTTTAAATTGCAACCATATGATCGCAAATCATATGTTTTTTCAGTCTACTGAACTCTGCAACGACAAATTTTGTCAGTAAAATTTTGCAGCTTTCTTCTTCTTTGAACTGTCAAAATTGTGCTCTCTTCTGCAAATTTTGACTGAGTTTATGCCTCAAAAAACGCGAATTTGCAGTTTTTTCTGCAATTTGCTGCCGCCGAACGGTCCTATTTTTCTTTGTTTGCAAATTGCTGCAATTTGCAGCCGCCGAACGGACCTATATTTTTGCAGCCGCCGAACGGACCTTGTGTTGGTCTAATCAAGTTGCACGAACTTTTCAGCAAACAAAATTTTTCCGATTGGTCTGTGCCATGATCCAAAAAACCAGGTCGGTCCATGGTACATACACACAAACATGCCGTGAGCTGAATGTCAAACGGAATGTCAAAACTGAAAGGAGAACGAAATAATTTGACATTCAGCTCACGAGCGAATGATGGAGAAACTCAGAGAACGAAGAATTTGACCAATAGTAAACACGAATGTATGTATAGAATATGCAGAAGCAGAGAAATTGGATAGCTGTTGAAGAAAAAGAAGAAGTCAGCTGATCAGAAGAGCCGACCTGTATTGGTGGCAGTGATGGTAGATACTTTTTTGGAAATTCCCTACAGAGCAAGAAAAAAATCCCTACTTTTCCCTACGCTTGTTTCAAAATTTCCCTACGTAATTCCCTACACTTTTTTTAGTTATTTCCATGCAAGAACAATGAAGAAACCGCACGGCAGTAGATGAACGTTTTTTCTTTTACTAAATAATGAAAATCGGCTCTTCTACTGCATACTGCATACACACTGGCTCTCAAAAATTACAATAAAATACTGATGATTTACTGTTTTGAACAATTATTATAATAAAAAAATATATGTATTAATGGGTTGTATGTAACATATATATCGCACGTTTTATGCAATAGGGATTTAACTCGAAATTTTCGATTTCTGGGGTTTTGCCATATATTTCAATAACTGGGTCATGCCTTTGAGTCTAGTCTTATAAAATACTCAAAACGATAAAAATGGCGGAAATAAAAGTGATTTTGTAGTTAGCCGTAGAAGGAAACTCTTTGAAATTATAAGAGCCTATACACACTTGCGACTCAATCGATTAAGCGAATTGGGCTGTTGTATGCAAATCCAACTGTTTCAGTTGTTCGACTAATTGAATGTAGTGTGAATGCTTCCATACATTCCCATGCAAATGTGGCCGCTGTGGTGCAGTGGGTAGAGTGCTCGCCTACTGTACCAGAGGTCTCGGGTTCAAACCACGATCCGAGCAAAAAAAAAAAAAAATTTTTCTAATTAGTAAAAATCCAATTATTGGGTTTTTTAAGAGCAGCGGTCACCTCTCGGCAGTGGGCGGCATACCCTCCAAGAGTATTTCTGCCATGAAAAAGCTTCTCACAAAAAATGCATTCGCCGTTCGGAGCCGGCATAAAACTGTAGGTCCACCCAATTAGTAGGAAAAACAAAAAGGAGCACACCTCGAATTGGGAGGGAAGCTCGGCCATAAAACTCGTCAGAGTTATAATAGCGCCATTGTATTATTATATGCAAATCAAAGCCCGACTAAATCGATTGAGTCGCAAGTGTGTATAGGCTCTAAAAGTTTGTTTGCGTTTTCCCAAAAAAAATTTTTTTTTAGTTAAATCCCTATTGAATAAAACGTGCGATATATAGGTAGGTAGACGTAGGCATATAAATATGTAAGGGAACGAAACATTTCATTGATACTACCATAGGTACAGCATTTCTCTAAAAAATAATTAAAAAAAAAGTTATTGCGTCAAATACTTTGCTTTAGCCCATATGACACTACGTTTTTTCTGGTATTCTACAAGGTTTTTTGTGTGAAGGAGATGGTCAAATACAGTTTTGCGTTGGTGTAAGCGAGCAAGCTATATTGAAAAAGCCAAACGAAATACCAACAAAATACCATCTAGTTGGCCGTAAGGGGAAAAAAAAATCGTAGCGTAGCCAGAGAAAAAAAATCTTTTGCTCCGATGCCCTGATTAAAAGTATCGTGTTATTAGATAGTTCACTATACGGTATTCCCTCTCCAATTACGTCATTGAAGGGTTCGCGATTTAACTCATCTTCGCAGCATTTTCATTATTCAGATCGACAGTCAGTGTTGAAGTGAAAAAAGTTGAATTGAAATTTTGATTTGACTTTGCCAAAAAATCCCTACATTTAGCTATTTTATAAAAATCTGTCCTTCTTTCCCTACGGTCACTTTTTTCCGACTAAAATCCCTACATGTAGGGAATTTTCCCTACGTATCACATCACTGATTGGTGGATCCTGGTCTGTGCTCTAGTCAGGGTTGTTGTGTTCTCGTTGAAAAGTTCATTAGTAAAGTTCATCCTTGATTCATCCATTCATTATCAAATTCTGATTAGCCCAAGTGAGACGTCTTTTTTGCACGTGTGTAAAAGTTAAAGGTTTTTGATTTTCAAAGCAAAAAACTAATTTTCTTGCTTATAAAAACCAATTCCTGCATTTAAGAACTACACGAATAAAAATGGTTAGTGAGTAAAATTTATACATATATACAAATTTTTCTTCTAAAGGGTAACAGTGCAATGAGATAATGCACTTTTATTCTCGATAATTCTACAGCCGGCAGGCAGCAATAGATGGACGAAGTGAAACCTCCGGCCGCTTGCTTGCCTGCGTTGTACAGAGTGTTGTGTAACATGGAAACAAATGGAAAAATGTGTTTGGCTTTGTTTCTTGAATGAATATAAACTTTTATTTATTTACTTTTGTAACTAATTTCCCCCATTTCTTCCAGGCACAAGTTATCAAGAAGATCATCCCCATGTTGGATCGCATTTTGATTAAACGTGCTGAGGCCTTGACTACTACAAAGGGTGGTATTGTGCTGCCGGATCAGGCTGTGTCGAAAACTTTGTATGGTACTGTCGTTGCTGTAGGACCGGGTGCAAGAAATACGGTAGGTTAACCTAAAATTGTGGAGTGCATAGG
The DNA here is from genome assembly GCA_960531455.1 of Urophora cardui. NCBI lineage: Eukaryota > Metazoa > Arthropoda > Insecta > Diptera > Tephritidae > Urophora > Urophora cardui. The sequence goes on from OY482673.1 coordinate 128,443,016, forward strand.
CTGTCGTTTAGTTGAGGAAATAGAAAAGTGAATTGCAATAGAGCTTGTTACGGATATTGTAAATATATATATATGTGTAACATAAATTCTATGTGCAAAAGAAAAGTACGACAGTTATTAAGTGTTGATAAGCTCGAAATCCGACTTGGTTACATTGCAGTATATGACAGGGACATACATGCACATCTTTATACCACATAATTTTATAACGTTGTGAAATTACCATCTTAAACTGGCTACATCACTATTCTACAAACTCGGAGTTATGGTGTTCGGGTATTGCAATATGCGGGTCTCGTAGCTCCCAATTTCTTTTATTGCTACTGTACCCATATCGAACCTCCTTTGTTTCCACTGTAAACCAGCAGTTTTTAGCCTTTATACTGTTATTTATTTATTGCAGAATGGCGTTCATGTTCCAATAGGCGTTAAAGAGGGCGATCGTGTGCTATTACCCGAATATGGTGGTACCAAAGTGGAAATGGAGGACAAGAAAGAGTATTTCATCTTCCGTGAAGGAGATATTCTCGCAAAATTGGAATAGAAAATAAATTAAAATCATAGATACTTTTTTTTTTATAATTGAATATAAAGTAATTTGAATTCTTACCGTTCAAATGTATGTATATGTGCACAGATGATCGTCTCATTTACAAACAAATAAGACGATGATTGGTCATTAATAAGATCCATGTTTCTTAGCTCGTAAATTCCATTAAATCTAGATTTATTTTTGCACCATGCGTGCAAAGAAGCTGGTGTAGTCTTGCTTGTTTATTGAATACCAAAAAAAGGCAAATAAAACGGTTTTACGCCTTGTTTCTGAATATTTACTTTTATTTATTCATAGCGATTTTTTTCTCCTTTATTGTTTGTCTTAAAGAACTTATTTACTTATTTAATTTTATATTAGCAAAACCATAAACTTGGTTCATAACCGAGCGCTGTGTTATGCCGGGCATTGAATCTACAACGGCGCGTTCCCTCGATAGCTTGCAAAGCGCCTCAAATGACCTGGGTTCCCAAATTGCTAGATCAGCCAGAGCTTTCCTGCAAAATGCAGCACGTTACAAAAATCAGTTGATCACAGAATGTTTTCTATTTTCTAATATTTACCTATTCAAAAGTATATTATTTCGCACTAATGCGTCATTGAATGTATCGAATGTGATACCATATTGTTCGCAACCAGCTTGTACACGTTTGGTCCATAGCTGTAATGTTTTGAAATGGTTAATAGAATTGAAATTACATACATACATAATTGTGTAGGGGGGGCAAATAAACTGCTGAGCATGTTTATAGACGTACCTCTTTCATATCCAATTTCTTCAGCTTTCTACCCTTTGTCGCATAGGCCAAAGCGCGGTGTACAGTTCTTATGGCTAGCTGATAACAATTACGTTTGCGACCACGAAAATGCTATAGAATAGAAGTAATTGGTTAATAACAAAAAAATTAGCAAATTACCGAGCTAGTAACGCCGTCTACTTTTTACTCACCGCCGCCAGCCTTAATATTCTTCTCTTGCGCCAAAACTCATCCGGTCCGCGAGAACGTACCAAAAGTGGTAGCGTTGGAGATACCATTTTTACTTATATCCAACAAACTTCTTTAATAAAAGTACTTTCTCAATTTGTTGTTAAAAGTTTACATAACCTGCTTTTATACCTTGCCGAGTGAACTTTTTAGCCGTGTTCTACATACGGTGATCCTAACCATGGTTCAATTATAGAAGGTTTTTGCAGTTAGATATTCTTACATACATACATACACACTCCATGTAAATTGTTTGTGTATTCTGTGATGCTTCTGTCAAAATCATAGCCCGCCATTGTAGAAAACATATTGCGTCAAGATCAAAATTGACATAAGTTTGACATAAGCATCACAATATGAATAAAAAAAATAGAAAAAAGTTTGCAATCAGCTGTTTAGTAGGTTAACCTTCCATAAATTAGCCTTGATCCTAACCCAGATAAAAATTTTTGCATGTAAATGCAACAACAAAGATTTCAGCTCGATTAAACCAGATAAATTGCTGGTTCAATTTTTGATCCGCCCTGTTCGATTTGTTTTTTCCGTGCTGATTTGGCAGCACAGTGCTTTTTTGATTTGGCAGAACTGAAAAGTGACATTTGTGTCATGATCAGCGATGCCGCTGTCACTCCAATTGGAAGATTTCACTCCGATTTTGACCTCCTCACTCCGCCACTCCCTCTTGGACTAAATCACTCCCACTTTTTCATGTATGAAATAATTCAGAAATTTTGAATCAACTTTCAATTTTGTATGTATAAAATTACAATCTGGCAGCGTTATTGTTTACGTCTTATAATTCTGCCGCAGTGGCAACTTTTCACTGATCTTTGTTTTTTGCGCGCTTCCATGGAAAATTTCAAATCAATTGCTCTAAAATGAATAGCTGAGTTAAAATTTATAAAAACACATTGGCTGGTTTTTACATTTTTTTGTTTTCATCAGAAAAGTTTGCCCTGGACCAAATGCAAAAAAAGGTACATTGACAGGTAAGTTATATTTCTAAAGGATACTTTTCCATATTTCATAACCTCATATTCTCTTTCCAGCTATTTTATCAAAGAAGAAAATTCCCCTGCTGCTACAACACAGAAATTGGCCTATGATGTAGCTGTTGCAAATGACCATACTTATGTATACGATTTGGATCCTGTGGCTGCTGCCGTCTGTACGAGTGACTTCGATACTGCTATTTCTGCTATAGTTTCCGATGATTGTAGTGCTGCTGCTATGAATGATTTGCACACCACAGACGGTGACTTCGATGCTGCTATAGTTTCGGGTGATTGTAGTGCTGCTGCTATGAATTATTTTCACACCATATGTATGGTAAATAATTGTAGTGCCGCTGTTTTCTACGATTTTCACACCAAAGACAGTGAAAATAAAGCCGTTCAAACAAAAATTCATCGATAAATGGAAGATGAAATTTAGTTGGTTAGAAAACAAAGATGAGAAAAGCTTCTGTAAAATTTGTGTAAAATTGTTGGGAAATAATATTTCTGATTTGGAAAGGTATGGCAATTCTGATGGTCATAAAAGGGCAGAATTGTCTTTACAAAAACACAAAATACATAATTTATTTAAAAAAAAAAACTTATCCTACTTATATATACATACTTGTACTTTTATATCTAAGACATTTATCTAATGCATAACATGCACTAATTTATGTATACAAAAGTTTATAAACAAATGTGCTATGAATAAAAACACAATTTTAATTTAATTAAATTCATTTCTAATAAATACATATGTCCTTTAATTTTTGCGTTTGCTTTCCCATATTTACATTTCTTGTTGATTTCCTTATTTTTGACATCCCTCCGCAATTTCACTCCGCTCTTTCGTCCGTCACTCCGAAACACTCCGCTATATGTCAATTTTCACTCCGCTCATAAATTTTGGAACGGCATCGCTGGTCATGATTCAAATAAAGAAGATTGTGCACTCAGCCATATTCAGCAAAATATTCATCCCTGAGACTGGGTTCATTTTGGTTAGTACGTCATCAACTACATTATCGACGGGAAAGAAAATTTGCAAACATGTAAAAAATACCTTTATTGAACTATTATTAACACAAATAAATACGCGGCACTTCATTTTTCTTTATTTAAAATAGCTTTTTAATATAAATTTCACAATTATCGCACACAATCTTTAGTTATTAGAAAACCGGAAACGAAACTGGGTGAAAGTGAATTTATGTTACTACGTCACTAAATCAGCTGATTCTGTCAAATTTTGGATGAACGCATAGCGGGACCGCTGAATACACAATCTTCTTTATTTGAATCATGCATTTGTGTATGTATACATATATATACATATACCCTACAGTAAATTTGTATCACTGCAAAATGACCATTGATGATTCTTTGTTGAATATTCATCACTATCGTTTTGCGTTGGTGCAAGCGAGCAAGCTATATTGAAAAAACCAAACGAAATACCATCTAGGCGGTTAAAAACCAACGAGCCAGCTTGTATTTCGGTAGGTTTTTGACATTCGGCAGCTTTTCTGACAAAGTTTTCAATTTGACAACTATAAAACAAATTATATTTAAAATAAAAAATATATGGAAATACAAATTTCAAATTTGCCTCTTGTAAGCTTCTGCTTTGGCCGTAAGGAGAAAGAAAAAGTCCGGAAGGAAAATTATACTGCGCACTGGCTTCTCCTTATAACATGGAATACATAGCTATCCCGCCATGTGAGTTTCATAATTTATTTCAGTAATTTAAATTCAAATTTCCAAATAAATAATTTTTGAAATAGTTATTTTCATTTAGTTTGAAGTTTAAAGTCAATCAAATTGTTTTTGAGGGAGTATTTGTCTTTTTTTCAACGTACAGAATAATTGTTTTTGCGCTATTATAACTCTGACGAGTTTTATGGCCGAGCTTCTCTCCCAATTCGAGGTGTGCTCCTTTTGTTTTTCCTACCATTGGACAGTTTTATGCCGGCTCCGAACGGAGTCATATAGGCATTAGGAAAGCAAACCATTTATTTGAAAAAATTCAGCAGCCTTTATATGAAAGCATTCACTGATGCCTTCTCATGATGAATTTCATCAGTGATTCATAAAGGATTCATTTCAGATTTTTACTGCTGGGTATATGTTGTATATGTTTCTTCTTCTTTTTAGTTCTTTTCAAGTGCAGCCAATTTTCATTATGAGCCGGATTGTTTCCAGTGTTGCCACAGCCAAAATAAAAAATTTACCAAAAATTAAAAAAAAAAATACCAAAAAATTACCATTTTCTTTATAAATAATAAAAATCACACTCTGACTACGAGTTTTCATTATAGTACATAAATATCGCATTTTATATATCAAACCCTTTAACTAAGTTATAACAATAATACACTGGCGCGTTTATAACTCTGGTCGAACATCTCTCCAAATTCGAGGCGTGCTTCTTAACTTTTATTTTTTCCTACAAATTGGGTGGACCTACAGTTTTATTCCGGCTCCGAACGGCGAATGCATTTTTTGTGAAAAGCTAGTTCATGGCAGAAATACACTCGGAGGCTATGCCTTCCACTGCCGAGAGGTGACCGCTATTTTAATTAATTAGAAAAATTTGTTTGGTGTTTGTCCGGACTGCGGTTAGAACGCGAGACCTCTGGTATAGCAGGCGAGTACTCTACCCACTACACCACAGCCACTAACTTACTTACTTCAAAAGTTACTGTGTAACCTAAATCAAACGCAAGTCGTCAATTTAACGCACGCACGCAAATTTTTCATATGCGTTGAACCGAAATTGACTTGCGTGCGTGTTCAGATAAAGAAATAGAAAAATACAGAAAATCAGAGAAAATCTTGTTATTTTGTGGAATATGTACCTAACAGACACGATATCAAAAGCAAGTGTCAATTTTTTTGCAAACAATCACCCACAATGCCTAATTTGAACTGTCACGCAAAACAAAAATTGGGCGTCGAATTTGCTTTTTACGCACGCCGTTCAATTTCGGTTACTCCCATACAAGTTGTATGGGCATGAGAAATTTTTGACAGTAAATTGACGGCGTGCGTTTGATTTAGGTTACACAGTTATACATTTTTTTTGGAAAGCTACGGTTACAAAATCACACAACCCCACCAGCATACTGGTGACAAACGTCGAAAACGTCGGCAAATCCATGCAAAATGCATGGTGGCTGTAGCCTAATGTTTATGCCATTAGCTTACCAACTGAAATATCCGAGGTTCGAATCTCGGCGGACGCCCAGAAAAAAGTAGTCTGAAGAAGAGATGTGGTGATCATCGAAATATATTTAGGTATAACCTACCAAAAAATTTTTAACACCACAATTTTTCTTATAAGATTGTAAAAAAGCTGAAAATTGCAGTACTTAATTAATAAATTTATATATTTTTTTTTTATCTTTAGGATGTCATCCTACTCTATTTGGTTATCCCTTATACATATATGTTCCAAGTAGTTTAGTTTGTCATCTATATATTAATACTCAACAATATTTTTGGTCGTACCAAAATGAAGGTCTTATAGGGCCGTCATAATGAATACTTTTCCGTCAATCCATTTAACAAACAACAGAGTAAAATTACATGAATTTGAATGACGATCGGCACATTCAGTACTTCAACTTTTCCGTAAGAAATATATGAAATTGAAGTATGTGTCAGTTAAACGGAGCCGGATTGACGGAAAAGTATTCATGCTGACGGGTCAATTAATGTCATCGTGTCGGAATAAAATGCATATATATCATATGAAAGGGTGATTCTTCCTTCGAAAACTGAGATTTTCACGTTGTATATCTCTTGAACTATTTGTGTTAGAGCATTGAAAAAAAGGGAATTAGTATATACTAAATGTGTAAAAATTTTCGATATCGAACAAGGTGGATTGGTACCTCTCATATAATGGTGTATTAGCCCGTCTTGGAAAAATTACCAAACCGGGAAAAAAATTACCAAATTACCAAAATCGGTTTTAGAGAAAAAAAATTACCAATTTTGGTTAAAAATAACCAAAGTGGCAACGCTGATTGTTTCAGTAAAAATTTATCTTAACCCAGACCCAGATGCAATAACTGAAATGCCCCTTTTGACAATCTGTACAATGAATTTAAACAGCTGTGATGGTAGAGTTCATTTATGAGGCAGCTGATCAAGTATACAGGGTTTGACAGGGTTACTGTTCGAAGTTGGTTCGAAGTAAAATAAGGTATCCAGACAGGAATGAATGTTCATTCATGGTATCCAGGCGCAGCTGGCAGAATTTCTATACCCTAGTGTTCAAAAGAGATATAATAGCTGCATGTTTTCCAAAACAGTAGACCTGTAAGCGTTGGCGAAGGAAAAGCAATGGGTGAAATTTGAATATAATGTACCCGGCCCGGGTTTTTTTGTGGCGGTAGGGGAGGTCATGTCATCTTTTCATTATTGTAGCATCGTTACGCAGGTAAGAGTTACAATTAACATCCACAGAACATTTCCTGAAATTTTCACTCAGTAATTCTCACTGCTTTGAACATAAATATGGCGGGCCGATTATACCCAAGCCGACCCAAACTAAGTGAACTAAATTTTTTGAAGTACAATCCCCCCAATTGTTTATAAGACCTGTTGCTTCCGTTGCCTGGTGTTGCTAAATCACATCTCCGTCGTCATAGCTTTGGGGTATTTAGTTGCGATAAATAAATGGTAACAAAAATTGATTTTGCATCCAAATTTGCGTAGAAATATTTCACACTAAATATTCAAAATTCTCTAATTGCAAACATATGACCGATCAAAGCGAAGTAGATCAATTGGCTGCTGCAGAGTTGGAGAGATTGCAGAGACAGGTAAATTGGACCACCTATTTCAGCAACTTCGATAGTTTAACAAACCCGTGGTCTTTCATTTCTCTTTCAGCATCGTTCTTTGCAACTAGAACTTCGTAGTTTGCTCGAGGAAAAAGCACGCGAGCTAAAGAAGCAGAATCACTTGATAACGGTGATGCAACAAGAGCATCAAAAGCTAAAGGAGGAGATACATACACTGGAGAGTGGAACGCATGCAAAGAAAAATACGAATGTATGTATGAAGAAATGTGGAATTTTAGTTAAACAAATAGTCAGTAATGTTCTAGCGACAGCTAAATTAGTAGGAGCAAGACAGGGCATTGTGAGTAATAACTCAGCATAGAAATCGTATATATGAAAAACACTAGTATTTTATTTGATCTATATTCTCTTGATAAAACTCTTTACTTTAGTTTTTGGGCTACGAAGGGGGGATGTAGAGTCAGATACAGTTTTGGGAAGGTAAGAAGCCTACTAGGTTCAGCGTACGAGATTTTTAGTATTTATTATATTATTATATCGAGGTTTTACTGTATATACTACTGAATTATTGATCTATGTTCTGCTTTAAATATCAACTCTCACTCTCCCTTTCCAGAAAGAGAAGCGTTTAAATCTGCTACAAAAACAAAATACTGAATTACAGCAAATTTTGCAAGGCGAACGCGTTAAGCTCTGGGAATTGGAAGGGCAGATTAAAAAGGTATCTTGAGTCTCACGAGAAAACACAACAACAAAATAAATAAAAAGTTAATATGTATTCCCATTCACTAAACCTAAACCTCTACCTTCAACAGGTCGAAAAGGAAATCTATGGCTTACGCAGAAACGAAGTGACCGATAGTTGTTACAAGGAAACTATTGGTAAAGTGCAAAAAAGCGTTGTTAAATTGGAGAATCGTCTGGATGTGGTGAATAAGAAATGCAGTGATGTGCTTACAGAAAATTGTAAGCTACGTGATTCGATAAACCATATGCTGCAAGATCGGTGAGCTTTATGAGAGAGACTATGATATTAGAGCGAGAGGTTTAAATACTATTTTCCTTACCTCATTTTTTTCGCTACCACAGCGCCAATTTCAACGAGATGTGGCAATCGATGGTCACACAATTCAATGAGGGTAAAAAATTAATAATGGATTTAATTGATCAATCGACAGTGGCATACGATTTGCGTGAAGAGCTATGCAATAAGCTGCAAGTGCTTAAGGATCGCAGTGAGAATGATAAAATAATGCACATACAGGTGGGTTTAAAATGGTTACACTTATCTAGGGACGACTGTGGGGAGTTGTGTTGCCAGAGATTTGCTAAAAGGGGGTTATATTTTAAGGTATTTTTGGGTTGAAGCGTGTGGGAATTTTTTTTTATAGATCAGCTGTATTGTAGCCAAAGGATGACGGAAAATCGTTCCACAATACATCATATTCCTACCCTGTCGGAAAAGAAAACAACCAAAAAGTAATACCTTAGATCAGCTTTTGTACCTTCGCGTAAGAATTTCACCAAATCATTTATGGGAAGCTCAATTAAAGCACAACACTTCGGACTGTTTTTCTGATCCTTGTCTCTAATGTACAATTTACATTTCCTTCCAACTCTAAAAACTTATTGCTCCTACAGGAAATGCGCGAAATGCAACGTCGCCTAGAACACGATGCAAAGCTACAAAAATTCTTCGACATCAAGGGACAAAAACGCATCAATCCCGAATTGGAACAACGTGAAGCCAACAAAAAGCTTGCGCTGAAAGACAACTACGAACGACAATTGGAAGAATATAATGCAATAATAGATGATATTAAAGAGCTATACGGCGTAGAGGACACCGACAGCTTGGCGGCACAATTTAAAAGGCAAGAGGAAGAAAACTTTGCACTCTTCAACTATGTAAATGAGTTGAGTCACGAAGTGGAGACACTGAATGATACAACGCAGGAGTTGAGCGAGGAGATTGGTAAGGTTTATGTGAGACTCTTACAAATTTAAAGGATATGGAGGTTAGATAAGGTTGTAGTTTTGTTTCTTGCTTACAGAACAACAAAAAGCCGAACTTGAAGAGAAAGAGCTGAAACAGAAGAGCGAAGCATTGGATTATTTGAATAGTGAATTAGAAAAGATTGAAACTGCTGCAGCGGAAGCTAGCGAAAGGAAATTAAAGCTTAATACACGTTTAGATCAGATGTTGCAGGGTATATTGGATATTTTTAAGTGAGTATACTAAAGAAGAGAAAATTTTTGTAGAACCAAGGACTGAAATGCAAACTACAGGAAAAGTCTGTTTTTCTATCCACCGAATGTATTTCCTTTTGTTTTTAGTTACCGCAAGTACTATTTTAGTCCTTATGATTTGAAATGAGCAGTTTCCCTTAATCGGACATAACATTTGTTTTATATTTCTATCTTTTCCAGAGTCTTATCTTGCGACGATGCACCAATTTTAAATGTACTGAGTTCCAAAACTGTTCTTAGTGTTCATAATGTGAAACTTTTCGTTGGTGTTATCGAGCGTCGCATTAACACGGTTATCAGTAATTTATATGTTGATGATTCTTCGACTAAAGTTTTGGCGCGCAGAGATCGTGTACCAAAGTTCAATGTTAAGGATTCGGCAAAGAGCAAGAAATAATAACTAAATGGGATTTGAGTTGTATAATTGCAAAAGGAAGAGCTAAAAGGCAATATTTAAGTATCAGAGCTGTTACAATAATTAACGATATATGTACATACATCCATACATGTGTAGATTAACAATAAAGGCTATCCGCTAGGGTTAAAAAAAGTTTGCATTTATTTTCTTAATTTTATTACTAAGAGTAAGCAATGCTAAAGGCAGCAGTAAAGGAAGACCTCCTCTTCGTTCGGAAGATCAGGTGGAAAGCGAAGCGAAGCAGCAATGGGAACTTGACTCTAGATCTTTTTGTCGGCAATTAACAGGTGACCGAGTGTAAAAATTGGTTTACCCCACACCTCGAGGTTCTTGACCAAAACTACTCCCTAAATTTCATCACGTAGAGTGTGGTGAATATCTTGCAATAAAGTCCTTTGCAATATTTCTTTTTATCTAAATATAAAAACATCAATTTTTTCCTGTTTAGTGTTTCTTGAAATCATAAGATTTATTGAAGTTAGATGGCGATATGGAGTTTATGGAGAGTGAAATTTGAATTTGGGACTAGAAAATTTCTAGTAGAAATAGCAGCAGATTTTGAATTGTGATGCCCAGGCGCCCATAAAAACAAGCAAGCAATAGTCGCAATCGAAATTATATATGTACATACATATCCATACCCACGATTCGCCAATTACAGCCATGTATGTATGTATGTCCTCAAGTATAAAATGTACAAACGAGACAGCTTATACAAATGAATGAGAATTGTGATGCCCAGGCGCCCATAAAAACAAGCAAGCAATAGTCGCAATCGAAATTATATATGTACATACATATCCATACCCACGATTCGCCAACAGTATTGCCGCAGCCTCAAAAAATTTGGTATTAAAAATTGATACTTTCATGGTTTTTTTCGTATCACCGAAAATTTTTTGGAAAAAAACCTTAAATTAATCAAAAAAGCTGTTTTCGGGCTTTTAACCCGTATAAAAAATTGATACGCCAATTTTTTTTTTCGTATCACCGAAAAATTTTTGAAAAAAATTAAGATTAATAAAATAAGCTGCTTTCGTGTGTTTAACGTGACATTGTTTTTTTATTACATTTACCAATATAAAAATATAAAGATAATGAATACTTAGGTATCATTTTAAATTTTTCGAATTCAATATAATCCAAGAGAATCATAAAAGCTATTAAAATAATGGTTAACATAAAAAATTCAAAACTCCATATACAAAGCACGTAAGAACTGATCAAGAAAGTTTCGTTAGTCAAATTATATGAGTTCTTGTGTTTTTTGACTTAAACTTCGATTGTTTTTTATATTTTAGTTTCTTACATTCATTTGTTTTAAAGTAATAATAATAAATTATATTAGATAGATACATATATTAGATATATATATACATATGTGACAGCGCATAGAGAAAGGGACCTAAGGGTAAAAAATCATTTTTTTTTTGATGTGGACAACATCTGAGCATCGAATGAGACCGATCCCATGCCCCAAAAAAACGCTCTTTGCTCATGCCTGCCATGGGCAGTGATGCCTACTATAAAGTTTGATAAAATGTTGCCCATTTTAGGTATTTTCAAGACTTTCACAATACATATTTTTCGCGGCAAACACAGATTGTTACAATTTTTAAGAAAATCATAAAAATGAAAAAGAATAGGTTAATATTCTTTGATTTTGATTAAATTGTATCAAAATTATTTGATGCTGATTAAAAAGGTATCAAATTTGTTCTACGCCAAAATAAAAAGTATCTACGTATCTTGGGCTTAAAAAAGTATCACATTTGATACGATTGTATCAAAACGGCATCACTGTTCGCCAATTACAACCATGTATGTGTGTACATATGTATGTTCGTAAGTATATATATGTAGGTATTGTATGTACTCGTACAAATGTACAAACGAGATAGCTTATACAAATGAATGGGAATTGTGATGCCCAGGCGCCCATAAAAACAAGCCAGCAATAGTAGTGATGGGCGAGTCTGAGATGTTTAGAGAATCGAGAGAATCGCCATCGTTCTACAATCACAATCGAGTCAAAAGTTGACTCGCTCCTCGACTACACAAGCGAGATGTTTTTGCGATTGTTCCGGGTCGGTGGACCGGCTGTTGTTTTGATGATATGTTTTAGTCGATAAAATAAACTGAATGAGGATAGTTGATAAAGAATGTAGGATTTTTAATGGAAGTGAGGCAAATACATAAATAAATTAACCAAATTGAAAAATATGCTATACATGGACGCTGTATTTTTGCAATCACAACTAAAAGAGTGTCGTGCATAATAATAATAATTATTTAAACATTAATAAATTTTCTGAAGTGAGACGCGTATGAAACAAATTTTACGAGTAGCAACAACAGCAATAGATTTGTACCACTCTGAGGGCCGTTTACTCAACATCTGATTAATTTAATCGCTGGTTAGTTTGACGTAAATTGTATGGTGACCTGTCAAATAAATTGCTTAACCGGACAAAAATCTGTGGTTAAGTGCTTAACCGGAGGTTGAGTAAACGGCCCTGAATGTTTTTTTTTTTAACAATTTTGATATTCAAGCGGCAACAACAAATGTTGTGTATTTTTTTCAGCGAGTCCAAGATGTTGTAGGGTTGCTTTGAAAACGAGAGGAATCGTTGGCAAGTCCGAGATGTTTTAACGATTGTTTCGACTGACGGCCATTTACGACTTGACTCGAATACGAATGAAAACCATCGAGAGCATCGAGAGAATCGAATAAAACATCTCGGACTCGCCCATCACTAAGCAATAGTCGCAATCGAAATATGTATATTTATATAGCATTATGGGGTCTATACACAGTGCGTCTGACTCGCGAGTCATCTTTGTACGTGTCACAGTAAAATATCAAACTAATTTTGATTTTCTTGAGTCAATGCTAGAGTCATATCGGTGTAACTACTACATGCAAATTTTCACTAATACACCTAAACTGACTCTTGAGTCAGACTCATCGTGTATAGACCATCCCTGCAAAAAAATGTGTGATCAATCCCGAAAGAGATTTGTCCTCGATTGATCTCTTTCGAGAACAATCGGTCCACAATTAGTCCCCGATTGTTCCCGTACGGGTATAAATGTAGACTAATTGTAGACCAATTGTTCCCGAACGGGTATAAATTTAGACTAATTGTAGACCAATTCTTCCCTAACGGGTATAAATGTACATTAATCGCTTTTATTCCGAACGGGTACAAATCTAGATTCCTTAAATGTAGACATTTTACAAAAATATGCAATGTATTTAAAAAATTGTAGAACAACCGGTAAAACGAATTGAACACCCTTTTTTAATAACAATTTTAACAAAATGTTATTTTAGGTAACATTTTTTTAAAATTTTATTCATCATTGTTATTAAAAGAAAGGGCGTTGAATTCATTTTACCGGTTGTTCTACAATTTTTTAAATACATTGCATATTTTTGTAAAATTTCTACATTTAAGGAATCTAGATTTGTACCCGTTCGTAATGAAAGCGATTAATATACATTTATCCCCATTCGGGGACAATTGTTCTACAATTAGTCTACATTTATACCCGTTCGGGAACAATCGGGGACTAATTGTGGACCGATTGTTCTCGAAAGAGATCAATCCGGGACAAATCTTCTTCGGGATTAATCGCACATTTTTTTGCAGGGTTGCGATTAATCACGGACACGTCCCGGATTAATCGCATTTTTGAAGGGTTGTGTTTCTCATTAAAAAATACAACAGGATTTCTAATTGGTCGACCACGGGCGATACTATACGTATACATATAATATAATACAATGCCGCTGATGTAACTCTGACAAGTTTAAAGGCCGAGCTTCTCTTTCCAATTCGAGGCGTGCTCCTTAATTTTTGTTTTTCCTGATATTTCCTTATAATTATTCTTAATGTAAGAAGTTAACTTCTATCACGTGTACTGTACTACACGCGTGTTTGTTTTTATTATTAATTTATTTATTTCTGTATATTATTTGTCTATTGTTTAATTAATACATATGTACGTACATATGTAAATCTTAAGTAAAAATTTAGCATACATAAATATGTGTATATGTATGTATATTTAGTTTAAATTGCATTTGAAATGAGTTTACAACTTTTGACATGCAAACATTTTGATTCATTGTCAACTTTTAAGGCAAGTAAGGTGAAATTAAAGCTTAAATACATGCATAACTTTGTCGTTATATATTACATTAATTAATTAAGTTTTTTTTTTGTTATTTTCAACTTTACTTTTTAACAATTTGTGATTTTTTTAAATTTTAATTTCATACTAAATTTCATGTGCAATTTATTGCCTTTAACAATTTACATACAGTTCAAACAATCAATCTAAAAATCAATCACATCGTCACATTGCAACATCATCACTTGGCTATAAGGCAGCACTGCAAATCAGCATATTGTCAACACACCATTATCGCTACTCGAGCTCAACACGTTGTGTAAAGCCAAACAGCTGATAAATTAATCAAGCCGTTTCTAAGACGTAGCTGTTTAACTCAACTTCTACACAACTGTTGGCAATTGTTGAGCTCAACAGTTGCGGAGCAGCTTTGTCTTAGAAACTCACCCAATAATACACCGCTATATTGCAACATCACCACGTTATATAGCAAAGCGATATCACTTCACCTCAAGTGTTTCTTCTTGACAATGGTGACTATTTTAATGCGCAAAAGACTTGCTTGCCAGTTAATGACTTAATTTTGCTAACATTTCTCATAAAAATGTGTACTTTTTTTTAAATGTTGCTTTTTGTTAATACCAAATTATTACATATTTTTTTTATTATACAAAGTTTGTTAAAAAAAGTTTTTAAATGAAGCAATTTTAGACGTAGATATGCATACATAAGTATGTATGTATATATTAAGCGGATATGTTTTTATTACTTCCCTGCAAAAAATGTGCGATTAATACCGAAAGATATTTGTCCCGTATTGATCTCTTTCGAGAACAATCGGTCCACAATTAGTCCCCGATTGTTCCCGTACGGGTATAAATGTAGACTAATTGTAGACCAATTGTTCCCGAACGGGTATAAATGTAGACTAATTGTTCCCTAACGGGTATAAATTAGAGCTCCAGATTTTTTTTGAACATTTTCGAGTAGCCCGAACAAATGTTGTTCAAATGCTCGAACAGTCGTTTGTTTGTTTATTACCCGTATGTTTGTACGGGCATTTGAACAATTCGGGCATTTTGAAGTTTGTTTTTTTCTTTTGTTTATTATTTTTTTTCTTCTTCATATGTAGTTGTTTTTATTTTTGTTTTTTCGATACACATTTTTTTTGTTTGTAAGCTCGAATGCTCGAATGTTTGTACGGGCATGTGAACAACAAATGGGCTTCAAACAAAAACGATCAATTCGAGCTGTTCGATACCCGGGTATCTAGAGCTCTAGTATAAATGTAGATTAATCGCTTTCATCCCGAACGGGTATAAATGTAGATTAATCGCTTTCATCCCGAACGGGTATAAATGTAGATTAATCGCTTTCGTTCCGAACGAGTACAAATCTAGATTCCTTAAATGTAGAAATTTTACAAAAATATGCAATGTATTTAAAAAATTGTAGAACAACCGGTAAAAGAATTGAACACCCTTTCTTTTAATAACAATGATGAATAATAATTTTAACAAAATGTTGCCTAAAATATTCTATGAAAAAATCCTTTACATTACGCTCATATAATGCATACTCAAAACTTACAATTTTTTCTATTTATTGAGATTTTATTTTTCAAAAGTAAAACATTATATAATCTTTATTTATATATGCATGAACATTTACAATTTTTTAAAGATTGTTATTAAAAATTGTCTTGGCGAACAACTTGGAAAAATCTACATTTGTACCCGTTCGTGCTGGAAGCGATTGATCTACATTTGTACCCGTTTGGGTTGAAAGCGATTAATCTAAATTTGTACCCGTTCGGGATGTAAGCGATTGATCTACATTTGTACCCGTTCAGTATGTTAGTGATTAATCTACATTGGTACCCGTTCGGGTATACAAGTTGAACAATTAGTCTCTTCATAGGACATGCTCGAAGCGCATGTGAAATTTTTAGATATTAAGGCTGAAATTCCAAATAAATTTTATAATCACGAAAAATCAGTAAGTGACTAATATTAAACAAAATTAATTTGTATATTTGTGTTTATACATATATATTTTTATATAATAATTATTATTTATACATATATTTTTTTATTTTTTAATTTGTGTTTTATGTATAAAAATGCATTAAGTACTTTTTTCTTACTGCCAACATTCTCTTTCACTATACAATTAATTGTCTTTTTTCTATATTAATATTAAAAAATACATAATTACACATAAGAAGTATTGTTTTTGTTGCTTTTGCATTCAATATATGTACCATAATTAAAAAGTAATAATATTAACTAAAGTAATTTTTTATAACTTTTACATTAGTATAATTAAAGTAGTGTAAATTTTCCAAAGTATGCTCAATTTCAATTTACCGTTGAAATAAACTCCAAAATTTATAGCTGGTCACACGCTTTGCCAACGCCGCTGCTGCGCTTGTATTTGTACTGGCTGTGGCTGGTGATGCCGATTTGCGATTATTGATTAGTTTTGAACGCATTTGTTCCTCCAGCAACTCTTGCATGTCCATCTGGTTAAGGAGAGAGGGGTAGAGAAAACGTTTAAATTTAAAAGCTAAAAGGGTTTTTTTGCAGAAAAGTTTTCGAAATTGTCCCCACAATTTTTCTATTTCCTCCCATATCACTCAAATGTTTTTAAATTTGCCTGAATACCTTCTTCCTTTGCCCAAGTATACTCACTAAATTTACCCTATTCTATCTAAAGCTATTTAGATTTCCATATACAAAAACCCAACTTTTGTTTTCTTTTATCCCCACAAACTTACCTGCCACTGCTCCAACTGTTGCGACAACTCAACTTTCTGTTGTATCGACTCCAACAGCTGGCTATTGGCTTGCATTAAATCTATGCGCGTCTTGGCCAATTCAATTTCGGCTTTTGTGCGTCGCTCATTCGCCTTATCGCGTTCAGTTTGTGCTTTGGTCAACAGCTCATCGCGATCGCTGTTATCGATAAGATCACCGCGCGCCTGATCGCGCTCTTCCTTTACGTTGTGCAGCTCGACATCGGTAACGGTGAGCTGACGTTGAGAGGGACAGAAAGAGAGAGAGAGAGTTAGAAATAAATAAAATAGATTTTAGTTCTGGTAGTCTTACCTTCGCCTCCAACTGTTGTATCAGCTGATGACTACGCTTGATCTCATCCTCTTGCTCCAACACCAAATTACGCGTCTGATCGAGCATTTTACGGAAATTACCAGCATCCAAGTTTAGCAGTAGACGCGTCAGTTCATCGGACATGGCCGATAACATACCCGCACGAAATTCAATAACCTCAGTTTGATTTCCGTCCTCGCCAGTACGACTTGACGTTGAAATTGTATTATCCATGGATTCCAAGTCCAACGATATGTCTGAATTTAAACCTATGGAGAAGAGAGGATACATTTTTTCATGCCTTACTTTTTATTTTACTCTCACTTTCTTTACACTAGAGCGTTCTTACTCACCTGAGTCATCATCATGCCCGATTTTTAACGAATCCACAAGCGATTTCAGCTGTATATAGACCGAACGTGCCTCTATGCATATTTGACTGGGTTTACCATCCGAAAAACTTGAAACATCCTCATCGCATTCCATTTCGAATTGCAATGACTTCTTGCTGGTCGCACTTGAATTGGAGTCCTGCAAAAAGAACAATAGTGCTTAGAAAAAATGTCACTCTGATTTTATCTTCTCTGTAACTTACCGCTCCCAAACGTTCGCTGAGCACATTATTTTCACGCTGTGATCTCTCGAGCGCTTGCAGCGTTGTCTGTGGGCAGGAATGAAAATGTGGTTATTGTTTACCTTTCACAAATTCCCTAAGCAAATATACATACATATATATGTCGTTCCTTACCTCCAATTTGGTTTCCTGCTCTCTTGCATGTCTCTCAAGCATATGTATTCTATCCGAAGCCTCTTCAAGTGCTGACGTTAATGATTCCTTTTCATCTTGTGCATGTTGTAAACGTTTCTCAAGATCATGGCGTTTTTCTGTGGTGAGGTTTAACTCGGTTTTAATGGATTCCAGGCTGTGGACATGTTCCTGAATAATAATAAAGAATTGGTGAGTAATTATTTACTAAAAGAAGTGTTATCGGGATTAAAAATAAGAGAATCAATTCTCAAATTTCGAGTTTAACTCAGAGGCAACAGAACGTATTATTTATTGGAAAAGAACTCTCTCTACACTCAGAAAAAAAATCATCAACACGATTCATGTAAAATTAACACGATCGATCTTTACACATAGAACAGCAACAATTTTTTTCAAATTACACGATGTTTGAAACATGATTTTGGCTTTGTAACTGTCATCTGAAAATTTGGTAAATTCAACCAAATTTTATTGTTGATACAACATGAAGAAATTTTAAAATATACAAGATGATTCAAATATAAAATTTTATTCCTAAATGTCATTTGGAATTTGGTTTATTTAACATGATGATAGTGTCAATATAAACTAAAAAAAATGTTAGAAAAATGACGTCCCAATTTTAGTGTTAATACAACATGAAAACAAATGTGAAAACAACAAGAACCACAATTAGAACTAAAATTTGGTTGATATAACACGAAACAATGTTCAAACATAAACGTCATTTGTAATTTTGGTTTATTCAACACGATCATAGTGTCAATGTAATCTAAAAAAAAGTGTTAAAAAAGAACGTCAAAACTATTTTGAAACATACATAAAGTTTTTGATCATTTGAAGTCTGATTTTCGTGCAAAACGCAATTATTAAAAAAAAAAAAAAGGAAAATTTTGTGCCGTGGCAGTGATGCGAGTTTAGCATCATTGTCAGTTCGCGATAGTGGGTTTTCGATTTATATTTTCAGTTTGCAGGTGAGATAAAAGAGGATTACATTTTTGTTTCTAAAAGTATTTCATGTTCAATATTTTATTTTTCCTCTTCATAGGTTGCAATATCACGAGGAGGTTTTTTAGCGAATGGGGGTTTGCGTGCAGCATGCGGTTGTTGCATAAGCGGCCAAACATTACTCGGTGCAAGTGATAGTACTATCGCCCATGTATAAACTATCGCCGGTACATTTGAGCTCGTATGAGAAGGACGCCTTCAATTTGGTCAGTTGTGTGGGTGATGTACGAATGTGCTTAATTGAAGTGATGATTATATATTTTATGTTTTATATGTTTTTTTTATTTAAAAAAACAAATTGTACAATCAACAAGACTTTCTAGTTAATTTAACAATAAATTTAATGTAAAATCAAAAAGATGTTATTGTTAATTCAACAGGACCATTTCGTGTTAATTTAACCAGCTTTTATTGTAACATTAACTAGTTAAAATTGTAAAATCAACAGGAAGACTCAATACTTTTTAGTGTTGATTCTACAGTTGTCATCCTGTTAAACTAACACTTGACAGTAGTGTTAAATTTACACGATTACATGATGGCATACATTAAGCATCGTGTTGAAAAAAATTAACCACAAAATTTGTTGATTTTTGGTTGATTTCACACTGTTTTTTTTCTGGGTGTAGAGACTTTTAAAACCATTTAATGCGAGACAATCAGGTAGTGAGGGCTAATCGAAATCATGATTGAACTTTCATGCCATACCAGGGCCACGTTTTTGGCAGTGGTAGTTTGGCACACTGGCAACAAAAAATTTTCGATCGAGGAGAGTTATATGTATTAGAAGAGAGCAGTCCACTGTTTTTGATTGCCTACTTTCTAGTTCTCAGTTCTGTGCTCTGAGCTGAGAAATACTCTGATTATAAAAAAATGTAATAAATTCTATTAGTACTTGTTCTTTATTTTGCTCTAACCTGCAAACTGGTATTCCTATAATTGTACTGATCCTTCAATTCCTGTATCTGTGACATTAGCTTCAGTTCGGTGGCGCGTGCTTCCTGTATTTGTTCGGTGAGACGGGTATTCTGATTTGTCAACTCATCGATCAATATTGTTTTCTCTTTTTCCGCTTGGCGTATTGCATTCTCTTGTGCTTGCAGCTTATCTTTTAGCTCATTGAGATCGGATTGTAATTCGAGAACACGCTGATCACTCTCCTCTTCGGCAATGGCGAGCTTTTGTCGTAGAACATGTTTTTCTTGTTCCAATTTCTGAAAGTGAAAATGAATTGAAATCAGAGATTGAAGATCAGTGTTGAGAGGTGCAGATGTGTGTGATGATTAGTCAGCTGTGATTATACATACATACATATAATACTTATTTACATATTATGTATAAGTTGGGGCTATTGATTTAAATTAATTTTAAATTAAAAGGTGAGAAGTAAGCAATAAGCGAATTAATGATTCATTTGTAAACAGGTATCAGATTATCATGAGGCAATGCCCGTTCTGGTGTATAACTTAACTGATGCGAAACATCTCAATATTAATTCTTAAGAATTTTCAGAGCAGTGGCTAGAGTGCTCGCCTGCTATGTCAGGGGTGTCGGATTCTAACCCCAGTCCGGACAAACGCCAAAAAACTGTATCTAATTAATTAAAACCCAATTATTGGGTTTTTAGAAATAGCGGTCACCTCTCGGCAGTGGGCGGCATACTAAGTGTATTTCTGCGATGAAAAAGCTTCTCACCAAAAATGCATTCGCCGTTCGGAGCCGGCGTAAAACTGTAGGTCCACCCAATTCATAGGAAAAACCAAAGTTAAGGAATAGACCTCGAATTGGGAGAGAAGCTTGGCCATAAAACTCGTTAGAGTTATAATAGCGCCAGTGAAATTAAGAATAACGAATAAGTATATATAATTTAGTATTCTATCTACATATTTCTATGTACATTCATGCATTCATATATTAAATCTTAGAAGCTATACAAATATTTTTCTATTCTACCACAATTGGCCATGTGGACCAGCACAGCATTGCAGTATTAGTACAAGTACTTTTATATTGTGTATGTATACCCTTTTAAGTGCATTGTTTAAGGTCCCCACAAACAGGAGCGATACGATACAGCCCACACAGCAAAATCGTGTAGGACGCGATACGATTTGCATATGTGGGCTGTATCGTATCGCTTCTGTTTGTGGGGACCTTTATACCTTTATAATACGAGTAAATTAGAGTGCGTTTAAAATTCAAATTAACGATATTTTACTGTATCGCCCCCTCAATCTGTAGTAGCATGGTCAAAGATATCACACATAAATTTTGGTCCCGATTGATGACGATTTAGTGGTGTTTTAAGGGGGTCAATGTTCAGATTGCCATAGAAGGCTTACATTTTTAGTGTCGCATATGGTAATCTGAAATTTGACCCCCTTGAAACACCAGTAAACCGTCATCAATCGGGACCAAAATTTATATTTGTTATAATTGGGTATAGAAGTATTAATTTTGGGTATTAGATAATTATAAAAAAATATTTTGATTTTTTGACCCTTCATAGAGTTTTCTGAACTTTGACCTCAATGCGCCACGCCTTAACCGCCACCAATCGGGACCAAAATTTATGTGTGATATCTTTGATCATGTTACTACAGATTGAGGGGGCGATATAGTCTTTTTATGAACTTTTAAATTTTTCATACAAATTAAAAGCACCCTAGAGTACATACATACTTATATATTTGCATTTTCCTAAATAAGCTACAACTCCTAAACAATAGAAAATTAAAATACAATAAAAAAAACATATTTTTTCATTTAATAATTTGCACTTGTTCATCTGCCACACAAGGTTACCGACGCCAACCACCCAGCTCATATTTAACAATTAAACAAAAAAAAAAAAACAAAGAGGAAAAAATATAAAAAAGATATAAATAAAACAAAACAAAAGAAAACACAAAATATATGCATAAAAAGAAGATAGAAAAAACCAGAAAATAAAACACAATAAAAAAACTTTTTGCGAACTTTTTTACTTCTCTTGTTTTTTTTTTGTTATACACTTGTTCATGACTTCATATGAGTATATTTGCATTTTTATTTATGTATATTAAATATATATGAAATACATATTAAATAAGTACATACATACAGCTGAAGGTGTATCGGCGATGTGTCACTTGATTATATTTCTGTTATATGACAGCATCATCGCGTATGTGTGGCCTTTTTTGCAGCGGAAGAGGGTAAATAAATATGGGAAAGCGGATATGTCGAAACCTTCTTGTCGATAAATTTCAAATTTATTGCATCGTTTTTTTTTCTTTCATTTAAAGCTATGAAATTTCAATTTGGGCGAAGAGGATGTACATTTTTTGCTTGTCTATAGTAAGTATTTGGTTGTTGGGGCATTACAAAACTTATAAAATATAAAAATTTCTCTCAGATACCAATCACATACTATGTAGGCTCGCTAAAAGGAACTCTTCTTAGGACATCAGTCGGAGTTAATGAGTTCTAAATATGGTCGCGGCATGTGTTTGTGAGTTTTTTGAATCTACAGATTTGCTATAGGTCTTCTTCTCACTTTATTTGGAACTTCTTCTAAAAACAGTTCTGAGAAAATGGTGGACTTCTATGCATTAGACCGAAACTTGAAACTTATGCTGCGCAAGAGTGTTCAAAACCACGCCACTGTGTTTAAAAGTGCTCAATTTGTAAATTGAGAATTTTCAATAATAGATAAGTCGGTAACATCATTTTTTCAATTTTTCTTAAATAAAACTGGCCAATAGCTCATAAAAAATTCACATAAAATTATCATCATTTGATATTTTTGCTTTATCTTAAGTTGTTATAATTATGAATTACAATTAGATAACATATGTACATATGTATGTAGAGTAAGGTTAACCGGTTATCAGATACATATCTACCTATGTGCACACAAATGTAAATCAAAAAGTCATAAATAGCGCCATTTGAAAGTCCCACATGAAGTAAATTTTAATAAACTTTGTTTGTAAATAAATAAACAAAATTTGATTAATGTTTAATTGCAATATATGGGCATATGTACATAACCACGAATCAGTTTTATTCAGCTTTAAGTTAGAGTTCTAATTAAATTCCTAAATCTAAGAAACAAAAAAAAAAATTATATAAAAAACACAACTCTTTTTAAGACTTAGTTATCTAGCACCAAACGCGCTCTGTACGTTTCCTGCTAAAATCTAACTTTAAGACAAAGTGAATGTCTCATAGCAATCTTATAATACTTAGATTGTATCGTTGTCTTAAGAATAAAATTTTTAATGTATGTACATAAATAATTTTTGAAAGCTAAAAAAAACTAAAAAATGCTTAGATTGTCGACAAAAAACATAAATTAAACACACAAACAATCACGAACAACCAACTGTCAGCGAGATAGCCTGTGGTTTTAGGCGCTGAATATTAATGTGCAATTAAATGTTTGTTTATACATATAAATTATATGGTTTTTTAATTGAATAAGAAAAAAAAATAAAACTATGCTTAATGATCTCCATGACACACTCATCTGCCAAATGGCATAATAATTCACTCAAAATTTGCTATGCTTGTCCCTGTTGATTTTTGCAACCTTAAGCGAAAACGCTAAAGGCTTGACAGTAAATGGAAGGGTGAGAAGGATGGTACTAGTAGAAAAATCAAAATGTAAAAGTTAATTAGTAATTCAGTGTAATGAATATGTAAATAATATAATGGTGCTCAAATATATAATTTAATTAGTTATTTTGCATTTTGAGTCATTTGCTAATTGGCAAAAACACAATTTGCCAATCAATTGCTACAATAACTGCATTAAACACTCAACAAATATTTACTTACAAAAGAGAAACTAAATGCATGACTATAAACGTGTTATTTATGAGGTGAGTCACACTGTTTCGCTGATTTAGGTGTTGAAATTTTGAACGTGTCTTTTTTTATTTTATGTATATAAATACATACGTGTGTGTATCTATTTTATTGTATTTTAGTTACATAAACGCCTAAGTGTAATAGTTTATTATAAATAAATAAATTTTTTTACAGCATTTCGTATTCTTTTTATATCCGTATTCTTACTGCTGTTTCCGTATTCGCCTTATATTTGTATTCGTATTTTTTTTTGTATTATATTCTTGCTCGTATTCATATTCGGATTTGCAATCGTATTCGTTTTCATATTTGTATTCGTATTGGTATTCGTTTCCGTATTCGTATTTTCTATTCGTACTCGTACTCGTATTTGTATTCGTATTCGTACTCGTATTTGTTTCGTAATCGTATTCGTTCTCTTATTCGTATTCGTACTCTCATTCGTATTCCCATTCGTATTCGTATTCGTATTCGTATTCGTATTCATATTCATATTCATATTCATATTCATATTCATATTCATATTCATATTCATATTCATATTCATATTCATATTCATATTCATATTCATATTCATATTCATATTCATATTCATATTCATATTCATATTCATATTCATATTCATATTCATATTCATATTCATATTCATATTCATATTCATATTCATATTCATATTCATATTCATATTCATATTCATATTCATATTCATATTCATATTCATATTCATATTCATATTCATATTCATATTCATATTCATATTCATATTCATATTCATATTCATATTCATATTCATATTCATATTCATATTCATATTCATATTCATATTCATATTCATATTCATATTCATATTCATATTCATATTCATATTCATATTCATATTCATATTCATATTCATATTCATATTCATATTCATATTCACATTCATATTCATATTCATATTCATATTCATATTCATATTCATATTCATATTCATATTCATATTCATATTCATATTCATATTCATATTCATATTCATATTCATATTCATATTCATATTCATATTCATATTCATATTCATATTCATATTCATATTCATATTCATATTCATATTCATATTCATATTCATATTCATATTCATATTCATATTCATATTCATATTCATATTCATATTCATATTCATATTCATATTCATATTCATATTCATATTCATATTCATATTCATATTCATATTCATATTCATATTCATATTCATATTCATATTCATATTCATATTCATATTCATATTCATATTCATATTCATATTCATATTCATATTCATATTCATATTCATATTCATATTCATATTCATATTCATATTCGTATTCGTATTCTTATTCGTTTTCGAATTCGTATTAAGATTCGTATTCAGATTCGTATTCGTATTGCCATTCCCATTCGTACTCTCACCTGTTCGTATTTTTTCCCTATTCATATTCCTTTTATTTTCATATTCATTATAGTACTTGTGTTCATATTAGATTTCGTATTTGTATTCGACTTAGAATTCGATTCGATTCAGTATTCATATCAGTATCTGCATATCCGTATTCGTATTCGATTAAATAAACTGCCTTATCTGAAAACTGCCTAACGATTTCTTTGAGGAAAACTCACATATTACGTATACGCAGTGGTTTCCATAGCATTGAAATGAATGACAAAGGCAAAATGGTGAATAACCTAAAATTAGCAAATCATCTGCGGTCTCTAGCCTATTAGCTCATCAACCATATCGAGCCGTATGCGCCGGAAAGATGTAAAGGCCATGATTTCCGATTTTCACTTTTTTGTAGAAATGGCTTACTTGTCATCACCCACACCTTCTCCAGAAATTTTATGTCTGAAAAATGTACCGTTATGAAAAACAATTTTGATGTAAGTACATAAGTTCAGTTTGTTTACTTTTTTTGTTAGTACGAAGTGGCTTTTACATCTTTTTTGCTTTTCAAATTATTGAAGACTATTGACAAATAAACAAATTTAACGGGGTTTTGTTGGAATTTAACCAAGGGTTTTATCACTTTGAAGACTTCTACTGTGTATTTTATTACATATCGATGACCAATATGGTTTTCTTGTGCGGCATATTGCACTTTATTGCTCCATAATTTTGGAATAAAGTTCTAACCATTTCACGAAAGTTAGGGTCCCTTTTGTTACTGCTTAGAGCAGTTTTAAACAAACTGGTTGTGTATTTCTAAAATTTCTCCAAAATTAATTTCTTGAATTTCGATAATTTCCCTCCAAACGTAGTTGCTGAAAGTGATGAACATGGCGGGAGATTTCATCAGGACTTAATAGTTTTTGAAAGGCGATATCAAGGATCTTGGAACAAGGATATGATGGGAGATAAATCCAGAAAATTACAAAGGAACAGCCAAAAGTACTTACATCCCTCATTATTTATCCTCTCCTTAAAATCGCGAAATGCATTAATTTTTTTATTCAATTAATCCTTTATCCTATTGATCGCTATTTTGAGAGACATTGTGCACTTCAAAAGTCATAATAAATGGAAAGAAATAATGTTAAATGTTACTCTTAATAAAGTTTTATAAAGAAACGGAAAATGCTAGGTTAAGAACTCTCAATAAAAATAGGTAAATATAAATACTGATAAATCCCATTATCGCAAAAGTAGTCTCAAAATGTTCCCATTTAAATTCTTTATGGGATAGATAGGAGTCGGATCTGAAATTCCTTACACAAACTGAGATTTTTTCATACTTTTTGCCATTGTAACCAAACTACTTGACCAATTTTTAAGTGCAAAGGCAAACAATTTGTATTAGATGCCAAATCGCTACGGTGGCTAATACAATTTTTTATGCAATTATGTATGTCATGCAATGTTTTATATACGGTTTTTTCTACATTTTTACCGATATCTCAGAAACAGGGTCTGCCACAAAAATATGGATATGCTATTCGGGATCAGCGTTAAATTTCGTTTTAGAAAAGTACCTATAGTTTTATATTTTTGGCGGTTAAAGTTGATTAAAAATTGTCGAAAAGCAAAAAAAAAAAAGAAATCGAAATAAAGAAATGAAAGTAAAAATTTTTTTAAAAAACCCTCTCCTGAACATTTTTGAATTTGGCCTTTACATCTTTCCGGCGCATACGGCTCGATATGCTGGGCAATATCTATTGCAATTTGCAACACAACCGAGCCAATAGCCTATGCACGTAACAATACCCATGCCCACAAATGTGCTAAGTACCGCAATGCATTTGCTTCGGTTCCCTGCTAACTTAACTCGAGTTGAGGTGATGAGGTGAGCTAATTTGCTACTGTTGTTTTTTGCACAGCAAAAGCGTGATTTTGCTCATTTGTTGCTTTACGGTTTCTTTCTTCACCTTTATTACCTATGGCTACGCTGAAAAAGAAACGGGAAGTCATTGTTAAGCCTACCATCTGCCCTTTTTTCAAACTGGTATCTACTCTTGTTGCTTAGCTTGTTGATGAATGGCCGATGAACTTCCGTAGCTGCGCTGTAGATACACATGTATGTATGTATGTAGCAGAAATGTTGCTGAAGAAGCCAAAATAAATCGCACCACATTGCGCGTGAAATGGAAACAGAGAAAGTACCGGAGGTGATAGCAGCAGCGTGCGCTGATTTTGATTTGCCTGCGGTAGTCGGCTGTTGGTTGCTTTTTATTAGTGTTTTCTTTTTTCTCTTGATTTGATTTAATGCCTTCAAGCTATTGGGATGCTTCTTTTGTGTGTTGTGTGTGTCTGTTTAAAAGATTTCTTTTATGGTATTTGGTTTATGCCTATTTTATTTATGCGATACATGCATACCAACAAACTACATGCATCTTCCTCCATTGCCATTGTGTCATGTCATTTTTCCATTGTTACACGTGTTGGCTGCCGTTGCTCTAACTATCTGGTATGTATTTGATAGCATTTTTTCCCCCATTTTCCTTTTTTTGCTTTTAATTTAAACTTTATTTTTATTTACTGTACTATATAATGCAAATTGCTGCAATTGTTGCGCTTTTAATTTAACCCGTCACAGCTCACTATATGGCTTTCATGCGCTGACAACTTCAATTTAATTTACAGCTTCGCTGTCAGCGTATGCCATGCTATGCTCATTTATACTTTCCTGCAAATAAGTATGCATGTACATATCTCTGTATTATGTGCATTTGTTTGTAGCTTCTAGCCATCTGAGTAACGGTTATACTCATTTCTTTCTAGCTTATTGCCGCTTGAGTAACGGTTAACTATGATTTTTTGTTTTTTGCGTGCGCACATGCTGCAATTTGTTTCGCTTAAGCAAATTACAATTAGTTTTGTTAAAGAGTGATAAGGAAACTTGCATTTTGCTTTTTTTTGTGCTGTCACACTGTAGATCAGGGATGGAAAACGGGTTTTCTGATTTTGTACTAATTGAGCAAGCAAAATGTACCAAATCAAAGGAAAATGTACCATCATTTTTGGTAGCATATTTTTTCTAAGGACTTTTTTTACTTGGAATGTGCTAGAACCCAGTATGCTTATAACGCTCCTATTCTGCGAGCCTTACGAGAATTCAATGCGATCTCAAATTCTTTAGCATTTGATTTTTCTGCATCTAAGTTTTCTTTTAAAGTATTACTTAATTAGCTGTTGCCTTAATTATTCTAATTTTATGTAAGTATATAGTGAATGAAATTTATTAATTTCTAGATTATAGATTAAGTTAACTACTAATTGATTGTATTTGTTAACTTATGGAATCATAAAATAAATAAATAAATAATCCCAAATTATATCTTCTTCTTTAGCCATTCAAAATATTATTGCTTTTCCAAGCAAAATCTTTCCTCTAAAAATAACAATATAAAAGCTTAAATTCATATAAATTTTTTATTAAATAAAAAGTTACTTAAACTAAAATTATTTTAAATACACAGCCCCATTCAATGCAAAAATATTTCACAAAACAAAAACGTTTTAGGTATATACTCAAATTTCTAAATTTTTTAAGGCTGTCGTGTTCTGCTAAAGCTCTTAACTCAGCATTTACTATGTCTATACGTTGGCAAATTCATGAAATCATTTCGTGAATTTTCGCTGCATAAACGAATTTTGAATTTCGCCATCTTTTCATGAAATTATGAAGTTCAAGTCCGGCAACGCCAAACCAACAACTGTTCATTCAGTCAAGGCCGATTTAACAGGTAGGCTGGGGGGCGAATTCAGAAATGTCCAATGTATTTTGTTATTGTAATTGGTAGTGTAATGTCAAAATTATATTTCGCCGTGGTTAAATTCTGAATTCGCTTGTGACTCGCCCATTCCCATTGGCCATGATGTAAATTCGCTTATATTTTGACATTACACACTACCTTTGTAAATAAAAAAAAGTAGTTTCAGAATTCGCCACCGAGTCTACCTGGTAAATCTGCCTTGACAGCTGATGTCCTTAGAACGTTGCCACTTTTTAAAAAAGCTGTATTTCATGAGTTCATAAATGCTGCATAATCGAGACCATTTTCGAATTCATGAAATTAAGAGTGCACGAATTCTGCCGTATAAACGTAGTAATTAATTTGCTCTATTTTGTCAAATTCACGCTTTGGAAATAACTCTAAAATCAAAGGGACAATACTATTTGTTTTGTTTTAATAGATTTGGGATGCAGTGATGTATTATTTGATAAAAATGTACCAAATATGTCAGCGTAGTACCTATGTACTTTTGGCTACCGGAATGTACCAAAAAAAGTACAATTGTACCACATTTTCCATCCCTGCTGTAGATATGTACTTATTTTTTATATAGCTCAAGCATTCTTGTTGCTTAGATGTGAGTAGTTTACTTTTGCTTTGAAAGCTCTGAATAATGAATATTCTTGAGTACTTTACTGAAGCTATTCTTTTCTTTTTAAGAGTTTCACTAACGAAAAACACAATAAGGAAACAATAGATATTTTCTATAGAAATTTCAAAAGCCTTTTTGTTCCTAAAACTGTGTTGGGGAACATAATGATACTTTTGTTGCTTTAGCTCCTGGTATGGGGTGACCCTACGCAGGCTTGTAAACGAGCTTTGTGTTGGGACAGTGTCGTGTGGATATGTAATATAAAAGGTAAGAAGAAGGTAATGAAAAAGAAGAAGAAAAATAAGAAGAAGAAAAAGAAGAAAAGAGAAATAAGACGAAGAAAAATAAGAAGAACAAGAAGAAGCAGAAAAGGAATAAAAATCACAGAAGTAGTTATGAAGAAAGAATTAAGGAAGAAGCATAACAACAGCAAAGGGAGCAATAAAATAACCCGAACAACAACAACAACAACAGCATGAACAACAGCTACAACATGATCAAAGTAGTAAGCGAGGGGCAATTAA
Source organism: Urophora cardui (assembly GCA_960531455.1). Lineage (NCBI taxonomy): Eukaryota > Metazoa > Arthropoda > Insecta > Diptera > Tephritidae > Urophora > Urophora cardui. The sequence continues at coordinate 128,473,279 of OY482673.1, forward strand.
TGTGGAGACTTTATAATTTTGATACTTCAAGAAAACTAATTTCATAAAAAATACAGTCATAAGGTATTATTAGTTTTATAAACATACATAAACATAATGTCGGTTTTTGGGTTATGGGTGGCAAAGCGCAAAATATTTTCAACGCGTAAACCTACATGAACAACTCGCTGGTCTAAAAGCGTTCGCTTATCGGCTTTGGTATTACCAACAGAAAGCATATATGTACATACATACATATGTATGTACATTTGTATTGCTTAGCGTTTATTTGCTTTAAGTCAATATTACGAAATTAACTCTTGGTTTTATTTTTGATCTGTTTTTTTCTTTTATTTTCATTCATAGGATATATCCCATTATTTGAGCATTTCGCACAATTAACGTTATTACTATTATATGCGATTTTGTTTTATTTTTTTTTTTGCTTTGTTGATTGCTTAAGCTTTTTTCTTCAATCACTTTTGACGATGCAATGCCTTGACTTCATTATTTGCTTGGCTGTCTGTCTGTCTGCCTCTCTGTCCATTTAAGTGGTCACTCACCGGCGAATTAATGCATTGTTTTCTGGTTTGGTAGCTGCCGGTATTAGGCGCCAACGCATTGATAGCATTTAGATACGTTTGTCTGTTTGCATTTTTATGTGTGTATGTGTGTGTGCGAAAAGAAGACCCTGTAAAAAAGTGTGCGACGAGTCTCTAAAAAGATTTGTCCGGGAGCGCTCTCTTTCGGGTACAATTAGTCTACAATTGTTCCCAATTGTACCCGAACGGGTACATATGTATACTAATTGTAGACGAATTGTACCCGAAAGGGTATCAAACGGGTACAATTAGTCGCACAAATGGATGTGTCGCATTTGCTACCTGTTCGGGTACAAAACGGGTACAATTGTGCGCTTTTGCTACCCGTTCGGGTACAAACTGGGTACAATTAGTCTCTTCATAGGACATGCTCAAACAAAAGAGAACACTTCAACCCATATAAAGAGATACAAATGGGTAGTAATCGCATGCTCCCTTGCGAGTTGTCCCGGATGTATCCCGGAGTGATCGCATTTTTTGCAGGGGATGCGCAGGAGGAGTTGGTAGTTGGAAGTTGGTAATCAATGACCGCGGCAACTAAAAAGCAATTAAAATAGTTTTGAGTGGCAACAATGCGCGTTAAAATAAATAAATCATTACATTTGATTTAGCGCTTTTTATAACAAGTAGCGCTAGTCATACAAATCTTTTTGTATATCCAAGCAAATACATATATGAAAATTTCACGGGAACACACACCTTTAGAACATTTTAAAGAGGAGCGCAAGAGTCTTTTGGCACCTTTAATTTGAAAGTTTTAGATGTTTGGTTGTTGAAAATTAAGTTAATCAATTTAATCTTTGGTATTTTCCAAATATCATATTTTTACTATCGGTTATATTGTGTATGGTCATCTTCGTGTTTCTCTTCTGAATTTTCACCACATTAATAAATAGCTTTGTAGACATTCCTGCGCTTAATAGTCCAACTCTAATGCACCGTATGCGAATGCGTGTGCATATGCGCATCTAAACGTTTTCATGCGTGCGGCCCTGACTGCTCCAGTGTATGCGCATGGTTGCGTCTGTCAATTACACTACATATATACAATTCCCGACATTGTTATTTTTGAAAATACATATTTTACCAATTCGCGAAAGATTCAATAAAATGTATAATGGATGACGATTTAGAATTGATATTAATTATGATAGGAAGTATTATTGCCGCATATACGGATTACTTTAAAATTATTAAAAAAAAAAAAAAAAAAACGTACCACTGGGGTAGGTATGTGATTTGTAATTGGAAAGGGAAGTTAGTGTTTTTTTTTTTTAATTTGATGAAAACCCGTGAAGTGGATCAATTCCAAATTAATAATAATATAATAATAATAATAATAATACACTGGCGCTATTATAACTCTGACGAGTTTAATGACCGAGTTTCTCTCCCAATTCGAGAAGTGCTCCTTTTGTTTTTCCTAATTGGGTGGACCTACAGTTTTATGCCGGCTGCAAACGGCGAATGCATTTTTTGTGAGAAGCTTTTTCATGGCAGATATATACTCGGAGGGTAAGCCGCCCACTGCCGAAAGGTAACCGCTATTTCTAAAAACCCAATAATTGGGTTTTAATTAATTAGAAAAAATTTTTTTTGGAGTTTGTCCGGACGGGGGTTAGAACCCGAGACCGCTGGTATAGCAGGCGAGTACTCTACCCATTGCACCACAGCATATAATTAATAATTATTAATCATTTCTAAATATATTTAAAACCCCATTTAATTAACTTTTCTGCAGGCAAACAAACTTTCACTACTTCCTTTTAAATCAATTTAACGAAATTTTTACCAGAAAATATGTATACCGATTTAGCAACCAACTTAATATTGGTTGCGAAACGCATAGAAAACGCATAGAAGTAGAAAATTTTCAACTTAGCTGCATTCGAATGCGTGTTCGAAATCATCTTCGAATTTTCTATGCGTGTGGTGCATTTACATCCGTGCCACTGGAGTTTGCCTCATTTAAACACAGGTATGCAACACGGCTGTCAGTGACACGCACACGCATACGCATCTGCATACGGTTCATTAGAGTTGCACTATTAATGCTGCTTTAAATGCATTTTCTAATTTTTTAATGTGCTTCCTAACATACACTCATACATATGTATGTATGTATATTACACTTTATAGAAGCAAATACCGGACTTAAAAACCAACAAACATGTGTATGAGCCCATAAGCACATGTGCATAGCTGCACTGACATGTTTTTGTGGTGAATCACGCATCGCCTTTTGAATTAATTTCCCATTTATTTATTTATTTTGTTTTCGTTTTTTTATTTTTTTACAAAGAAAATTGCAAAAAAAAAATTCCAAAGCGCGTGCAAGTGTGCATGTGCATAAGTGTGAATTTTGCGTAATTAGGCGAGAAATCGCAAAATTTATTGCCGATTGCAGCAACAGTGCTGCTCCTATACACATGTATATATGCACATGCATGTTTATACACATGTTTAAGGGCATTGCTGGTTGGTTGTAAACAAATAGGAGCAAGCGTACGTAGACACACTCCAACGATTGCTGTTAGTGTGAATGTGCTAATTTTGTAAAATTTATGCAATTTTCGCGCTAAAGAAATTGTAAGTGTAATAGAGAAAAAGCAAAAATATATGTACATAATTAAATATGTATTGTAAGTGCCATTCACAGTTGAATAGAACTACCTACAAATAAATTATGTACACAGTAAAAATTTTAGTTTAATTTTAATTCCATTTTGGTATTTACATATATATAACAATGCCAAAAAAGCATAAAATTAAAACCATACTGGTTTAAAAAAAAGAAGAGAATATTGAGAGACAGAAATTATTTTTGGTGTCAAATTAATACTTCTTGGAATTAAATCAAAACCAAATTTTCATTATTTTTAGAATATTTCTGGTATTAAAAATAGTTGAAATGGTATAAGATCAATTCAAAATTGGAATAAATTCTATACTTTTATGGAATTAAATTAAAACCAAATTTTGATTATTTTTATAATATTTTTGGTAATAAAAATAGTTTAAATGGTATTAAATATACACTCAGAGAAAAAGCAAGCTAAATTTCAGTATAGCGGGCTTGAATCAAGCCGAAACCGTTATGAAAGTCTGTTAAGCTCGCAAATGCTAAAATCAAGAATATATTCTCATTTTTAGGACGATATTTTTTGAGAATAACAAGCTTATATAAACTTATTTTCAGCATTGCCCAGGATTGATTTAAGAAAGTAAAATCTTATTTGAAGAATGTTCAACTGTGTTTTAAAAATATTTATTCTTGATTTTCCACTTTTTCGAAATTCAAAATTCGAAATCATTTAACCCACCTCACAAAAAAAAAAATAGAAGTGGTTATTTCAATGAATTGTATTTTATTTTGTTTTATTATCAGAAATGTACATACATGCGTATATATAGTAATATATATAATATACAATTCATTTTTTACATACATATACTTTACATATATATATATATATATATTCTGCACACAGTGTATATTACAAAACTAGAAATATGTACATATTTATGCAAAACAGGTCTTAAGGTAATATTATAATTGAATCGGCAATTTCGAAAAGGGCCCATCTTTGAACAGTGAAAGTTTACAGAAAATGAAAAAAATTTATTTCCTAAGTATACTACACAAAAAAAATATTATTAGCAATGGAAAGATATAAAAATATTAGAATGTTAACTTTGTTATATGTGTATTATTTGATGTTGATTTGATGACCCCAAATTCCTAAAAAATCCGAGATGTGCCCTTTTCGAAATTGATGATTCAATTATAACCACATACAAAAATTTTGGAGGATTTACATAAATCTAAAAACAAATTCAAAAGATTTCTCATAACAATACCGCTACCTTGTTCCGTCTGAACAACAGAACATACCCCCATAGCCTAGACAGTGCATAGAAGATGAGTGGAATCTCTGAATTCAGCTGCCAGAACAGCTCGATAGTGATTCACGTAAAATGCACAACAGCGTTGAGTATGATACTTGGAAGACGTCCAATATATTTCATCATAGAACTAAACACACCAATTTGATTGATGCCAAATGCGCATGACACACAGGCCTGTGTGAAATCGGCTCCAAATAAATGCCTGTTCCATGCCAAGGAAAACCATAATGGAATCAGCAATTTTTGTTTGGGTTTCTTCATGTGATGGAAAGTGGCCGATAATAGCTACATCCCCGATAGTTCTTGTTCCGATTGTGAACCCTTAAAGGGATCCCAGAAGATGGTAATAATGGTAACAGACGCAGTAATACAAGATACATACATTGATAAACCATTGATACTTCCAAGATTTCATTGTCTGGGGCACGATTCAAGTTGCCATGACCATTGGAACCATGCACACAAAAGTTGGCACAGCAAAACTGCAAATCCTCTTAGGAAATGATGGCGTATATTTTATTTTCCATCTCGTATGCAAATTTTTCTTTTTTTTTTGTTAAAAGAATTTTTCGTTTAAACAAAAAAAAAGAAACTATTGAAAATTATGTACATATGTATGTATGTATGTATCTTTTCAGAGAACACTTGAACCTAGTATTCTTAAATTAAGAATTTCATTCTTAAATCGAGAATATTGTTCTTAAAAAAGGGTTTTATCTTGCTCCAAGAATGAAATTTTGGTTTCAAGATTAGAGAACCTTAAATTTTATATTTTTTTCCTTAATTTCAGTAGTCCTTAAAACAAGTACGACATAGCTTGATTTTAGCCCGCAACTTTTCTCTGAGTGTATCCGAAAATTGGAATAAATTTTATACTTTTTTGGATTTAAAAATAAACCCTCATAAAATTTCCAGTGGATATACTGAAAATAACCCATTATCTCAAAGATTAATGAGAAATTGAATAACGTTAACATAGTTTATTTACATAAAAATCTAAACAGTAGTAGCAAACACTAAAGTACCTTATACATATATCGAGCCCTAATCCTCATAAAAGTGTATCCAGCAAAAAGTAAATTTTACAGGACACAGTTTTTTTAATTTGTTTTGCATACAGTTTGTATGCAGCCTTGAAATTTATTTAGTCTCTAGCTTCGAAACTGCACATTTCACGGCTATGAAATTTTGGGAGTTGATGCGATGTGATAATAAATTGTTGATTGCCATAAAAACGCTGAAATCGATCATTTTGTTGGATACACTTTTATGGCGGTTAGGTCTCGATATATATATGTACATATTGTCACTTTTATACTAATATCGTATTTTGGAGATGTCCAGGTAAATTTCGGCACCGTCGCGGTTCCTGCAGTGATACTGAAAGAGGGACCCTCAACTGCCTTATGACTGAAAAAATAAAGCAAAATTTACCCTCATGGTATTTAATTAATCTCCTGCATTACTTACTTGATACAATTATTCGATTCGGGCCATTTATTTGAGTAGATTTACTTACTCCTCCGGATTGCTGTTTTAGAAACATTTTGTTTGATTTTTTTTCTTTTCTAATAATTTTTTTTAATACTTTTTTTTGGTTTTGATTTCAAACCAAAAATACTTTCATGGTAATATAATTGAGAAAGAGAAAGTTCTTTATACTTTTCAGGATTTGTTTTTAAACCATGAATGATTAAACTTCTTTAGAGAGGATTTTAATACTTTTTAAGACTTTATTTTAAAACTACTTTGGAATAAATAAAATTATAAAACTTCGCATAGTTTAAAAATAAAACTTTTTGGTATTAAAATTCAAATATAATTCCAAGAATGATTAAATTAAGTACCAAATGATATTAGAAATAAACTATAATTTTTTACTGTGTAGATATGCATGTATGTATGCATATGTAAACACTTTAGTTTGGCAATTAAAATTGCGGGAATAAGAATGTGTGTCAATAAATGGATTTTATATAAGTATAATTTGCCTATGTATGTTTATTTTACGTTAAGTTATAAAGTGCAAGTGAGCTTCTTTAAAAGATAGTGACAGGTTTCAATGTTTATTCATATGTTGTCATCAACATGCCTCCTATGACAACAAGCAACAAAACCTTTTTCATAAACATGTCGGCGTCTTGAAAAAACGAATCAGTCATATAAAAGTGGTGAGTTGTACGAATATTGGGCCAGAAAATTGCATTACAATAAACGATAAAGGTAAACATTGAGCAGCATAAATATGTGTGTGTAAAATATGGTAAACCTCGATATGTATACCAATAACTAGAGCATGTAATTAAAATTCCAATAACTTTAAATAAAAAAAAAGCACAAGCATGCATACAGACATAGGTAGAATGTATGTACATACTCGTACGTACATAGTATGTACATAAAAACAAACAAATGCACTTATTTAAATTTTTATTAGCGGTTTTATACGTATTCGCATTGGCAATACTATGGCATATCAAATTTGATCAGTGACCTTCCAATGATCAAAAACCAACAATAACTAAAAACAAAACTAAAAAAATTACTCATACAACCAGTAACTGCAACAACAACAATATTAAAACTATTATTTTGTAAATATTAAATGACCGAAACACGAGTTTTTAGCCAAGTTAACCAACAGTGCAATTGGGTCGTGAATAGCACAATAATGTTTGTAGTTGCTGTTGTTGGGCGGTGTTAAACGCGGCCAAATATCGAAGGGCGGCGCAAAATTTATGGATGTGAAATGAACTAAAAGCTGACAAGCATAAAATATTTGCTTATGATTATTTACGAGTTGTGGAAATTGCAGTACGTGAGTTGTTAATAGATGGAATGTATGGGTGCAGTGAAATAACGCCCGTGGATTTAACGCCCGCGGGCGTTTTTTCCTTTCTTGAAAAAGAAATAATTCCCGCGGGCGTTATTTCGTTTGATCCATGGGCTTTTTTTCTCTTTCGGAAGGGCAATTAAGCCCGCAGACGGGTTTTTTTAAATATGGTGTATTAGGGAAAAAAGCGCCGCAGGCGAAAAATTGGAATAAAAAATCGCGCGATTTTTAATTCCAATTTTTCGATTCTTTCAATTTTTTTTAAATCCCCTTCTAAATATTCAAATACTCAATCAAAATAAACAAAGCTTCAGTAAATTTCTATAATCATTTATTAGTAACAATTTTCAAGGTCTCTAAGTAAGTAAATATTTAAATACGCAATCAAAATAAACAAAACTTCATTACAAACATATTGGCACTTTCAGACCACAATCTAAACAAATACTCATATAGAGTTTTCAACAATTTGACGACAAACCGGGCACAAAATATTTCTATTGCCATTTACGATTGCAACCTTACTGTGCTCTCCAAAGCAATCCGCACACAATTTAAAGTGATTGCATGGGCTTAAGAGAACATCGCGTGGCTTGGTAAAACAAATAACACACAACAACAAGCTTTGACTCTCGCAAAAACTGTCCGCCGTTTCTTCATAGTCAGAACAATCCATTTCGGATACATCAATGTCTTCTGTGTCACATGTCTTATTTTCGGGATTACTCATTTGATTCGCCTGTGGCGCTTTTCCCACTAATACACCACACTGAGAGGAAAAAAATATATGGAGGGGTCAAAGAAATTGTTTACCTATTTTGAACACTACTTTCTTTGTTTTGAGTAAATTTTCCTTAAAACATTTTAAAAGGTTTATAAAATATTGTTGTTACATGCGTTACCATGGTTTCATATACTTGTTTTGAAAAAATTCATACATTAAAATAATGAAAAATTCTTTAAGCGCCATTCCATTCCCAACTTTCCTTGTTTTGAAGACTTGATTTCTTTAATTTTGAGAAATTAAATTCCCATACAAATCCCCATGGCAACGAATTTGTTTGAATGTTTTTTTATGTTTTTTCCACATTTTTGAGAAAATTTACACAAAACAAAGAAAATTTTGTATTGGGACGCGTGTTCAAAATAAGGAAAATTATGTATGTCTTTGATCGAGAGAAATTTTTTTTTTTAGTGCATATTTAAAAAAACCCCATCTGCGGGTTAATTGCCCTTTCGAAAGAGAAATAAAGCCCACATCGCCGAATAAGGCGCGGGCGTTCTTTCCCTTTCTGAATGGAAATAGAACCCACGGGTTTAATTTCGTTTTATTCGCAGGCGCTATTTCTTTTTCAAGAAAGGAAAAAACGCCTGCGGGCGTTATTTCCTTTTTTGGGAAATAACGCCCGCGGGCGTTAATTCCACGGGCGTTATTTCACTGCACCGAATGTATGTATGTAAATAGATTGTCGAAGTGATGAGATGGCTTAGCAAAAAATGTGATCTAAAAGTTTGATATGGGACATTCCAGCCAAAAGAGGAAAACAACATAAAATTTAAAATGCTACTAATCATTCCTATTTATTCAGTTACCTGTAACTAAATATGTATATTTTCCTAATCTGGTAACAGAAATATAGAAAAATATGTAAAAACCCAAAATTTTTGTCCATAGAACTTTGCCTTCACACCTAATGGCCTGGTTATGCTACCAATCAAGCTGGTCGAGCACCGTGTAATTGTTGTTGTGCACTCCGACGGTGAGAGAATTTTCGGACTCTCACATCCAGCAAATTTGCTGTGTGAAACAGGCAGCCAGCAGTCGAGGTTTCGGGGGTAATAATGTGTTATGTTGTGTATGTGTTCAGTAATAATCATGTGTTATGTTGTGTACGTGCGCTCCAATCATCAATGCAAGCATAACCACCTCTCACCAATCACGAAATGTTTCCGATTTTGATTGGCAATGTTGATTGGTACCATAACCACAGCATAACTATTTTGCGGAAAAAGTTTGCTCATGTTTGCATTGCTATATTAGCTATATTTTCATTTGTAAAAAAAAAAATTGCATGTCATTCAAGCAAAGCAGAGAAAAGTTTAAATAATTGCATCACAAAAAATTAAAAAAGGATATGTGATTTTTGCGTATATCTTCATATAATTGATTCATATGGGGTGTCCCAGGAGTCACACGAAAAGGCATACAAATTGGTCTGGTAACCTCAGGTATGACCCTATGAAACCAGATATTTATCAAAGTAAGGATTAAAAGGCTGTTCACCGTCTAAATACATTTTTTAAGTTAATAGGGTCATACTGTGGTTTCTAGACTATTTTGAAATATGTCCCAGGAGTCACACGATTCTGAACTCTAATGTATTAGGGCAAACCTGTACTTAAAATAGAAGATTCTGAAACGAAATCTTGAAATGTTTTTAGTTTTTATTATATAGTTTTAAATAATTGTTTCTAGAGATGATGAATTCGACTTGTTTTAAATAAATATCACTGCTCTACAGCCAAAAAATACTCTAAACGCGACCATCCTATCTATATGTAAAATCGGTCGCTGATTGCGAAAATATGGTTCATTTTTAATTCTATGGGAAGGTTTTTGAGATATCGGCAATTTACCGTTATTTGGCCAATGCGCGACTTGGCTGTATTTACTTGATCGCCTATAACTTTTCCATTTTACCATGGATTTTCTTCGTTGATAGCTTATTTTTTGCTAATGGAATGGAGCTTCACATAAAGGTAAAAACATTGGTTTTAAAGATATTGCCTGACAAAATCAATTTTTTCTTAAAAAAATCTTAAAAAATCGAAAAAAATTTAAATTGAATCGTCAAAATGTCAGAAACTATAAGAGATAGAGAAAAATGTTATAGAAGCCACGAAAAGTAAATTTAATTTTCTTTTCCACCTCAAGGAAGATAGCTCACTGCGTCAAAGAGATATACAGGATTAAGTGGAGCCATTGGCCAAATAGCGGTAAATTGCCGATATCTCAAAAACCTTCCCATAGAATTAAAAATGAACCCGATTTTCGGAATCAGCTACCGATTTTACATATAGATAGGATAGTCGCGTCCAAAGTACAGGCAAAAAATTTCATTTTGTGATCCAGTGTATTTAATCAGAACTTTGAAATAAATATAAGTATTATTTTGCATTCACTTTATTTTTTTCATTTAATTGGCTTGGTTTCAATTCTGCTGGGAGAGATTTATGAGTAACTTGGTCTAAAAGGGCTAAAACAATAATAAAACTGATTTCAATAATCTAGTATATTACATATTTCGCACTTGTCCCAGGAGTCACAAAAACTTGTCCCAGGAGTCACAATTTTAAATATTGAAAATAGTTAATTGAATTTGAATATATAAAATATTTTTATAGAATATGGTACTATGCAGTATGTTTTTTCGACCATATACAAATTGTAGGTGAAAGTTGAATAGTTGATCTAAAATTCGTATTCGTGCTCATAAAGGTGCAACAAAGGGATTTTTCGGTGTCCCAGGAGTCACACTCATTTACTGAGTAGTTACAAAGCTATTTGTTATTATTTAGCCAATTCTTTTAATGCATTTGTTGTATTGGATATTTATCCATGTCGATAAATATATTTCATAGCAATTTAAGTCCCGATGTCAGTTTTATAATTCAAAGTTGACTAAGCTCTGGAGTCAAATGTCCCAGGAGTCACGATGGAATGTCCCATATTTTTTTATATTTTATTTTATGAATTCATCAATAATGAAATGGCAAATGAAAAGGCAATGTTTGTTGGCCTTGAAAGTTGATTTGTTAGAGTGCAGCAATTGAATAGTTAAATGATTCAGTTGAAGAGCTAAATGATTCATTTTAAGAGCTATAATGAGGAGTTATAGCGAGCTTAGTTAAGATGCAGGAACTCTAAAAATTTATCCTAGATATGTACATATGTATATTGACATGGAAATACCAATTTCTGCCATGGAAAGAGCTCGCAAAAATGCTTAACGAAATGAAAACATTTTTTAAAAGTTTTGAAAGAGAAATCAAGAAGAAGACAAGACAAAAGATACCGAAGATTGCACATCGCCGAAACCGGTTTAAATTGACAAGAGATGACGGAAATTCGTTGAAAATACATAGCACAAAGGCAACTAAAAGAAAAGAATACATATACTGCGTAAACACCAACATCAACAAAATCATCAATAAGTTAAAAACAACCAAGTAAAATAAAATAAAATTGGAAAACAAAAACACCAAACGCCGAAGACATTAAAAAAGAGATAAAGTAAATTTAAGTCTACAACAAAAACACTACAACGACGAAGTAAACACATCAAAAACTGAACTAATTTCCGGTCTAACAAATAGTATATACACTAAAAAAAAAAATTTCTCTCGATCAAAGACATAATTTTCCTTATTTTGAACACGCGTCCCAATACAAAATGTTCTTTGTTTTGTGTAAATTTTCTCAGAAATGTGGAAAAAACATAAAAAAACATTCAAACAAATTCGTTGCCATGGGGATTTGTATGGGAATTTAATTTCTCAAAATTAAAGAAATCAAGTCTTCAAAACAAGGAAAGTTGGGAATGGAATGGCACTTAAAGAATTTTTCATTATTTTAATGTATGAATATTTTCAAAACAAGTATATGAAACCATGGTAACGCATGTAACAACAATATTTTATAAACCTTTTAACATGTTTTAAGGAAAATTTACTCAAAACAAAGAAAGTAGTGTTCAAAATAGGTAAACAATTTCTTTGACCCCTCCATATATTTTTTTTCTCTCAGTGTAGGAAAAAAAAGCAATAATGCCCGAATCGCAATTTGGCGTTAGGTCGGTCGCGCGTTGATCGTACCTCAAAGCCGCTTCACACTGACATTCGATATTAGATATTGGATTGCAAACATGTTCACTGCCACTAACATATTTTCTTGAATTTTTTCATAAATTTCTAATTTTTCATCGAAAGAAATCAATTCGAATTTATTTTATGTCAAACGCCCGACCTAGTAGAGAAATGTTCAACTCAGGCGTTATACAGGGTTGCAATAAACATACGATATTACAAAAATTTTACGATCAAACGCTTGAGGTCACAATGCGATTTGCTCCATATATTTCCATACATTTCTGCTCACTTGTCAGAAGCGCGACCGACCGAACGCCAAATTGCGATTCCGGCATAATACATAGATAGCAAGAAGAGTAAGACAAAAAGAACAGCAAGATAAAATCTTCCACGAAGCTTTAAAATTAACTTTTTTTGCTTGCAAAAGTTAGTAATTAATTTCTTATAAGCACTAAGTACAAACAGAAACATACACTCAAAAAAAAACTTCTCTCGATCAAAGGCACATTTTCCTTATTTTGAATACGTGAGTAAATTTTCTTAAAAATGTGGAAAAACATTCAAAAACATTCAAAAAAATTCGTTACCTTGGTGATCTGTATGGGAATTGAACTCATAAAAATTAAAAAGAGATCATATCCTAAAAACAAAGCTAAGTTGGGAATGGAATGGCGCATAAGAAAATATTCCTTATTTTGATGTACGAATTTCTTTAAGCCTTCCTAAAGCCAAGTATATAATAACATGGCAAGGCATGTAAACAACTTTATTTTATAATCGTTTTCACACGTTTTAGGGAAAATTTATTCAAAGCAAAGAAAGTGGTGTTCAATTTAGGGAAGCAATTTCTTTGACATCTCCATATAATTTTCTTTCGCAGTGTAGTTTATTGATTGACCTTTTGGTGGTTTTATGTGGGTCTCATCATCTGATAGAATGAGGTTAACGAGTAATCATAAAATAAGTAGTAAGTAGTAAGAGGTAAGAGGTAAGATTTTTTCTTGTTATCGAACAAAAATCACACTCTACAGGACGCTCATGGTTCCACTCCTCATGTACGGCGCAGAAGCATGGACAATGACAATTTCAGATGAGATGGCGCTTGGAGTATTCGAGAGGAAAGTTATTCGGAGAATTTATGGACCTTTGCGCGTTAGCGAGGGCGAGTATCGATGGAGATTTAACGACGAGCTGTACGCAGACATCGATATTGTTCAGCGAATAAAGATCCAGCGGCTGCGTTGGGCAGGTCATGTCGTAAGAATGGACGAAGGTGCTCCGGCCAAGAAAGTATTTCTATCGAAACCCGCTGAACGCAGAAGAAAAGGGAGGCCTCCTCTGCGTTTGGAAAATCAGGTGGACAGCGATGCTGCCTCCCTAGGTGTTCCCAAGTGGCGCCATGCTGCACGAAACAGAAATAGCTGGCGCGCTTTATTGGACTCGGCTAGAATCGTCTAGACGGTTACGTTCCAATTAAGTAAGTAAGTAAGTAAGTAAGAGGTAAGATATATTATGATATGATCTATTAAGTCTAACTGACCGTCTCTCTATCATCTTAGCCGCAAATTTATCCCTCATTTTTTGAGAATTTGGAATTAGTAATAAGATGTATCTTCCAAATAACCGATTGTTCAGATATAGCCATCAACACCTACAAAAATTAACAGTAAAAATTAATGAATATCATATCTTATAGCCTTTCATTTCCTTCCTATTAATGAAAAGTATAAAGTCTTCGGCATGGCCAAAGTTAGTCGCGGTCTTGCTTCTTTTTCTTTAATTTTGCTTTAGTTTATTATGCTTTAGTACTGTTTTAGTTCATTATTTCTATTTCTATGTTTATTTTTATTTTATTTTATATTTTCTTTAGCTTCTTGCATCTATTTCCCGTCAACCATCTTGCCATTGTCTTTTTTTTTTGTTTCTATGTTTTGCTGGTAATGACTTATGTAGCAACTCATACATATTCTCTGTCAGACGCATTATTCATTCCGCGTTGTTTGAAATTTATCTTCCACCAAAGAAAAAAAGCAACAATTAATTTTTTTTAGCTTCACTAACTTTATGATTGTTATAATTTTTCTTTCTCAACAATTTTTTATTTCGCGGCATTGTTTCTACTACTAGTTGACTTATCTTTAACATATCTTGTATTATTTGTACGTATTTGCTGAACATGACCCGCGCCTTTCAAGGACGGCTTTTTACACTTAGCTTTATGTATTAATAATATACTTAGGTAGTTAGTCATAAACAAAATATGTGTGCATATTTGTTTCTCTAGTTATTGTATTTCTCTAGTTATTGTATTTCTTTATTTTTATTTTGTTTGCTTTGTAGTCATAAGAAGATTGCATACATCTTGGCTAATTAACTAATATTTTTTTTTTTTTACATACAAAACATAAAACATAAAATAATTTGTACTCAGACTTGTGCATACACTCAAAACAATTCACATTTGTCGGTTTAGCCATAGTTTTTCCATCTTCTACTGACTTGACTCGTATAAATTCATATTCATATTTCTGTACATATAGATACTCGTATTTATTTTTATATTCGTATTCATATTTTCTTTTATGTTTTTATTCACATTACATACATATATGTATGTATGCACATTCGCAGTTTTACGTCTCAACAAAAGCCACGGTATACAATAGAATGGCCAGTTTGTTTTTACCCTGCTTGTGCTCACTGGGTTGTGACGTTTTTGGCAACAAAAAAAAATGCTGGTTTAAAAATTGTCTTCTTTAGCAAAGAAGGAAGGTATGTACATATGTAACTGAGCTTGGAACTCACAATCATACCATTGTTTCTATTGTTGCCAGTGATGATACATCATTTGTTGTACCTAAGCTGTATTTTGTTTAACACTTTCCCTTTTCATGAGGTCAAGGGTATATACATACATACTCGTATAAATTATGGAAATAAGGTTGAAAAAATGTCTAACTTATTTTGCATTCAACCACTTGTAGAGCTTAAGCTATAGAATTTTTCAAGAAGAGTGTTACCATATTGTTGGTTGCAGAGAATAATCTTATACCATTGTAAGTGGAAATCATAATGAGACCTGCAAGGCTTTTAGTTCTGCAACATTTTTCGTGTTGCGCTGAAGGTGTGCATAAAAATGGCAGTGTTTTTTTTTTTTTTTTTTTTTTTTTTTGAATATTATTATTTCTTCTATAACACTGTGCTTCAAAATAAGGGTTCATCTCTCCGTAATTGTTGAAACCAAAAGAAAAGAAAAGCTTGCGCCTCTAGTAACAAAGCCCCGTAATGTATTTTTGGCCTATAGGACTGTTTCATTTTTATTTGCCTGTGCTGTGCTTATGCCTCTGTCTTTGAGGTGGCAGCAATATCGATAACAGTAACAGCAGCAAAAACAAAAACAATTATTATGTAATATTTTTTTTTGTTATTTGTTTACTTAATCAAAGTAAAAAATCCACTAAAACTGCGCCTGCAAAATTGAGCCGTAAAAGCACCGCGCAATATGTTGCCAGCAACATTATGATGTCTTAGCAACATTGTTTCTCTGCTGCTTAAAATGTACATGCCATTGTACCACAGCGCCATTTTAAGTAAAAATAAACGTCAAAAATGAATTCCTTGATCCAAAAAACAGTAATTTAACATACATTTCGTAAGAATTTTTTTTTCATTTTATCAAGCTTTGATCAATTTCCCCTATACTTAGGGGTTACCAACATTAAATACAAATAAAATTGAAACCAGATCTATAGGCCAAAAAACAGTATGAGGTTTTGATATGAGAGTGATAAACTTTCCTCTTCTTTTGGTTTCATAAATTATGTAGAATCTTGTTGCACTGTGTAATTATAAAAATATTGGATGTTACGCTTCTTTGCATTTTTGTTGTTGTTTCTACGCTATTTTTGTTTGCAAATACTATTTGCCCCACTTAACCCAGTGACGACAACTGTTTGCTTGGTAAAATCCAAGTCTAACTAACGTCAAAAACGTCATCGGTCTGTTATTTACACATTGACGCGGCTTTAGTTCATTTAGACAAATGCGGACTTTAACCATAAAGTGGCGTTGTAATCATCAGGCGGTAAATGTAATGCAATCACGTGAGTAAACAAATGGCGTTTAGCGGTGATGGTGTGGCTTAATTTTTACATCAGAGTTTTATACCTAGTTGTGATTGGCGACTGTAGAAATTTCCAGCAATAGTCTGCATGTGTTAAGCAAGCGCTTGGATTACAAACGGGGTATACAAATTAGCTTTATTACTAGCTTGCATTGCTTTAATTTGACGTAGACTTCGGTTTGCGGTTAACGCGTACATGCTGTTGCTGAGCGAGGCCTTTGAATGGAGGGAGCTACGAGTATATAGAGACGAAGAATGCGGTACATGCACTAACGTTGCAGAAAATTATGTAATACGTGCATATGTATGTAAGTGTTTGAAAAAGGGTATTAATTTCGCATTACTCAGCTTTTGTTTTCATTTTTAATTTCGTTTTCATTTTCATTTTCACACAAAAGTATGTGGACGAATAAGGCAAAGAATTAATAGCGTTTAACACACATGCCACAGAAGGATAAAAAATTTAACGCTTCTAAATAAGGAGCTTTGAAATAATGCAGTAATAGGTAACTTCCGTGGTGAAAATCGTGTTACGTTGTTGGTGGTTTGTGGTGAGAGCTCTTAATTGTCATTTATGTATGTATGTTGACAATAGACAAAGCTGTTATTTCACGATTGCGCTTGAGCTCCATTTTCTTCGAAGTCTTGTGGAATAACTAGGAAAAATTAAATAGTTTTGGAAGAAAAATTTGCAATCCATTGAACAACGTTTAGATACACCCTTTGTGGGTCCTTTTGAAGGACTTATTATCAACTCTCACCTCTTGTGAGTTGTTTGGAAGAATTTATTACCACCTTTCAGGCTAAAAAAGAGAGATGGAAAAATTTTTTTTTTCAAGCAGACCTTGAAACGAATTGAAAATAATTCTTTAAGCAATTTAAATGTACGAAGAGTAAAGTATGAAAATCACTGATCCAAAATATTGTTGTAAGTATAAATGCACACAAATATACATACATACATATGTACGTACATACTCGAAACACTTCATTCATATCGAATCTCATGCCTTAATGTGCATTTAATTGCATATCTAATACACTCTTAGAAATTTTCGTGTAATTTTGCATACAAAAAGGTAGGTTACTTTTTTCCTACCTTATTATGCGCAAAATCGCACACTGAAAAATTCAACAGATAAGCTGTTTAAATTTAAACAATAAAAGTGTAAAGCCTACACAAACAAACTTTAAATCTAAACACCAATCGAGTAATAAATTGTAATTTCGCATATAAGTTAAAAAAAATTACCAATTCACTATGTAATTTTACCCCACTCAATTGTAATTTCGCGCACGAGATTTGAAATTACAATTTCTGTATGCAATTTTAATCCAAAATGCGTGTAAAATCGCATGATATGCTCACTTTTGCTGAAAAGTGCGTAAAATTTCGTTTAGAACTGTAAATTACACACTTGTAGTGTAAATCTACGAAAAAAACTGAAATTTTCAACTAAAAATTACAAATATTTTGGTAGCATATTTACACGCAGTTTTTAGAGTGTAAGATTATACATACATATACAAAATATAACGTTGCTATTTTGTAATCTTCTGTAAAAAATGCTTTAAAAAATAATTAATTATTCAATTACTTATGTAATAATAAGCGAGCTCTTAAAAAAATCGACAAAGTTGGCGTCATTTTTCAAAAAGTAAAAACACAAAAAAAAAATAGAAAAGAAGTAAGAAAAGTCAAAAAGACAAATTAATCACCACCATAGCAAGTGGTAATAACAAAATCATTTATCTATGTACATATGTATATGTTGCAACAAATGCATTATTCAATTTTTGTATAACTAATTTTCATTTACTTTGAATTATTTATGCTGCTGCTGGGAGTTTTCCTGCTTGCTTGTAATTGTTCATGATTTAGTTGTTAACCCATTTCGCCCACTTAATTAGTATGAAGCTCTTTGATTTGCATTTGCATATCCATTTTTATGTATAGGTTAATTAGGATCATCTCTTAACCAACAACTGAAAACCCCCTTTTTATTAAATTAATAAAAAAGGAATTATCTCAAACAATACCAATGTATGCCAAGGCGTATGAATGACCTATTTTAGATAGAGACTTTTGAAAGTGTATAAAAGAAACATGGGGACATTTGAAAGTGTATTTGTACTAAACGTTTTTTTTTCCGGTATACGGAGGGATTTTGAAATAAATTTTTAATGTACATTGTACACCTTTAAATACTGGTAAACAATGGTACCCTGACATAATCCCAAGGGGCATAATCCCAACTTTTTTACTTGGGCTTATGTCACCCTAGGCGTAGTGGCATAATCCCAATTGGGATAATGTCATTTTCAAGCCCAAAAAAAACATTTCAGATTTTTTCTTAGATTTTATTACATTAAGCAAAAAAATTAAAGCTGACAATAAAGTTAATGTTGTTATATAATAATACATTGAGTATATGTATAAGATGAAATATGTATGTACTTAAATACACATGTTCTCAAAAAATTACTTTAAAACTAAAAAATTACATTAAAATTAAATATATTTACAATAAATATTTGTGTACATTGTATATATGTCTATAAAAAGATGAAAATTTGAAAGAAAAAATCGCGCGATTAATAGATCGATTTTTGATTCCAAATTTTCGCCTGCGCCGCTTTTTTTTATTTTAGATCCATAGGTATATACATAGGTGACATAATCCCAAGTAAAAAAGTTGGGCTTATGTCACCCTAGGGGGAGTGATATAATCCCAAATTAAAAATTTGGGATTGTGCCACTTGGGATTAAATCACGGCACCGTAAACAATCCATCAAAAATTCAATATCGAAAAAAAAATCACATAGTCACTTTTGACAGTGGACTACTCATATGTATGCACTTATTTCGTTGTCATTGGTATTGCTAAAAGCAATTAACTGATTTGGTTTGGTTATCTGGTACTTACACAAGATTGTGAATAATATGTATAAATGGTTAGCATAGTGGTGAGAAATTTAGTTGCAACACAACTAAGGGTGTGAGTTTGAAACATTAATTTATTTTATTTTAAATTTAAAAGAATTACATTAGGAAAGAAAGATTATTGAGGAAAGATTGCTCGACTACGGCAGGAATGCGGGGGTAAAATATAAATCGATCCTAGACATTTCAAGAATAAATTAAAAATCTCGGCACAGAAAGTCATATACACTGATTAGATTTATTTGTTGAAAATGAATATGCCTTTATACTTATATGTATGTATATCGAGCTTCCAGTGTATAGCTCGCCACTGTATATACAAGTATATTGTTTGCTTTTATACGAGTATTGTGTTGTTTATGTACAGTCGCAAATATTAGGCGATAAGATAAGATAAACTCAATGAAAATGTGCTGCTATTTTGGCATAGATATCAGATAGCATTTTTATAACACAATTTTATTAACATACAAAAAGTACATATGAATCATTATGGCAAATCGGTTTCAGACAAACTCAAGTGGGTTATTAAATGCGTTGGCATTCCTTATGAAATACAATTGAAAAAAAAAGAAAAACATTCCCTTTAAGCCACTCAAATATCTATTATTAAATTCTATTGAGAATTGGATTTAATTCTAAACAATTTCATAATCACAAATTGTCGTAGTTGTCAAAATCAACTACATATTTATTTGTGACGATATTCCTTGCTAATCGCAAGTTTTTGTAACTTCAGATTGTTTGGATATGAGCATTTGAAACATAAACGTTGCTATTTTAATTTCATTTTTAAATGTGATTATTTATGTTGACAGTAGATACTCATATCACTGTCTAACAAGCACGCCCCACCACAGCATGACACAGTTGTCTATTTACCAGCGAATCTAATTTTTGCTTGTTCAACACCGTTTTGCAAACATCAGCCATAATACTATCATATATTGCTGTCGATACATGACTATAAAAATCCATAAATTTTCGTTTTAATTAGTTTATGATGTTTACAAATGGTAAATTCGCAATTAGCTATTGACTATTGGCTATTTGCTGTTGGCAAACTATAGTTAGTCGCTATATAATGACTACCGTATGGGCAGAAAGCAAACAGAAATCACAATAGTCAAATATTTGGCATGTATGTATGTAGAGTCCATATTGTAGATGGTTGCTGTTAAATCCGCTACTTAATATTTGCTTTGTAATCTACATCTACATCTACATATATATTAATAGGCTAAAATTTTTCCCATACAAACAATTGCCAGGCTGTTTAGCACATTTAACATACCCATATCCACATAAAATTGATATGGATGTGTTCGTATGAGTCAGGAGCAGTGCATAGGCATATAATTTTTTCTATAAATTATTTAATTTGTTTATAATTAATTAAAAAAAATTTTAGTTAAGAGAAATAGATATCGTAAACGTGTTTACAAATATCGTAAACACAGTTGAAGAGTCGCTTTAATTTAAAAGCGCTCTCTCTATTTTATATTCTTTGGCCCAGTTTACGCTCAGATCAAAATCAACGCGGCCAAATATCTCCTATTGCTTTTCCATTGAAGATAAAAATGAGAGAGAGGGCGGGAGAGCACACTGAGTAATTTTAATTTTGACCAAGGCATATCTAACAGGTAGGCTCGGCGGCGAATTGAAAAACTTCTTTTTCTATTTACAAAGGTAGAGTGTAATGTCAAAATCAAAGCGCATTCACATCATGGCCAATAGGAATGGACGAGCCCCAAGCGAATTCAGATTTTAACCACGGCGAAATATCATTTTGACATTACACTCTACCTATTACAATAACAAAATACATGGGAAATTTCTGAATTCACCACCGGGCCTACCTTCCTAGATCTGCCTTGATTTTGACCATGATTTCGCGTCGGACCGTGATCAAAAGGGCAAATCAGTGTTGCGGTACAACTAGAATTTGGAAAGTGTTGCTTATCTCCGCGAAAAGGAATAATTTTTGTACCAATACAAAGTTGAACAAATAAATTGCATGGTCGAATTTCGAGCACCGGCGATACTAGTATTCATAATTTCGCATATTTTACGGTTACGTTTCTACGTCACCCACTTTATTGAAATTTCACGCTCTATCTGTCTTATCACATCTTTTCTTGTCTTTAGCTCACTTTCTTTCTAAACAACTTTGTGTCCACTTATATACATACTCGTATTTAGCTGTTGTTTGCATTTTGCTTTTTTACATTTTCAATTTCCATTAATTGCCCTCAATCTGATATGTTAATAGTTTTTACTTTGCTGTTATTGTTTTTAAATGCTGTTCAAATTGCTTAACAGCTGCGATAACGTTGTGATTTATGCTGCCATACCACACATATCTACTTACATATATTGTACTTATGTATCTATTGTTCATATAATTATGATGGAAATTATAGTCACAAAGTCGTGCAGGCATGAATACAAAATATGTTTACATATGACTCTTATCAGCTCCGCTATTAAGTCGGTTATGAGACATACATACAAAGATAATTTAAAAACAAGTAAGGAAGCCTAAGTTCGAGTGGAATCGAACATTAGATACTCAGCTGTATACTTTCATTGTTTGTTTGCGTTTGTTCGATATAGGGTGTATTTTATATAAAGCGAGTGCCGCATAAAGTGGGCGTAGCCACGCCCGTTTTCAACATTTTTATCAGTCATCCAACTACGCATATGAATATTATTCTTTGTGCAAAATTTCATTCCTTTATGACTTCTAGTTACAAAGAAGTCTTGTTACAAATTCCCAAAGGGTGTTCCAGAAATATCTTTGTTAAAAAGTAGGCGTGGTCATAAACCGATTTCAATAAATTTTTGCGTGTCTATTAACACAAGTTATAAAAGTGTATAAACCAAGTTTCGTCATAATATCTCAATTATTTGTCGAGTTATGGGCTCCGAAATCTCGTTGATTCCTTTGTCTGAAAAGAGGCGGTGCCACGCCCATTTTCCGAAATTTTTCTATTTTTTGTTTCCGATCTATTGTAGAACTCATGCCACAAAATTTCAATGAGTTATCTTTATATTTGACAAAGATATCGCTTAAAATGTTTTTATTAGTCCACTTTATGATACACATATATAAAAGTGGGCGCGGTCGTCAACCGATTTTGGTAAAATTTTGAACATGTATTACTACAAGTAGTGAAAGTGTATAGACCAAGTTTCGTCATAATATATCGATTATTTGTCGAGTTATGGGCTCAGAAATCTCGTATATTCCTGCTTCTAAAAGGAGGCGGTGCCACGCCCATTTTCCAACATTTTTGTATTTTTTGTTTTATGTCCATAGTTGGACACCTTCCATAAAATTTCAATGATATATCTTTATATTTGACAGAGATATCGCTTAAAATGCTTTTATTAGGTCACTTTATAATACCCATATATAAAAGTGGGCGTGGTCGTCAACCGATTTTGGCAATTTTTCGTCCAAACATTTGCCTAGGTAAGTACATCACGCCTACCAAATTTCATCGATATATCTTCAACAGTTTCTGAGTTATGACTCATAAAACTTTCAATGTTTGCCCCTTAATAAGTGGGCGTGGCACCGCCCATTTTCCAAAATTTCACCATATTTCTTCATAAGGGCCTGAGCTCAATACGTGTGTGAAATTTTATCACTCTAGCTCTATGACTGAGATACAAAATTTCCGATTTTTACTATATAGGGGAGGTGGGCGTGGTCATGGTCCGATTTCGCCCATTTTCAATACCATCCGTTCCTGTCTTGATACCAACTTACATTTCAAATTTCATCAAAATATCTCAATTTTTGCGCGAGTTATCGTGCTCACAGACGGACGGACGGACAGACGGACAGACGGACGGACATGGCTCAATCGATTTCTCTTTTCACCCTGATCATTTTGATATATATAAGTCTATATCTATCTCGATTATTTCATTCTGTTACAATCCACCGTTAGGAAATCAAAACTATAATACTCTGTGTACTAGTACAGCTGAGTATAACAATCGCTGAAGCAAAATGTGCAAATATTAGCGATCAAGTTTTTTTTATCAGATAAAAAATAACGATTTGCTTAAAGTTATGGGGAACTCATAAAAAAGATTGGCAATTTGAAAATTATTATTTTCTTGTGTTTAGTGTGGTAAAAGTTAATTGTTTTCTTGGAGTCCAGTATCATGATTAAATGTAGCTTGTAATAAATATAGTAGCATACTACAAGCCTTTGTTTTTTTAAAGTTGTATTAGCATTATATATACTTAACAACGAACGAATAACAGCACACTTTCAAGAAAAAAAAAAGCAAGTAAGAGCGCGGCTGTCTTCGGCTGTACCGAGGACTTCATACCTTTCATGAATGGGGAAATGAAAAGTTTCCTATGTACACATAACCTGATTTAGTTTAATTTCAATTCTGTAAGTTTTTATGGAAAAATTCATTAGAAAAAATGATGTCTTAGCTGTTTAAATTGAGAAGTTATACCCTAAAAGAGGGCACAATAGACCTTAAGGTCGCAGTGCAATATTTCCTCCTAGTATCTATCTATACCCTAAAGTATCTATATCTATAAACAATCGGTTGTATAGGAGCTATAGTTTATAGTGGTCTGATCTTCACAATTTTCGCTACCATTTTTTGGGCCCATATAAATACAAATACTTCAAAATTTCAGGCCGTTAGCTGTTTAAATCAAGGCTGCAAAATAATGTTATTTTTAACAATAAACAAAAAAAATTTTGTTTCTGTTGAAATATTCGATTTTATAAACGTAAAAAGTATAACAAAATCCATTTCGTTTCAACTGTTATCAAAAAAAATTATCAAAATTTTTTTTGTTTTGATAATTATCAAAACAATTATTCCAAAAAAATATAGTTTCAAATTTAAACGAAGAAATTGACTTTTCAATAATTTCGTTTTCTATGAAGAAAAAATTTTTTACATAGTATGTATGTATCTATGTACATATATACATACGTACATGAATAAAAACAAATACAATTTTTGTTAATTTTTTTTGATATCAACGAAACAAAATTATATTGATTAAAGGTTTATTGATAATTTTTGAAACGAAAAAATTTTGTTTCTGATAATTAGCAAAACAAAATAATTTTTGGTAATTTTTTATTGATATTTTTTGAATCAAAATTATTTTGTTCATTTCGTTGAGCAGCCTTGGTTTAAATGCAGAAGTTATGTCCCAAAATGTCCATATCTGAGCAATAGGTTGTTTAGGAGCTATATGTTATAGTGGTCCGATTCGACCAATTTCGACAGATGATCAATTGCACATAACAACAAACCTGTATTCTTAATTTCATTCAGATATCTCAAAAACTGAGGGACTAGTTTGCGTTCACACAGACGGACAGACAGGCGGACTTGGCTTGATCGACTCAGCTCATGATTCTGATCATATCGGTATATATTTTGATGGGTCCCCGCACTTCCCTTTGGTACTTTCAACCAAGATTTTTTGCCAGAAAGTTATAATACTATTTCATTCTCATGAAAGGTATAAAAATTGTCTCTTACTAAGCATGCGCTACCGTCAATAGCAACTGCTTGAGTGGGTGCATATGGTTTTCTAGAAAATGAGGAAAAAACCGACAATAATGACAAGCTATCGTACAAAAAATGAAACCACGAATTAATATAAAAGTCATTAAAAGTAGCGGCAGCAAGCAACCTCATTATTTACAATTTTTCTTCCGTTTCTGACATTTGAAACTTTAGCGACACGTTGGCTGTAGGTATTTATGTGTGTTAATAAATATGTATAAGTACATACATAAGGTACATATATGCATTAATGTTTGTCTGCAATTTATGCAGTATTGACATACTAAAGTTATTGTTGTTATTATTCTTGTATGTACATATTTTGCTAATGCAGAAAAGTTACTCATACGCCACGAGCACACACATCAACACATACATATGTACACGTGACACATATCAGCGCATATTTATACCTTAAGTAGGCTTACAAATATATATTTTTGTACTTCATTCCATGCGCTGCACACAAGTCAAGCCAAATTAATTGTTACATGAGAAAATTCATATATTTTTTTTTTGTCTTTTGTCAACATTTTCTAATGTTTTCCTTTTTGCTATTGTTGTTTTAGTGCGATGGTGCTTTGCTTAATTTCCGCAGTTTTACTTTGGTGTCCAAGTTTTTGTATTACATTTGCTTAATTATTATTTACTGTCGGGTATTTCTTAACGAATTATTTTTTTTTTGTTTTGTTTTGAAATAAATATATTGTATATATTGTACAAACATAAGTATGTATGCAGTTGCATGGAGTTTTGTCTAATTATTATTTTTTTTTTTGCTTATTTCTCTTTTTTTTCAGTCATTATAGGTCCACCTTTTTATGTACTGGCGCATATATGTAATAATATCGCACCTAAATCTCTCATCATTAGCAAAGAAAGTATGTATGTGGACATACATATGTTAATTTGTATGCAAAATATACAGTTGCGGGTGAGCGAATAGAGCTACATTTGGTGTTTTTGATTTCATATGTGCATTAAAATGCTTTTGAATGTAAAAGGTGAGTTTTCGACTCCCAAGTAGATTAATTTTAGTATACCTATTTTCCGGTGGCGGACCTAGCATAAATTGCCTGGGCAAGCCTATGTGTGGAGCATAACCATTAGCCATTTATGTAATTTCCTTTGCTGTATTATTTAAAAGTCTGATTGCGTTCCGTCATTGACTTTGATTTAGAGTTCTCGATTTCTGTTTAACATTTTCGAGTGGCCCGAATAAATGCTTCTCAATGCTCGAACGCTCGTTTGTTTGTTTATTACGCGTATGTTTGTACGGGCATTTGAACAATTCGGGTATTTGAAGATCGTTTTTTCTCGTTTATTTTATTTTTTTTTTCATATGTATTTTTTATTTTTGTTTTCCTGATACACATTTTTTTGTTGGTATACTCAGAGAAAAGGAATCAAAAATAAAATTTGTATTTTTATAATGCATGTTTTAAACCAAGTCATTTTTATTTTATAAATGAAAATTTTTAAATTAAAAATTTATTTTTTTTAATTAAAATGTATTTAGGATTTAAAAAGAAACATGTTTAAATTAAAAATTAAAATTAATGGAATAAAAACGAAAGTTTTTCCTTCAAAATCTCATACTGCTTAAAATAAAAATAAACATTTTTAAACTAAAATTGTTTTTTCTTGATTTTGCAATTTTACTCTGAAAAATTTCGTATTTACATAATTCTTAAATATAAAAACGTGCGCTAGGGAAATCTTACACGAATGCGCAGAGATATTTTTAGTTTCCTTATACCGACGGAAATTTCAGCAGTAGCAAGTGTATTTGCTTATTGCTAAAAAATGGGTGCTGGGATGTAAGAAATTATGTGCATAAGTATGTACCTACATGCAAACGAAAATCAAATCAAATATGCATATGTGAATACTGAACTTTTGAATGCCGAAGCCAGCTTCATATTCGCATACAAATTTGATGTGAAAAATAAAAAAGTGCTTTGCTAGTTTTTTTTTTTCAATTTAAGTCTGAAAATAAGCAATTGGTTTCTCCTTAGCGAAAGCGAGAAAACAAGCTATGTTATTCTGTTTTGAAAGCCAGGTAAAAGCTAATGTGTGGAAACGTTGAAGCATGCTCATTGTGCTGTGATTGGCTGTACAAACAAAATACACATTGTGAGGTGGATTGGTGGTGTATTTGCGCTATTTTCTTAGCAGGATTTTAGGGGCATGTTACAGTGGGGGCTATATTATTGAGAACTTAAATAGTAAACTCATTTAAAACGTAAAATAACGAGATTTTAAAGAATTTCGTATGAAAAGAACGAAAATGTGTACGCAAG
Organism: Urophora cardui; assembly: GCA_960531455.1. Taxonomy (NCBI): domain Eukaryota; kingdom Metazoa; phylum Arthropoda; class Insecta; order Diptera; family Tephritidae; genus Urophora; species Urophora cardui. The sequence continues at coordinate 128,500,413 of OY482673.1, forward strand.
CCGGGCTTCTCGGCATGTATGAAGCGACCGCCTCTGGTATTTTCACACAATACTCTTAACTTTTGGTGTTTAAGATGATACCATGTTGGTGATCATGATTGTTATGGTGGCCTTATCACTCGTATTAACATTAACTTGTTCTTCGAAAATTTCTAAACCACAAGGCAATTGAGAAGTATTGAGTTTTCGTTTGACTACTGTAAATATGCACGAAGACGTGTAGAGTTATTTGCTCGCATAAAAGCCACTATTGTCATTGTAATTATTTGTATGTATTACTAGAGGTTACCCGCGGGTTTCACACCACGTGCTTTTAAAAATATTAGCATATTGAGTCTGTTCTAAAAAGTTACACAGAAAAGATATCATTATTGACGTCAAATATAGGTTTCTTATTTTTTTGTCCGTTGAGTATATAATTATCTCATATGCCCTCACACAAATCTTCAGTACCCTACTATAAATATTTCAAGAGATTTTCGATGAGAAAGTTTCAGTTTGTATGGGAGTTGCCCATCCCTGCTTTACCAAGACCTATCGCTTTCATCCTTTGAGTACGTAATTATCTCACATGCCCCCACACCAATTTTCAGTTCCCTACTATAAATATTTCAAGAGATTTTCGATGAGAAAGTTTCAGTTTGTATGGGAGGTGCCCATCCCTGCTTTACCTAGTGTTTTTATCCGTTGAGTACGTAATTATCTCATATGCCCTCACACCAGTTTTCAATACCCTACTACAAATATTTCCAGAGATATTCGATGTGAAAATTTTAGTTTATATGGGAGGAGAGTGCCCATCCCTGCTTTACCAAGACCTAAATTGTTTATCCGTTGAGTATATATTTTTTTATTATTCCTTCACAAAAATTTTCATTATTCTAGTACAAATATTTCAAGAGATATTACGAAAAAAAGGAAAATTTTGTATGGGAGGTGCCCATCCCTGACTTTTAATCAGATTAAAAATATGCCTATAGCAATTACCGGGTGAAAATGCCTAGGTGTGCAAAGTTTCGTGAGTGTCCGTTCAGCGGTTTTCTCGCCAATTGAGTTTAAACACAATTTCCATTTCACATTTATAATATAAGATTATACATAAATATATTTTCTATTCGCCTATTATTTTCGCTATCGCCTAGTCATTTCTATATAGAAAATTGCCATTAGGTCGCTTCCAACATGACATAAAAATTTGTTTTGTTTTGGAAAGTGAAATGGCTTTCACCTTCAGCGGCAAAATGAGTAGATAGTAGGTAATAATAAGTAATAGCAATATAATATAAAATTTTGCTTAGATAAAAAAAATGCAAAATTTGTACAAAATTTCTAAGTAACTAAAATGCATGAGTGGTAGATTTTTTGTTGTTTTGCGCTTTTTTGCATTTATTACATGCATGTAAACACAATTGTCTAACAAGCCGCTAAGATAATTTACTTCGATTTTCTTTTTTTGTTGCAAATAATTTAAATTGTGGCACACAGAAGTGAAATGCAAAACTCCTTAGAAGACAATTTAATTGAATGCCGCAGCTAGCATGCATGATTTGTGTAAACATACACTGGTGGCTAAAAATAAATATATATAGTGCACTTAAGACTAAACTAAAAAAAGTTTAATAATTTAAAAAAATTTAATTAAAATTAAACAAATAACGTAGGGCTTGGTTAACAATTTGAAGACGATTGTAAATCGATTCTCTTCTTTAGGTATCACTTTCGATAATGTGCGTGAAAATGGGTTGTTATTCGATCCGCAAAGTAGGCAAGTTTCCAGCAAAACGCAGCCTTCGTTATACGATGTATTTAATTCGGTGCAGTAAAATAACGCCCGTGGAATTAACGCCCGCGGGCGTTTCTTGAAAAAGAAATAGCGCCTGCGAATAAAACGAAATTAAACCCGTGGGTTTTATTTCCATTCAAAAAGGGAAAGAACGCCCCCGCGCCCTATTCGGCGATAAGGGCTTTATTTCCCTTTCGAAAGGGCAATTAAGCCCGCAGACGGGGTTTTTTTTTTTAAATATGGTGTATTAGTGGGAAAAGCACCGCAGGCGAAAAATTGGAATAAAAAATCGCGCGATTTTTAATTCCAATTTTTGGTTTTTTTTTTTTAAATACGGTGTATTATTATTGGAAAAAGCGCCGCAGGCGAAAAATTGGAATTAAAAATCGCGCGATTTTTCATTCCAATTTTTCGCCTGCGGCGATATTTTCCCTAATACATCATATTTAAAAAAGGCCCGTCTGCGGGCTTAATTGCCCTTCCGAAAGAGAAATAAAGCCCGTGGATCAAACGAAATAACGCCCGCGGGAATTATTTCTTTTTCAAGAAAGGAAAAAACGCCCGCGGGTGTTATTTCCTTTTTTGGGAAATAACGCCCGCGGGCGTTAATTCCACGGGCGTTATTTCACTGCGCCATTTAATTCTCGTTATGAGTTCAAAATCTAGCCCATTGTCGAAAGCAAGATTTAATGAGAGAAAGCGTGCTTATTTTTTAATCCGTCACACATCTTGTTTTCTTCCTTTAGTAACATAAAGCTTACATTTTCTATATAAGTAAACTTAAACTAGGTAATAGAAGCAAGAATATTAAACATTACAATATTTCATTAATCAAATTTAGAAAAGCTGGTTTGCATAGAAGGTAATCTAAGACAACTTCACGGCTCTTGACAAAGACGCATTGGTTGCATACTTAGTTTCAGCTTTAGTCCAGTAAAAGGGATAAGAGATGCGGAGATCATTCTTCGCAACATTAAAACTAATTCTTTCAAGGATGAAAGGACAATCAACCGATGCCTGAATGACATTATAGACAGAGGTGAAAGATAATGAAGACATTCGTCTTTTCAAGAGTTTTTAAATGTAATAGCATGAGAGATATGTACGGCGACACTGGGGATTCATAACTCAAGGACCCGTGAGCAAATTTGAGACATTTGTAACAATGTTTATAAGGAAAATATATTGACATGTTAATGGAGAAATTGAATAAAAGTTCATACAAAATGGATTAATAGGAAAATTAATTGAAAAAATAATGGGATTTTGACATATGAGTTGCATTTTTTGAAGTGAGCCACTTTTTTTTCGAAGTTGTAGTATCTTTCTGAAACTTTTTTGTATAGTTCACAACAACAAAAAAAAATACGTTTGGCCCAGTTTTTCGAAAATCGAATTATTTTCAAAGTTATAGCTATCAACACTTTTCGAAGTTCCTCAGTTTTTGCCCATTTTCTCACGATTGGTCAAACCGATTTTGCTAAATTTTTCCATATATATAAAAGAGGATATCTTCTACCAACCTGCATTTCTTATTTTTGCAAATAATTTTTTTTGCAAACATTATTCGCAATTTTTATGTTCTGGACCACGGTCGGATGGCGCTTTTGTATGATGTTGTTGGGCATTCCATTAGTAACTATTAGCAAAAAAAAAAAATTTGGGGCACTTTAAGGGAGCGGGAGTTATGCAGGCTTTAATTCATTATTCGTAGTATCAGTAAGTAACAAAAAATGGCATACAAAAATAACAAGTGTAAAAAAGTAAATAACTCCCGCGCCTTTAAAGTGCCCCAAATTTTTTTTTTGCTAATAGTTACTAATGGAATGCCCAACAACATCATACAAAAGCGCCATCCGACCGTGGTCCAGAACATAAAAATTGCGAATAATGTTTGCAAAAAAAATTATTTGCAAAAATAAGAAATGCAGTTTGGTAGAAGATATCATCTTTTATATATATGTCAAAATTTAGCAAAATCGGTTTGACCAATCGTGAGAAAATCGGCAAAAACTGAGGAACTTCGAAAAGTGTTGATAGCTATAACTTTGAAAATAATTCGAATTTCGAAAAATTGTTAAATACGTATTTTTGTTTAAGCGTTGTGAGCCATACTACCCACTTTCATTAAAATACATGGTCGTCGAAAAAATTTTAGGTGGCCCACTTCAAAAAATTCAACTCATATGTATCTATGTATGTACATATATTTACCCCGGTATTCATAAAAAATAATATAGGATTTAACAATTTTATAAAGTTACATCTCTATATATACATATATAAAATTGTAGGAATTTGTTAGTGAGGAAATGGCTCAAAAACTACTAGACGGATTTGGGCCAAACTTTGACAGTTTATTCTTTAGAAAAGGCCGCTCGACATAGGCTATATTTTCCAACGCTATGTGGCGCTGGAGTCGCTATATTCGCAAAATCCGTATTTTTTATCCGATTATGTTCGTTTTTAGCATATGTTTGTTATTTAATCTAAAACTCTGTTAAGAAAAAAATAACCCGCTAGGTGGCGATGGAGTCGAGATATTCAAAAAATCCGTATTTATGGTCCGCTTTTGTTACTTTTTGTAACGTATGTTTTTTATGTAATGGAGAACTCGGGAAGAAAGAACGAACCCACTGCAATGAGATATTAAGTTCCACAGACAAAATCGAGGGCATAAGCTAGTTTTCATTTAATTTTTCGATTGTAAAGGCTAATAAATCTTTTTTATTTTGTATGAATAATTGAGCTGCAAAAGAAAAAAAAATTTTATTGTTTTAATTCTAATTTTTTTCGCCACCACTGTAAATGCATTCAAACAATGCAATGGCATGCAAACTCAAAACATTTCGTAAGTGCCGGCAGCTGCTGCTGCATAAGCGAAAAGTAAAAAAACACTTTTTGAAAAATTAAGTTGTCAGTATTTCGTAAGTTGAAGTGGAGTATTTATTTGCAATTTTGCTTAGAGATGCATTCATTAATTCAGTGGCTTTTTAAAGGTGGCCAGAAAAAAAAAAAAGCGAACATAACACAAGTCTTTACGACATTTCACACGAGTTCACATAGAAACCAACGCCTCTTTGTATTGCAAATTAATGATTTAGACATGTGCATACATACATACATATGTACATAAGTATGTCAAATTATACTTCTCGCATGCTACATACATATGTACGTATATATAGCACTTCTCATCCGCACTACTTTACTTTCGTTGCAAATTTCTTTTGTTTTTTTTTTTTGTAATTTTCCGTTTATGGTTTTTCAATTACTTTTTCTTTGTTTCTGCTTTTTTCTTTGCTTTTGTTCTTTTTTTATTGCATTTTTTGCATGTCAAGCGCAATTAATTGCAAGTGTGAAAAAATGAAGTTAATGCCGCGGCGATGGCAGAAGGGCAGACGGAGTCGCAGTTGGAGTTGGACCCATTTTCACATGGTAAAAAAAATGCTATAAATTAAAACAACTTGGAAAATTGCACAGATCTTTTTTCTGCCAACTCTTTTGTTTATTGCTATAGTTTTTGCTTAGAAAACAATAAAAGAAAATTTATTGTGAAAGAGTAGCGGAAAAATTTGCATTTGCTGGAAAGTTGACTTCTCTGAATGCATTTGCTTACATGTTGTTCATATGTGGTATGTGTGCAATCTTATGCGTTTGCATAGGAAATCGTTCTGTTTTTTTATTTCCTCTAATTAAAAGGAAAGTTTTTTGTTTTTATTTATTATAGTTTTCACTTTTATTTAGTTCACATATTTATATGTATGTTAAAGACCATATTTAGTACAATATGTATGTACGAGTATATATGCATTGCTTATAGGAAGTGTGAAAAAGTATCTAATGTAAAAACTAATCCGCCATGGCATGTTTTAAAAAAACAACAATATTAATTTTGAAACAATACAAGATGGTGTAAAGTTAAAAGGAAAGTTAATTGTATTGGTTCTCAGATAATTTTTTTCTCAGTAATATACTCCTCAAAATAAGCTGTTTTAATGTGTCGCACATGAGCCTGCACAGCGAAGAAACCGCTTTACTTTCTCGGAGGCTACTTTATAGTACTATGTTGTATGAATCTTTTGTTTCTGCCCCAACTGACAAGCTGGTACCCCGAGTATCCTTCGGTAAACGATGCGCAGTCAATTTTCCCACAAGAGATCAATGCAAAGATCCAGAAACTCCACTGGGAGGATCAAAGAAAATCATCTACACAGACGGAACAAAAACAGGATATGAAACTGGATCCGGCTGGAATCTGGAGACCGACTTCAGATGTCATTATGCTTTAGGTACAATGGCAACGGTTTTTCAATCAGTGATTTATGCCATACTAAAAGCCGAAGAATGGACAATTGGTGAAAGGTGGCGTGGACATCTGCACGGCTGCACTGAAGACTGGAAACTGTGTTAACCTCTTCAAAAATTGTTCACGAATCTAAGTTGAAGCTTGAACAAAATGGCATAAACTTCAACTTATATGGGTACCCGAACACTGTGGTGTTCAAGGTAACGAACTGGCCAATGAATGGGCAAATTGCGGATCAGCAGAACAACCAACTGTACCGCAGCCAATAAGAGGGTCAATTATAGCGGGCACTGTGTGAAGTACATCAGGTACTCCATGAGGGAAACTCGCGTGAGATACTGTAACTCTACAGATTCCTCTAAGATTTCAAAGTGCTTTCTGAAAAAGCCTAACAAAAGCCTTCTCAAGCAGAGAAGGAGGGAGCATTTGCTCTGCAACTATCCAGCCTTCGCTGGACTAAGATTGTGCATTCTCAGATGGGATATATGATCTTCAGGTAGTGGAAAAAGAGGTTAATTAGTTCCTTTACACACCGAGAAAATCTGCCAAAAGAATCTTAAATCTTGAATAAATAACTGCAAAATGTGTGAGTTACATAAGTTTGATTCGTTAAATAACCAAGTGATATAGTAGAAAATTAGAACAACCAATCTTTATATATATTACGCTAAGCGATTTTTTGTACGCACCATAACTTTTACACCGTTATACCGATTTTCGAAAATGGGGTGTCAAATGAAAGGGCTTGACCTGTAGATGTGCAGGAAGGTTTAATATTTCTGAGAAGGGTTGCCACCTGTTTAAAAATTTAATTCTCCTGTATAGTTTGATTGATTTTTAAATTTCAGGTACCATATTAAAGGGCTTGAGCTGAAAATGAGTAGTTTATTAAAATTTTTACAAAAAGGGTTGCCACCTGTTCAAAAATTCAGTTTTACGCCATAGTTTGTTTGATTTTTAAATTTGAGGTGTCATATGAAAGGGGTTTGCTTGAAAATAAGTAATTTATTATAATATTTACAAAAATGGTTGTCAACTGTTCAAAATTTCATTTTTACGCTAGAGTTTGTTTGATTTTTAAATTTGAGGTATCATATGAAAGGGAAGATAAAGAGGAGTAGGAAGGAAACTAGAAAGAGAAAGAGGAGTGCAATAAAAAGCCTTTTGGAGGACAAAATATTTGTATAAAAAATCTAGGTCCATAGAAAAAAATAACCAGGAACTATGTATGTACCTATATGCTTCATTTTATACTTAATTAATAAGAATCTATGGACTTAAACCAATGTATATTCTGTAATTTTTAAGGGGAAGTCAAATTAAAAATCACAATACAAAAAAATTGTCAAATGTGGCAATAAGTGGTCTTCCACCCTCAAATTATCGCACAGTGTAATTGAAAGCCACAGCATCGCGTGGCAGGGTTTACTAGTATTTATTTATTTACCAAGCACTTGATACACAAGCTTTTGGCAATTTTTGTACACACCTGGCTAATGACTTTAGTAAATAAATTCGCTGAAAAACAGAAGAGAAATGATTGATTGGCCGATTGGATATACGAGTAGCTCACTTTCAAAAGTGGCTATATGAAATTTTTTCGATGGATTGTGTACCAGGTGTATAATGTCCATTATGAATTTATTGCAAAATGCTTCCATATTCTGAAAAAATAGCATTAAATACGAATACACTTTTAGAAGTCTCTATAGATTTTATATGTATGCACCTCTCTTTTGTTTTTATCTAATTTGTGGCTTAATATGAAAAATTCACATAGCCACTTTTGAAACTGGACTACTCATATTTATAAGTGCAAATTTGTAGGTAATGTGAGTTTTTAAATTAAGAATTGGCTTATATGCGTGATTATATGCTGTTTTTATACTCAGCTGTACTAGTACACAGAGTATTATAGTTTTGATTTCCTAACGGTGGATTGTAACAGAATGAAATAATCGAGATAGATATAGACTTATATATATCAAAATGATCAGGGTGAAAAGAGAAATCGATTGAGCCATGTCCGTCCGTCTGTCCGTCTGTCCGTCTGTCCGTCTGTCCGTCTGTCCGTCTGTCCGTCTGTGAGCACGATAACTCGCGCAAAAATTGAGATATTTTGATGAAATTTGAAATGTAAGTTGGTATCAAGGCAGGAACGGATGGTATTGAAAATGGGCGAAATCGGACCATGACCACGCCCACCTCCCCTATATAGTAAAAATCGGAAATTTTGTATCTCAGTCACTAATAGAGCTGGAGTGATAAAATTTTACCCACGTATTGAGCTCAGGCCCTTATGAAGAAATATGGTGAAATTTTGGAAAATGGGCGGTGCCACGCCCACTTATTAAGGGGCAAACATTTCAAGTTTTATGAGTCATAACTCAGAAACCGTTGAAGATATATCGATGAAATTTGGTACGCGTGATATAATTACTTAGGTAAATGTTTGGATTAAAAATTGCCAAGATCGGTTGACGACCACGCCCACTTTTATATATGGGTATTATAAAGTGGCATAATAAAAACATTTTAAGCCATATCTCTGTCAAATATAAAGATATATCATTGAAATTTTATGGCAGGAGTCCAACTGCGGACATAAAACGAAAAATACAAAAATTTTGGAAAATGGGCGTGGCACCGCCTACTTTTAGAAGCAGGAATATACGAGATTTCTGAGCCCATAACTCGACAAATAATTGAGATATAACGACGAAACTTGGTGTGTACACTTTTATTACCTGTGGTAATATATGTTAAAAATTTTATCGAAATCGGTTGCCGACCACGCCCACTTTTATATATGGGTATTATAAAGTGGCCTAATAAAAACATTGTAAGCGATATCTTTGTCAAATATAAAGATAATTCATTGAAATTTTGTGGCATGAGTTCCACAATAGACCGGAAACAAAAAATATAAAAATTTTGGAAAATGGGCGTGGCACCGCCTCTTTTTAGACAAAGGAATATACGAGATTTCGGAGCCCATAACTCGGCAAATAATTGAGATATTATGACGAAACTTGGTTTATACACTTTTATAACTTGTATTAATAGACACGCAAAAATTTATTAAAATCGGTTTATGACCACGCCTACTTTTTCACAAAGATATTTCTGGAACACCATCTGGGAATTTGTAACGTCACATCTTAGTAACTAGAAGTCATAAAGGAATGAAATTTTGCACAAAGAATAATATTCATATGCTTAGTTGGATGACTGATAAAAATTTTGAAAATGGGCGTGGCTACGCCCACTTTATGCAGCACTCGCTTTATATAAAATCCATCAAACGCAAACAAACAATGAAAACATACAGCTGAGTATCTAATGTTCGATTCCACTCGAACTTAGGCTTCCTTACTTGTTCTATATGTAAACGTACTCATTATAAGCGCTCGCAGCTTTACTCATACCAAAAAAAAAAGCGTGGGCTGTCTTCGGCAAATTTAATTAAAACACAAACGCAACAGCAATCACCATGGTTAAATTAAGCACACACACAAACATATAAGTATTACACACATATATACATACAAATAATTTATAAAAATTAGAAAAAGCTAACGAAGGTAGTTTGAGCCGGCGGGCGGTCATTAAATACCATGCCCACCAATCGCTACAAAGCTCTATATGCGTACATATTATTGTATTCTAATTAACGATTTTTCTGCTGTTGCTTGTATTTTGTTAGTGGTCGCAGTCCACCACAACTATTTTGCGTAAGTATTTTATATTTGAATTGCTTTGTTTTTATGTGAATGTTTGTGTGTGTTGTGGCGCAAAAATCAAAATAAGTAAATGACCTGTTCGAATGAATGAGATCATTTTGGGTTTGTTGTATGAGTCAACGAAACAAACACGGTTGTATAATAACAACAAAAAAAGCAGCAAAAAAGCAACAAAAACAACAGCAATAGCAATAAAAAAGTAACAAGAGAAACAACAACTGTTATGAGCCGGATTTGTGCGCCAAAGAAAGCCTGCAAGTGATTGAATCAAATGTTGAATTGTATTGTTGGCGATTTCTGGTTGTTTAGCGAAATTCATGAGGTGGGCATTTTTTAACAGTTATGATGAGGGAAAATATATTTGGTAAAAAAAAGATGTTAAAAAGAATTGTTAAAAAAAATTGTTTAATTTCGAAAAAGAAATCAAACTTACACCTTTTCCGAATCTGACGCACCCAAATGCGATGTTTATTTACTTATTTAGGCCATGGCTGTAAGTGAAGGAATTTTTCTTTTTTTATACCTTTCATTGGCAATTAATCTTATGACAAATAGTGCATACCTTTTACAGGTAACACTATTTTTGCATAAATAAAAACAAATGTACATACATATGTATGTACATACAAATGTAAATACCTACAAAATTTTCGCTGCAAAGCAGTCATCATATTCGCTAAAGAAATATTAAATACGACACACTTATTACTAGGGAAGCTAAAAATATGCAAATGCATATTGCATATGCAAATGCATATTTCGACCTAAAATGCATATTTACGGTCAAAATGCATTTCGTGCTTATTTTGGCATATTTTGGCACTCGAGCAATATCCAAAAATATTAAGCTGGAAACAGATAAGCTGGTTAATTCAGATAGTTGCGTATACATACAAGCAAGGCTATTTAACTATTGATCTGGACCCCGGAGCATTTCCCCATATAAAAATTCATCACGCCAAACACTAAGTTCTTGTATGCATACAAACAAGGCTACTTGACTGTTGATCGAGCCTCGAAGCAAACCCAGAGTAAAAAAAAAACTTTGCTCCGATGAAGGGAACAATAATATGCAATATGTATCGACATACATAGGCATACGCTACACTGTCAATAAGAAACGCGATATTTGGATCGCGATCCATATTGATGGTCTGATGAATCGCAGGCTAGTGCTACACGTTCAATATGAATATTGCGATATTTTTTTTCGCTCTGAGGTTTAAAATATTTTACTTCCGTCCTTTTCACACTTTCACTTTCAATTCAATTTGATGGGTCGCAAAATTTTCATGCTACACAGTCAATCCGTGTTGTCAATATTGCGATCCGGATTGCGGATTTCAAAATTTCGATGCTACACGGTCAATATTAATCGTTTTCCGCATGCAAGAGCTTTTTCTCGGAAAACCACCAAAAATTTACCCTGGAAAATATAGTAAAACATATAATAGTTCAAATCAACCCTGCGCAATATTAATGGAATGGTTTCGCTTGCTTTGTAAAAAGATCTCATGTATTTATATAAATACAAATCTAAAATTAAGTAAAAGTAATTTATAGTATTTAAAACAAATCTTTTAAATGGGGAAAATGTGAATTGTACGTTTCAATTCTTATATTATTATTACTTTGCAAAATTAGTTTAAAAAATGTAAGCTTGAAATGAAATACATACATTTTTTGAGCATATTTCAGGTATTTTTTAGGCATATATGCATATTATGAGATTTTTTCGTGCATATTTACGAGCACACTGAAAAAACAACTTACTCAGATTATGGAAAAGTGGGAATGATTCGGCGCTAAAGACATATTTCCATATTTTGATGTACGATTTTCTTCAAATCAAGAAATAAAAACCACGTTTTAAAGAAAATTGTACATCAAAATATGGAAATATGTCTTCAGCGCCGAATCATTCCCATTTTTCCATAATCTGATTAATTTTTTTTTTAGTGCATATTTCAGTTATTTTCGGGCATACTAGCATGCATATTTTGAAATTTTTCGTGCATATTTTTAGCTACCCTACTTATTACATATGTAAATATTTCGGATCTACTCTCGTGAGCTCTCATGAGTCATGAATCACTTAGTCACCTCATGTCATTACACCTTTAACTGTTGACGCCTATAGAAGCACAAATGCACTGGTAAGTTCACTGGCCACTGTCACTTGAAAAAGGCTACTCAAAACCAAAGTACCAGTACTAAGTCCTGCTCAGACGGCCTGTTTTGCTCAAAAATTGTCATCAGGCTTAGTGGGAGGTCCAGTAAAGTCCCAGTAAGCTTCCTTTGGGCTAGTACACAAGGACAGTGGTTCCAAGTGAGTGGATTTTTAAGGACATATGAAGAGATGTCGTGTGTCATGCGGCGTCTCTCCACATGCTGAACATTCATTTGGTATACTGTGATCTAACCTGGCCCCGTAGGAGTTGAGTCTGCTGCAGTAACCTTATCTTAGTTGTGCTAGGGTTACTCGGGTTTTCTTGGACAACTCCAACTCTTCTGCTGCAACTGGTGGCGGTTGGTCTCTTAGAACAACCTAGGACGAACGGACGGAGATATAGTTGTAAACAGTCTCTTTGTGCATATTATTTTTAAGGCCTGTCTAAATGCTGCTGGCCACGGTGTTGAGATTCCAGAAGGAACCGGCATGGTGTTGTGTTCCCTAACTGGAAGCACCTATGTATGTAAGTCTCAAGGTGTAGGTCCGGCGACATCAGAAAGTAGCTTGTTGCGGACCCTAGAGGTGCCTGCCAATACGCTTGGAGCTTTCTTCAATGCATTCTGCTAGTCTCCAGCGACCAAACCGGCCAGCTGATAACTTTGTAGGTGGCGGTGTAGGCGGTTTCCTTGTGCTGCCGGCAAGCGATTTAAGGATTTTATTACAAATTTGGACCTTGGTCGCAATTGCGCTCAAATGCTTGGAGAAGGAGGCAAGATTGTCGAAGATAACACCCAAGATTTTTGGGTTATTTTTGGTAGGGATGGCTGTATACCCTATACGTATACCTAACTCCAGTCCTACCTCCTTTGTCCGTATCGTTTGTCAATGGACGTTTATAGTGAGAGACATACTTAGCTCTTCTACCTCGTTTTTAGATTTTATGGTGGTTCTCAAAAGTTCTTCAAACGTCGTAAGTACCCTATAGTTTCGTATCCTTCTTTCTTTATCTTATTTCTTTATACCCATAATCGTCATGTTCATATTGTTTCCATGTATAAATACGAGTAGATTCGCTAAGCATAAGATTTTGAGAATTTGGGATAATTATGCATCGCTCAATTCGATACATCACCAAACACTTTATTGAATAAAATTTACAAAGTAGCTACATTGTACTATTCAAGTACAATTTAAGACCAATAAAGTCTTGCAAGGCGACGCACAGTGGTTCAGCCGCGGAAAAAATTCATTTTTTTCAATACCTAATTTTCAGATTCTAATGATGTAGTCTTATAAAAAAATGTCCAAATTTTAAGAATTCATGACTACTTTGCAAAAAGTTGATTTTTTTTTTACAAAATAATGGTATCAGAAGTCAGAAAAATTTTATTCAACAAAAACTGCTTGAAATTTTTGCTAACTTTACCTATAAATTTTCCTTATAACTTATATCTCCATTGTCCCTGTTGTGAGTTTAAAAGAAAATATAGCACTTTCTTGACTAATTAAAGAAAAAATCAGTGCAATCGGCTGAATATTAAAAAAAATATAGGCCAGCAAAAATGGTACTTCATAAATGCTACCTTTTCTACCTTCGATGGACAAAAAGTTTGTGTGCTACAGCGTGCTACACTCGCTCACTGTAATAAAATGAAAGTCTGTAATGTCTTCTATCGATTTCTGTTAAAAAATTTTTCCCATATTTTCCCCAATCGATGTAAACTTGATTTAAATGTCGAAAGACCCATCATATTTTGATAAAATTGACAAAATGTAGCATGCTTTTAGGCTCATGCGTATATATTAACGTTTACATCTTATGTGACATTTTTTTGTTTACGAAAATGAAGGCACAGAGAGGATTAGATAAAAATGCAGATTGGTAAATTATACACCTAATTTGTTAGAATCAATGGTAATGCAAACAAAAATAAAGATAAACACATTCGTCATAACATTACGGTTTGCAAACAACAATAGCAACAAACACATTTGTTTAAACATTTTAACAGCTTATTTTAAGGTATTAGATGAAAAAAAATGTTATCCCGACGAAATTGTAGTAACAGAAACATATGCTGCTGTTAATTTGCAAAGTTTATTTGATCACACAAAAAGCAGACTTATTGATACTTGACAAGGGATGACGGAAAATCGTTCCACAATACTTATTGATAACTTCTCAGCAGAAAAGTTGAACTCCTTATCATGTTCTGAGTTAACCCTTACTAGTAAATGGGGCTTATGATTTCTAGGCTTATGTTTTCTAGGAAAAGTGATAGAATTTCTACCAATACAGATGTTATTAATCGATTACTGGCAAGTTCTGGTCATTATATAAAGTTCATAAGACGACAACCCAACAAAAAGTGTGTGGAATTGGATTTTGTTGCCAAGGATATGCTAAATCATTAAACATTTTTCTTATATTTGCTTTTTTTTTCTTTCCATAGATATATACATAGTTATATTTTCGATTATATGTATTATAAATATAATCATTAAGTACATCAAATTTTTACAAGGGCTCTTTTCAGTTACTGAAAATGTATATCTTCATTTGTTTTTGAATAAAAGGAGTAGGAAAAGTGGGCGTGGTTGTTTGCCAATCACGCCTTTATTTGGTATTGTCGATATCTTTCATGACAGTAACTTATGCGCCAAGTTTCGTGAATATATCTTAATTTTTTGAGCTGAAATTTAAATTTTTCTTTAAAAATTTTTACTATAGGTCCAGGGGAGGTACCCCTAGGGAGTGGCCGATTTCAACAATTTTTGGTGCTGTCAATGCCTTTAATGAGGGTAACTCATGTACCAAGTTTCGTGAAGATATTTTAAATTTTTTTTAGCTGAAACTAAAATTTGTATTTAAATCATTTTTTTATAGGTCCAAGGGAGATACCCCTAGGGGTTGACCGATTTCAACCATTTTTTGAAAATTTCTTAATTAGCTCACATATAACCTCTGTGCAAAATTTCAATGGCCTAGGACCACGCCTTCTATTTTTTTCCGCAAAATGTATGGAGCCGAACCACTGTGCGACGTGTAGAAGATTATCTTATAAAAACATTGCATCGTCTGCGTTCACGTACCTTGCATAATTGACAACAATGAAATAATCATTCACCAACATTGTAAGTAATGTGGCCTTCCTACTTTTAATTGAATTTTTTTTTACAAGAATAGTAGAAATTTTTCATAGAACTTTTAGATTCTTCTTAAGTCATTATACAGCGCAGAACATGCAGATACATCCGCTTCGATTAAAAGCAAATGAAAAACACGAGCCTGCCATCAACAACCAATTAAAATTGTTGACTTAAACGATTAAAGTTAAGGTAAAGCGCAGTTACATACGTACGTAGTTGTTACAAACAGCCGTCGGATTAACCGCCAAACGTACAACTTGCCACCTAAGGCGACCTCAACACTGCATCTCGGCTCAGCTACCTTGTCAGTTTGTTAGACGCGCAAATTCATCGGCAGCGCATTTAAAACGACAAGCAGTAAGTTGTTGAGCAGCGAAGCTCTTGGCCTTCCGGCTTGGTTAGGTTCTATAAAGAGGTCTATGTTCGTTCATATGTATATGCATGTATATTAGGGTGGTCCTTTAAATCAAATTAACATTTTTTTTCAGTCTCATCCCCTAAATCGGTTAATGTTCGGAAAAAGATACCACATATAAATCTTGGTCTCGATCGGAGATTGATAAAGGAATCCGAACAGCGGCCAAAGTTCAGATTACCATATGAAGACTCAACAAATTTATTTTTATTTTTTTTTTAATCTATTACCTAAAATCGATACTGCTGTACTCAAAGCTGGCGCATATAAACTTTGGCCCCGATCGGAGACAGTTAAGGGGTGTCGCAAGAAGCTGAAAATTCAGGTAACCTGTGCGACACCCCTTACCGTCTACGATCGGTACCAAAATTTACATTTGGTATTTTTGAGTACAGGACAATCGATTTTAAGCATTAGATATACAAAAAATTAAACCTCATTTTTTTAGTCTCTATACAGTTTTCTGAAGTTTAACCCCTATGTGATACACCTTAAATGTTTTCGATCGGGACTAAAATTTGTATGTTGTATCTTCGACTATATTAGCATCGACCTAGGGGGTGAGATTGAGGAAATATGCTATACAATTTCGTATATTTGGTGACCACCCTAATGTACTATATGCTTGTGTATAAATTGGTTTCTTTGTATGTGTTTATATAGTGACATGATCAAGTCAACCCAGTTTATGAATCAGCGCCGCCAATACGTGCGCGCAAGCGCAACGGGCTTCCAGCCTCAAACACACACACAAACAAGTTTTGAAGCGATTGGGAGGCGGATTTAAAACGAGATTTTTTTCCTAACTAAAAGCGTCTTACTCATAGGTAGCGGAGAGACGGCTGACTAGAAACTGGGTATCGAATTATTAACGTACTTATTAGCCACGGCTGCGCGACGAAACGCATTGTACGTGTTTTGATATGTAATGGTCAGTGTCACTAGATACGTATATACTAACTGGCGGTCGGGGTTGTCGGAGACTATGAAAAAAGCTTGCAAATATGTGCTCTAAAGTGGGCTTCTGTTTCTATATTTTTTTGTTTTTTTTTTATTCCATTTTTTTAAGGTTTGTACACTTTTTTCGCTCTATTTATGTTTTCTGTTTATATTTTCTATTTGCGTTTTCATTATAAATTTTTTTCATTTTGTTGTTACTTATTTATGTGTGTATGTTTTGCGTTTGTCGGCGTTAAACCTTGAATAAATAAAGCTTTTTGTTAAGGCTTTTATTGGTCCGCAATTTATTATGTATTTGCAAATGTTTGCTATTCTAGACAAAAATAAAATAAAATGCAATAAAATGAGCTTACAGTTTTTTTTTTTATAAAAATGCTCATTAGTACTTAGTTTAATGGAATATTTTCGCAAGCTTTGGGAGAAGAGGATTCGTAAATTGAAAGGCAATAAATTTAAATTTTTTATAAAAAAAAAACAGGAATGAAATATAGCAAAACATAATATCCATATAAGTTAATACTGATTTTTTTCATATTTTAAAAATTAATTGGTATATAAATAAAACAAAAAGGTAGAAAAAATATGAAAAAAAACTCAACCGCATCAAAAGCGAAAGCTGATTAAGCTTAACAGAAAGCGCAGAATGTTCATTTTACAAAATCTAGTAAACAGCGCAAATTTATGCGACACAAAAAAATTAAATGTGAAATTGTCAGATAATTGGTCAATTTCATAGAGTTCAAAATAAATCAGATTCATTACACCGTTAATCGGTAGGTTATAGCTCGCGAGCAAAACGGGTACGCAGGCGCTCTCACACTGAGAATTCCGAATACTGTATTATGAATCGTGAATTATCAAATGGAGAGTTGAGTTTTTTTGAAACGATAGTCAAAATTTCGGAATTTGCGGAACGGAATCTCGCTTTATTAATAAAACTCTAATCACAACGCTATAAAGATACAAATCTCCATAAATTCGCTTCGGATATGTTTCAAATTGTCTAGAGTCTAGATTAGCTATAAGTATGTACTATAGTTTCGGCCATCGCTTAGTTCTTCTAGCAATAAAAAGAGCATCTTCTACAGTCTTTGGACTTCCTATCTCATCATCGTATACAAATGTGGACTGGTTGCAGCGAAGCTTAAGTAGCTCCACTTGCTTTGGGATAAATCTTCAAGCGAAAATGCTGCTCCCTTTAAATATCATAAGCTAAAAGTTACAAAAACCACTACTAGAGCTTGATTTTATTTGACTATTTCTTGTTATTACCTGCAGGCTCATCCCGTGAGGAATTACGTAAGTGATATAAAAAAATAAAACCACAATATGACAGATTTTTGCAAAATCCAGGTTAAATATTTCACATAGCTAGTTTTGAGACAGCAATTTTTCACATAGCTAGCCTTGAAATGGCAGCGGTTCTTCTTACAAAAACCTCCCTCCTTCTCTCTCAGAAAAACGCTGTGAACCGGCGAAAAAGGGAGACCTTAACTAAGTTGGAAAGAACAGGTAGAAAGCGACTTTACTTCCCTTGGTATTCCCAATTGGCGCCAGGCATCACGAAACAGAAGTGAATGGCGCGTTTTATCGGAGTCGGCCAGAATCGTCCAGACGGTTACGCCCCAATTAAAGCATAGTACTGAGTTCGAGTTTCACGTGAAACTGCTGTCAAAATCCATACAAAAAAATTGGTTGTGAAACATGTGTGAAATTTCACAGATATTTTACGACAAAGTTGTACTGAGTTCCTGCCGTGGAAACGTTGCGCAACATGCTAGCAACATAAGGCCAGCAACATTTTTTCACGCCAAATTAAATATACAATGGGTCATATTAATAAAAGCCAAGCATTTGCTTTTGCTTAAGATTTCAGACCTTTTACTTAAATTTTGAAATTTGGTTCATAGAAAAATTCGGAAATTTGGTATCTCAGCCACTAATATAGCTAGAGTGATAAAATTTTACCCACGTATTGAGCTCAGGCCCTTATGAAGAAATTTGATGAAGTTTTGGAAAAAGGGCGGTGCCACGCCCACTTATTAAGGGTCAAACATTGAAAGTTTTATATGTCATAACTCAGAAACCGTTGAAGATATATCGATGAAATTTGGTACGCGTAATTTGCTTACATAGGCAAATGTTTTGGCGAAAAATTATCAAAATCGGTTGACGGCCACGCCCACTTTTATATATGGGAACTATAAAGGGGCCTAATAAAACCATTTTAAGCGATATCTCTGTCAAATATAAAGATCTATCACTGAGATTTTGTGGCAGGAGTCCAACTACGGACATAAAACAAAAAATACAAAAATTTTGGAAAATGGGCGGTGCCACGCCCACTTATTAAGGGGCAAATATTGAAAGTTGTATGAGTCATGACTCAGAAACCGTTAAAGATATTTCGATGAAATTTGGTACGCGTGATATATTTACTTAGCCAAATGTGTGGACTAAAAATTACCAAAATCGGTTGACGACCACGCCCACTTTTATATATGGGTATTATAAAGTGACCTAATAAAACCATTTTAAGCGATATCTCTGTGAAATATAAAGATAATTCATTGAAATTTTTTGACATGAGTTTTACAATAGACCGGAAACAAAAAATAAAAAAAGTTTGGAAAATGGGCCTGGCACCGCCTCTTTTTATACAAAGGAATCTACGTGCCTATTACTCGACAAATAACAGAGATATTATGACGAAACTTGGTTTATACACTTTTATAACATGTGTTAATAGACACGCAAAAATGTATTGAAATCGGTTTATGACCACGCCTACTTTTTAACAAAGATATTTCTGGAACGCCCTTTGGGAATTTGTAACGTGACATCTTTGTAACTAGAAGTCATAAAGCAATGAAATGTTGCACAAAAAATAATATTCATATGCTTATTTGGATGATTTGTACAAATTTTGAAAATGGGCGTGGCTGCGCCCTGTTTATGCAGCACTCGTTTCGTATAAAATACACCCTATATCGAACAAACGCAAACAAACAATGAAAGCATACAGCTGAGTATCTAATGTTCGATTCCACTCGAACTTAGGCTTCCTTACTTGTTTTTTTTTACATTTGATCAGTTTTCGTTTTGGCATTTATTCTCATTTGACAAAAAATATTTCTTGCAACATTTCACGGCAAAATAAATGTATGTTGCTGGCGAAATTTCACTGCGGTGAACTCAGTACTAGGCTTAAGAAGAAGAAAAATATTATAATACTTCTTCAAAACAAAGAGTAACCAGTCGGTTAAAACATGGACATTAATGGGTTAAGACGCATAAAATTTACTCTTATAGTATAGATCAAGCGATTGTGGTGGAAATAAAATGATTTCAGAATTTTGAGCGCCTCTATATGTGGCGACACTAATGTGTGCCAGGGCGTATGAGTGACCTATTTTATACAGAGAGACTTTTGAAAGTGTATAAATGAAACATAGAGAAGACTTTTGAAAGAGTATTTTTACTTACTTCTTTTTTTCATACGAAAGGGTTTTGCAATACAATTTTAATGGACATTGTACGCTTTTAAATACTGGTACACAATCCATCAATAACTCAATATCGAAAAAAAAAATTCACATAATGTTACACTTACATACAAACATTTGTAGTAGTTATTCTGAATTTTCGAAAGCACTTAACGCTATTTTTGGCAAACTAATTTATGAACTAGTTTATTGCCCTAACAAATTAAGACAAAGCCATTTCTCGTATACACAAATAGAAGTAACTGGCCATTGAGAGCACATAATTGGTTAACAAAAAAAAGCCAAATAATAAAACAAATTTATGAACTAACAGAATCTATAGACGTTGCAAAAAAACGAAACAAACATAAGACATGTGTTGGCGTCTCTGCAAATCAATGAACTGGTTGCTACTAAAAACGCCCGCTATCAACGCCCACCACCACCAACCAACGCCATAAAAGTATGAGAAATAGTAGTCCAGTTGTAGATCTCAAAAAGCGGCCAAGTGGTGAATTAATAAAAGCACTTCGTACAATGGACTTCATAAATAAATGTTTCGATGGGAAAATTTTAAGTTTTTTTTTTGATAACAACAACAAATTGCCACAAATTTGAGCTTCACAAATAAGCCAAAAATATAAAACACAAGCAATGCAATGTGTAGCAACCGACGTAAATAGTGAGTAAAGTCATCAAAGCTAAAGTGGAGCAAACCAAAAAAAAAAAAAAACAAAACAAAACAAAAACACAAAAAAAAAAACAAAAAAAAAACAAAAACAAAAACACAAAAAAAAAAACAAAACAAAAACAACAATAAAACCTATTTTAAAACCAACAACTAATACAAGTGTTTTGCAAAAAAAACACGCAGAAATATTTGGCTAAGAAACAGAAATAAATATAAAAAAGAAGATGGGTGAGCAAACAGAAATGATATAGAGCCCAGACAACAACAATGCCTTTTGAAAACTTTATTTGCACACTTAAATTTGCTTAAGTGACTTTGTTTATATGGTTGTTTAACGGGGTTAGCAACTTTTTGTATACACATAGTACGTATGTATATCTATGTACATATGTATTTATGTATGTATGAAAAAATGAGTACAAATTTAAACAGCTGTTTTGATCAGGGACCGTAACGATTATCATTTTTATAAAAAAAAATCATTTTTAATCGTTATAATTTGATTTTTATTTTTTCGATGAAATTTGATCGATATTTTATGATTTTTATTTTTTCGATCAAAAATAATTGTTATTACTGGATTTAAATTTTTCCTATGAAACTTGATTGATATTTTATGATTTTTATTTTTTCGATCAAAAATAATTTTTATTAGTGGATTTAAATTCCCTCTACCTCTAACTCTACCTATACCCCTACCTCTAACTCTACCTCTACCTATACCCCTACCTCTATTTCTACCTCTTCCTCTACCTCTACCCCTACCACTACCTATATGTACATACACCTCTACCTCTACACTCAGGGAAAAAACAAGCTAAATTTAAGTCTAACGGGATAGAAACAAGCCGAAAACATCATGAAATTCTGCTAACCTTGAAAATGCTAAAATCAAGCACGTATTCTTCTTTTTAGAACGATATTTTTTATAAATATAATACTAAGAGTATGGTGTTTTGAAACAAGCTTGTGTAAATTTATTTTAACCCGCCGTTATTAGCGCACTTATTTTAGGACGTCGTTACTCGCGGGGTGTCATATACACCCCAAGCTAAAATGTATTATTTCTTGGAATTGTGAAAACTTACGAATCGATAACTAATACATGTTGTATATAAGGTCACGAAAATACGAATTAATAAGTTTTTAATAAATAAGGATTGATTTTTATTGAACATAAAACAAGGTACAAAAAATTAAGAAATAAGACTTCATTTTATAAAAACCCTCAACTGAGTGCAAATTAACTGATTTTCGCCTTCTTAGCATGTAATAATAATAAACATAAGTTATTTGTTAATAAAAAGAAGTAGAACGGTAACTCACTCCCAGGTAGTGCAATCCTTGCAGATATTGCATATGTGAACTATTGAACACTTTTTTTACGCGTTTACTAGCGGGGTGCAGCATACACCCCAATTGAAATTTAGATGCTCCGTTTAGCTAAACGGTAAAACTGAAACTAACCAGCATTAACCTACTAATAAAGTGTGTAAGTATACTCAGCTATTAGAAAAATTGCGGCCCTGGTACAACCAGAAAAAAATTTATGACGGTAATTAATAGTGTTGGGGTGCAATTTACACTCCGCGCGAGTAACGGCGGGTTAAGCACAACCCAGGACTGATTCTAGCCTATCCAATCTTATTATAAGAATGCTTATACTTATGTATATTGAGGATTTCTTTCTTGAATCAAGAATATTAAATCAAATATTTTCAGTTTTTTATCTTGGTTCAAGCTTGTGAAAACTTAAATTAAATTTTTTTTTTTTTTAATTTCTGTAATTCTTGAGTTAAGTACGACACAGCTTGAATTTAGTCCGTTACTTTTCTCTGAGTGTACATCTACCTCTACCTCTACCTTTACCTCTACCTCTTCCTTTACATCTACCTCTACCTCTACCTCTACCTCTTCCGCTACTTCTACCTCTACCTCTACATCTACCTCTACCTCTACCTCTACCTCTACCTCTACCTCTACCTCTTCCGCTACTTCTACCTCTACCTCTACCTCTACCTCTACCTCTACCTCTACCTCTTATCTCTACCTCTTCTAACCTCTTTGCTTCTGTCATTGTTAGGATATAAAGTGAGTAATGTTATCAAAAAACGTAAATATGTCTGCCCGTCTCATCAACTCATTTGCGTATGGAAACTTCTTAACGCCCACTTGAGCTGACTCAAACAAATGTTCGTGGTACGCATATTCATCATTTGCCCATTGAGCGTAACTGCGCAAAATAAAAAAGAAAGCACATTAAGATATACCCAATGTTCTAAGATATATTTAGACTCACGAACAATTCTGCAATTCTACGCATCTTATGTCAAAGTCACACTTTGGCTCTCAAAATTGCAATGAGTTTGACAGAAACTTGACCTAATTTTGGCAGAAGCTCCTCCATGTAGGTAAAAAAAGGAGAAAAAAATTGAAAACCAGCATTTTAATAAGATATGTAGAGCCTAGTGAGCCCTGGATTTCGAGTTACAGTGAAAGTAAAAGTTAGAGAAAAAAATAACTTTGTGTTACAGGCTGGTAAAGTGAGGTGAAGAGAGTTTAAGAGCCGAACTAAGCAATCGTTCTAATCTTTTGAGATAAACGGGATGGAAAAAATCTATTTCACACTTTTTGAGCAGCTGGGTATAGTCCTTGGAATAAAGTACCTATGTTGAAAAGCGAAGTGAAATGTTAAAAAAATAGCGACAAAGAAACTCTATGGTGCTGGTGCTCCAGAAAAGGCTCGTAATATCAGTCGCACTTTTTTAAGCATACAATTATATGTACATATTTACTTACATAAATACATATGTACATATATGTACCCTGTAGGGAAAATCTCTAGTTCCGAACTAGGGCGCTTCTAGTGCATCTTTCGACACTACTAGTGCGAGCTAAATCTCTTTTGCATGTTATCAACTGGCGAATTTAACACGGCGATGTCCTAGGCGGTGTCAATTGTCACTCTTTGCACTACATTTTCGATAGTTCCGAACTAGTACTAAATTCTACAGTTTACACTAGTTCGTTTATTGGCACAATTTCGATAGTTCTGAACTAGCTACAAGTACCTAAAAATTATACAGTTTTACATCTGCAGCTTAAGTGCAGCATTTGACACACTTCATGCAATTGGCGCGATGGCCGACTGGCTAACGCATGTGCCTTTCAATCTGAGGGGCGCGGGTTCGAATCCTGTCAGTGTCAAGGTGAATGATATTTTTTTTTTTTTATTTTTTTTTTTAACTAATATTTTTTTATTTATTTATTTAATAGAAATTTACAATAATATTTAAAAAGTAATAAAATAAAAAAAAATTAAAAATAAGCCTGAGGGATCGGAAAAGCATAATTAGGGGAACATTTCATTTCATACAAGATGGAAATAGAAAACTTCATCATATTCCTACCCTGTCGGAAAAACAAGGCAACCAAAAAGTTATAAATAGAAAACTCTTTATATAAAATGCTTCACTAAACATCTGAGAATTGCAGAAATATACAAAGCTGACGGCAATTGAACGAACGAAAAATTTTCATAGAATTTTTGTCACTTCGAAATTGCATACAAATCAAAGTGTGTCTTATAATGGTCGCTCAATTCACTCCTTCTGAACTAGTGAGGGTCTAACTACAATTGATCTAGTTCCCTTTTGACACCTTTTCGCTAGTTCGGAACTAGAAATTTTGCTCACTAGTTATTGAGTTCCCTGCAGGGTAAGTACATAAGTATTTATTAGCGTGTGCGTGTTGGCATGCAAATGCGAGTTCCTTGCCTGCAAAAATCGTTGGATTATATGCTCCATTTGTGGTAGGTTGGAGTACTTTCAAAGTGACCACTGACATAACCCAAACGACCGATTCATGTATCTGCATCGGCTCGTAGTTAGCCGAACATAACAAAAAGCAAATGTTTATCGCGACGACGACGATATGTGTATACATACATAACTACATACATATATACATATGCAAACATCGTCGTCGTCGCGAAAAATATTTGATTTTTGTTGTTATGTTCGGCTAACTGTTAGGTACTCCATCCATCCAATGTAGGTACTCCATGGATTAATTTGATTGTTATGCGGGACTGGAGTATATACTCCATTGCAGTGACATGCAATGTTAAATGGACCATATTTTTTGTATGAAATGTGGCAAGTTATGGAGTGAACGGTTGGTCCATAGCGAGCACTCCATAGATTAGCGAATGGAGTACTCGGAATTTTTGCAGGGTTGCCAGTTGAAGGTCTCATAGTAATACATACTCGTAGAAATGTATACGCAAAGGTATACACAAAATATGTATGTAACAAAATAATTAAATGAAACTAGTAATTTCAATAGTGGCGGAGTTATGGGAGGGAATTAAAGGGGTTTGTCGTCTCCGGAAAAAAATTGGAAAAAATAATGGGGAATTAGAAAGTAAATTTTTTTGTTGTTCGAAAAGTTTGGAGAATCAACGAAACTCCATCTAAATTGTATTGGAAATGTAAAACTACAAGCAAAAGTAAAAATTAAATATCACAAAGCCACCCCCACCAAGCGAATTTATTGTGTAATTAAGCAAATTTATCGCACACCATCCATTAGAAATATTGCGCGTGTGCCAGTGTAATGTACATATTTATACTCCCATTTGCAGTGCAAAAAATTCTGTACTGTATAGGTGTAGAAATTGACCTAAATATGAGAATCACTTACGTTTTATGTCACCGCTGAACGTAATTACACAGAACGCTAAAATCATGCTGACAAAAATAGCTGTATGATAACTAGGGAAGCTAAAAATATGCAAATGCATATTGCATATGCAAATGCATATTTAGACCTAAAATGCATATTTACGGTCAAACTGCATTTCGTGCTTATTTTGGCATATTTTGGCACTTAATCGAGCAATATCGAAAAATATTAAGCTGGCAACATCTTATCTGTGGTTAATTTAGAATAAATAAATTTTAGATAGTTGCGTATGCATACAAACAAGGCTATTTAACTATTGATCTGGGCCCAGGAACGGAGCATTTTTCCTTATAAAAATTCACCACGACAAACACTAAGTTCTTGTATGCTGATCAGAGCCTCGAAGCAAATCCAGAGTAAAAAAAAACCTCTTCGATGCCCTGTTATTGATAGAGAACAGCTGTAGTGTGAAAATTTGAAGGGAACAATAATATGCAATATGTATCGACATACATAGACATACGCTACACTGTCAATATGAATCGCGATGGTCTGATCAATCGCAGACTAGTGCTACACGTTCAATAAAGTGGAGTGAAACATTTTTTTTGGAAATTCAATTTGTTCCAAAGCCAGAACGGCACCTTTCTAGCCCAGTAATAAGCCTGTAAAATTTTATTGACCTACTCGCATGTTTAGAGGTGCCCCCAGCCCCACAAAGTTGAAAAAAATAGTACGATCTGGTACAAATGTGAAATTTCTAAAACTATAAAATCAAAAAACGAAGTATGAGGATTTATAAAGATGGCTAAGCTGAGTATTAAAGTGAATTTTTTTTATTTGGAAACAACAACAACAAAAGTTTTTAAAGGTCAAAGTTTATATTGTGCATTTTTTAAATTGCAATTACTTAAATACTACTGAACCGATTTCGAATACTTTTATACCATTCGATAGGTAATTTGATTCCGTTTAATTTGATATACATTTTATGTGGGTTCCATAATACCCCCCCCCCTTGCGGGGGTCAAACCCCTTTTACCCCCCTTACTTTTCATATATAAAATGTATATCAAATTAAAGGGAATCAAAATATCTATCGAATGGTATAAAAATGTTCGAAATCGGTTCAGTAGTTTTTAAGTAATTGCAATTTAAAAAATGCATAATATAAACTTTGACCTTTAATAACTTTTGTTGTTGTTGTTTTAAAAAAAAAATAATTCACTTTAATACTCAGCTTAGCCATGTTTATCAATCCTCATACTTCATTTTTTAATTTTATAATTTTCAAAATTTCATATTTGTACCAGATAGTGCTTATTGCTTTCAACTTTGCGGGGCTGGGGGCAGTTCAACACGTCATCCCATCGCCATAAAATTTTGTGGGGTTCATTAACTCGTATAAAGGCAACTTTTCATTGCTGGTACGTTCAAAAAAAGAACAAAAAAAAAATCTCCATATGATTTCATTCCACCTTAACGTTCAATATGAATATTGCGATATTTTTCTCGATCTGAGGTTTAAAATATTTTACTTCCGTCCTTTTCACACTTTCACTTTCAATTCGTTTATTGCCAATATTTCGTTCCGGATCGCGGATTTCAAAATTTATAAATATTTTGCGATCCAGAATCGCGATCCATCAATACTCGATGCTACACGGTCAATATTAATCGTTTTCCCATACAAGAGCTTTTTCTCGGAAAACCGCCAAAAACTCACACTGGAAAATATAGTAAAACATACGATAGTTCAATGCAACCCTGCGCAATATTAATAGAAGAGTTTCGTTTGCTTTGTAAAAAGATCTCATGTATACAAATCTAAAATTAATTTAAAGTATTTTATAGTATTTAAAAACAAATTTTTTAAATGGGGAAAATGTGAATTGTACGTTTCAGTTCTTATATTATTATTATTTTGCAAAATTCTTTAAATAAAAATGTAAGCTTGGAGCATATTTCCGGTATTTTTTAGGTATATATGCATATAATGAGATTTTTTCGTGCATATTTACGAGCATATTTCAGTTATTTTTCGGGCATACTAGCATGCATATTTTGAAATTTTTCGTGCATATTTTTAGCTTCCCTAATGATAACGAGGCTAAAGTGACAAATGGTTTAGGTTGGATTGTGACTATAGTGGATATGAAGCCTGGAAGCAAAATCAAATGCATTCAAAGTGACAACTTCCCATCCATCTTCCTTATAGTACGAGTGCCTCAAATTGGAGCTCTCATATCAATGAACAAGTCTGCTTTCTTCAACCATTCAGAACAGACAGTTTCAATATCAGTTTGTGTTGTTCCAACGGCATATTGAGAGCTTAGACTCTGCTGATATTTGTGTTCAAGTATCTGTATGGAATTTTAAGAGGCTTAAACTGTTTAAACAACTGACTTTTTAGCTAAAAATTTATATAAAAATGAGGTGCGGCTTTAACAAGCCAAATAAATACGTACTCGTACATAAGTGTACATATTTATATAGAATTTCTAATTCTCTCTAATTCCTTTTACTAACTACGAGTATATTTCAAATGATGTACATGTGTATGTAGCTGCTTTTGCGTAACACTTAAATTGCGTGTGTTCATCTTTAAAACCAGAAAATTAGCATTAAGAAAGCGTATTAATTTTTTCTAGTAGTCAAAAAGACACCAAACGAGTATGGCAACCCAAAAAGAACTAAGCAAATAAAATAAAAAAATAAAAATCCAAATTTAAGCAAACACGTTTCTCAAACATTTGCTAATCACCACCAGGTAAATCTCAGCATTCCAGTAATTCAAGCGCGTTGCTAGGTAATTTCAGGGTTGGGCATGATTCAAATAATTTTGAGTGCACTCAGCCTGCAACTACCACTCAAACCTGAGTGGTAGTTAAATATCTGATTTCAACTACCACTTAATTTAACTACCACTAAATTTGAGTGGTAGTTGAAAATGAGTGGTAGTTGAAAAATGCCCATCCTTGGGTAATTTTATGAGGTTCATTGAAAGCGCGTTTCTTTCACCACACCACCAATCAAGCCAGCGATTTGGGTGAGCGAAAGAACGTGAAAGGCTTCTTAAACCGAAGACGCTCAGTCCAGTCGCTAACTTATGACTTCTTATATGTAAGTATAGGTAGGTATTAGGGATTCCAACCCGGGATCCCGCCCTTTTGGACACCCCAAAAATCCCGGGATCGCTAGAATTTTATCCCGGGATTTTCGGGATAAGATAAAGACAGAATATTCCCCTATTATAGCAAAGAAAAGTTGTATTTTATATAATTTTTAGTGGTCTCAGATCTGTATACTAATAGCATTTCCTATTCTGCATGAAAATGTTGCATTATTACATTGCACCATTATAAACATGTGCCCTGTGCCCTATAAATGTTGCATTGTTCATGTGTTGAATGAAACAAAAATAATGCAATGTGCTAAGAGCAGATGTTGCCCCGTAGTCGGGCAGTTTTATATTTTGTCAATAGAACAAACAGCCTTAAAAAAGTGTTGAGTCTGTGTGGAAGAGAACAAAAAATGTGACAGCCCGAAAAAAGTGCGACATTTTTGCCAGAATAAAAAAGTCCATTAGTCAAAGTAAGGATTGATATTTTTGATGTTTTTTTAATAATCAAATTTTTTTGTCGTGAAGTACGCGGTGTAAAGAAACGTACGTTAGGTATTTTTAAAGCCTTTAGAATTCTTGTGGTAAAATTCATTTGATAACACTGCTCTACAGCCAAAAAATACTCTGAACGCGACCATCCTATTTATATGTAAAATCGATCGCTGATTCCGAAAATCGGGCTCATTTTTAATTCTATGGGAAGGTTTTTGAGATATCGGCAATTTACCGTTATTTGGCCAATGGCTCCACTTAATCCTGTATACCTCTTTAACGCAGTGAGCTATCTTCCTTGGAGTGACACTCAACGAAAGAAAATTAAATTTCCTTTTCATCGCTGCTACAACATTTTTCTGTAACTCTTATAGTTTCTGAAATATTGACGATTCAATTTGAATTTTTTCGATTTTTTACGATTTTTTGAAGAAAAAATTGACTTTGTCAGGCAATATCTTTTAAACCAATGTCTTCACCTTCGGTTTTACTCCTTTACGTGAAGCTCCATTCTATTGGGAAAAAGATAAGCTATCAACGAAGAAAATCCATGGTAAAATAGAAAAGTTATAGGCGATCAAGTAAATACATCCAAGTCGCGCAATGCCTCTGCACGGGTATATTCTATGCATGTTATACCCGTAAATGGGCTTTTATCTACTGCGCTGCCAATGTGCTGCTACTGCAGACTACTCTTTCGTTGAGTGTCACTCCAAGGAAGATAGCTCACTGCGTTAAAAAGGTATACAGGATTAAGTGGAGCCAGTGGCCAAATAACGGTAAATTGCCGATATCTCAAAAACCTTCCCATAGAATTAAAAATGAGCCCGATTTTCGGAATCAGCGACCGATTTTACATATAGATAGGATGGTCACGTCCAAAGTACAGACAAAAAATTTCATTTTGTGATCCAGTGTAATTTCTATTTCTTGATTTTTGGTCATTTATTTCCCAAATGGTTTTTGGAATTTTCCCATATGGAAAGTAAATAATGGAAGAAAATGCAAACAAAATTTTAATTAGACTTGATAGTTTTACATTACTCTACTAAAATTAAATACGCAGCTGCATCCTCGGAATTCATATCAAAATATGTGCCTCCGATTTTTAAATATTTTCGGAAGTTGCATTAATTTTCAGAATATTTCGGCAAGCTTGGAAATATTCGCTTAATATGTCGTTAAATTCTAAAAATTTTTATTGGAAATTATCAAATAATCGCAAACCTTTTTATCCTAATATCCTAAAAGTACCAACTATAAAGGAAAATGTTTTGTTCACCAAATGTATTTAATTTTCTTTGTTGATTGTGTTTTTTAAAGTAACTCTTAAGTGTTATTAAATAATAAGCATGATTTTACGTTCCTATTTTATTTTGTTAGTAATGAAATAGTAAAAAATGGCAATAAAAATCTATTTTTTCTTTGCATATTAAAGTTGTAGCGTTTCTCGAAAATATACATATTTAATTTTTCAACCTCAAATGTGGGAAAATAATACTGGTCGACAAATTTTTTTAACAGAAATAAAATTCGGCATTTCAAAAGGATTTCGGTGCACTTTTTGAAATATTCATGCCCAAAGAGGCGAAAAACGCGGTCATATTCACTCCTCAATATCTTTAAAATTGCTCACTTTCATTAAAAACTGATTAAATCTATTGAAAGCACGATCATTTCCCTTGAAGACAATGTTTTGCTTTTTCGGATATCTTGCTTGTAACTTGCAATATTGCAAATAAAAATTTTGTAGCACGCTTTTAGGCAGTTTATTATATTAACAACAAACTGTGCGTTAGAATGAAATAAGTGAATTTCATTGCTGGTACGTTCAAAAAAAGAACAAAAAAAAAAAAATCTCCATATGATTTCATTCCACCTTAACGTTCAATATGAATATTGCGATATTTTTCTCGATCTGAGGTTTAAAATATTTTACTTCCGTCCTTTTCACACTTTCACTTTCAATTCGTTTATTGCCAATATTTCGTTCCGGATCGCGGATTTCAAAATTTATAAATATTTTGCGATCCAGAATCGCGATCCATCAATACTCGATGCTACACGGTCAATATTAATCGTTTTCCCATACAAGAGCTTTTTCTCGGAAAACCGCCAAAAACTCACACTGGAAAATATAGTAAAACATACGATAAACCCTGCGCAATATTAATAGAAGAGTTTCGTTTGCTTTGTAAAAAGATCTCATGTATACAAATCTAAAATTAATTTAAAGTATTTTATAGTATTTAAAAACAAATTTTTTAAATGGGGAAAATGTGAATTGTACGTTTCAGTTCTTATATTATTATTATTTTGCAAAATTCTTTAAATAAAAATGTAAGCTTGAAATGAAATACATACATTTTTGGAGCATATTTCCGGTATTTTTTTTAGGTATATATGCATATAATGAGATTTTTTCGTGCATATTTACGAGCATATTTCAGTTATTTTTCGGGCATACTAGCATGCATATTTTGAAATTTTTCGTGCATATTTTTAGCTTCCCTAATGATAACGAGGCTAAAGTGACAAATGGTTTAGGTTGGATTGTGACTATAGTGGATATGAAGCCTGGAAGCAAAATCAAATGCATTCAAAGTGACAACTTCCCATCCATCTTCCTTATAGTACGAGTGCCTCAAATTGGAGCTCTCATATCAATGAACAAGTCTGCTTTCTTCAACCATTCAGAACAGACAGTTTCAATATCAGTTTGTGTTGTTCCAACGGCATATTGAGAGCTTAGACTCTGCTGATATTTGTGTTCAAGTATCTGTATGGAATTTTAAGAGGCTTAAACTGTTTAAACAACTGACTTTTTAGCTAAAAATTTATATAAAAATGAGGTGCGGCTTTAACAAGCCAAATAAATACGTACTCGTACATAAGTGTACATATTTATATAGAATTTCTAATTCTCTCTAATTCCTTTTACTAACTACGAGTATATTTCAAATGATGTACATGTGTATGTAGCTGCTTTTGCGTAACACTTAAATTGCGTGTGTTCATCTTTAAAACCAGAAAATTAGCATTAAGAAAGCGTATTAATTTTTTCTAGTAGTCAAAAAGACACCAAACGAGTATGGCAACCCAAAAAGAACTAAGCAAATAAAATAAAAAAATAAAAATCCAAATTTAAGCAAACACGTTTCTCAAACATTTGCTAATCACCACCAGGTAAATCTCAGCATTCCAGTAATTCAAGCGCGTTGCTAGGTAATTTCAGGGTTGGGCATGATTCAAATAATTTTGAGTGCACTCAGCCTGCAACTACCACTCAAACCTGAGTGGTAGTTAAATATCTGATTTCAACTACCACTTAATTTAACTACCACTAAATTTGAGTGGTAGTTGAAAATGAGTGGTAGTTGAAAAATGCCCATCCTTGGGTAATTTTATGAGGTTCATTGAAAGCGCGTTTCTTTCACCACACCACCAATCAAGCCAGCGATTTGGGTGAGCGAAAGAACGTGAAAGGCTTCTTAAACCGAAGACGCTCAGTCCAGTCGCTAACTTATGACTTCTTATATGTAAGTATAGGTAGGTATTAGGGATTCCAACCCGGGATCCCGCCCTTTTGGACACCCCAAAAATCCCGGGATCGCTAGAATTTTATCCCGGGATTTTCGGGATAAGATAAAGACAGAATATTCCCCTATTATAGCAAAGAAAAGTTGTATTTTATATAATTTTTAGTGGTCTCAGATCTGTATACTAATAGCATTTCCTATTCTGCATGAAAATGTTGCATTATTACATTGCACCATTATAAACATGTGCCCTGTGCCCTATAAATGTTGCATTGTTCATGTGTTGAATGAAACAAAAATAATGCAATGTGCTAAGAGCAGATGTTGCCCCGTAGTCGGGCAGTTTTATATTTTGTCAATAGAACAAACAGCCTTAAAAAAGTGTTGAGTCTGTGTGGAAGAGAACAAAAAATGTGACAGCCCGAAAAAAGTGCGACATTTTTGCCAGAATAAAAAAGTCCATTAGTCAAAGTAAGGATTGATATTTTTGATGTTTTTTTAATAATCAAATTTTTTTGTCGTGAAGTACGCGGTGTAAAGAAACGTACGTTAGGTATTTTTAAAGCCTTTAGAATTCTTGTGGTAAAATTCATTTGATAACACTGCTCTACAGCCAAAAAATACTCTGAACGCGACCATCCTATTTATATGTAAAATCGATCGCTGATTCCGAAAATCGGGCTCATTTTTAATTCTATGGGAAGGTTTTTGAGATATCGGCAATTTACCGTTATTTGGCCAATGGCTCCACTTAATCCTGTATACCTCTTTAACGCAGTGAGCTA
This sequence comes from Urophora cardui, assembly GCA_960531455.1. Taxonomy (NCBI): domain Eukaryota; kingdom Metazoa; phylum Arthropoda; class Insecta; order Diptera; family Tephritidae; genus Urophora; species Urophora cardui. The sequence goes on from OY482673.1 coordinate 128,533,748, forward strand.
TCTTCCTTGGAGTGACACTCAACGAAAGAAAATTAAATTTCCTTTTCATCGCTGCTACAACATTTTTCTGTAACTCTTATAGTTTCTGAAATATTGACGATTCAATTTGAATTTTTTCGATTTTTTACGATTTTTTGAAGAAAAAATTGACTTTGTCAGGCAATATCTTTTAAACCAATGTCTTCACCTTCGGTTTTACTCCTTTACGTGAAGCTCCATTCTATTGGGAAAAAGATAAGCTATCAACGAAGAAAATCCATGGTAAAATAGAAAAGTTATAGGCGATCAAGTAAATACATCCAAGTCGCGCAATGCCTCTGCACGGGTATATTCTATGCATGTTATACCCGTAAATGGGCTTTTATCTACTGCGCTGCCAATGTGCTGCTACTGCAGACTACTCTTTCGTTGAGTGTCACTCCAAGGAAGATAGCTCACTGCGTTAAAAAGGTATACAGGATTAAGTGGAGCCAGTGGCCAAATAACGGTAAATTGCCGATATCTCAAAAACCTTCCCATAGAATTAAAAATGAGCCCGATTTTCGGAATCAGCGACCGATTTTACATATAGATAGGATGGTCACGTCCAAAGTACAGACAAAAAATTTCATTTTGTGATCCAGTGTAATTTCTATTTCTTGATTTTTGGTCATTTATTTCCCAAATGGTTTTTGGAATTTTCCCATATGGAAAGTAAATAATGGAAGAAAATGCAAACAAAATTTTAATTAGACTTGATAGTTTTACATTACTCTACTAAAATTAAATACGCAGCTGCATCCTCGGAATTCATATCAAAATATGTGCCTCCGATTTTTAAATATTTTCGGAAGTTGCATTAATTTTCAGAATATTTCGGCAAGCTTGGAAATATTCGCTTAATATGTCGTTAAATTCTAAAAATTTTTATTGGAAATTATCAAATAATCGCAAACCTTTTTATCCTAATATCCTAAAAGTACCAACTATAAAGGAAAATGTTTTGTTCACCAAATGTATTTAATTTTCTTTGTTGATTGTGTTTTTTAAAGTAACTCTTAAGTGTTATTAAATAATAAGCATGATTTTACGTTCCTATTTTATTTTGTTAGTAATGAAATAGTAAAAAATGGCAATAAAAATCTATTTTTTCTTTGCATATTAAAGTTGTAGCGTTTCTCGAAAATATACATATTTAATTTTTCAACCTCAAATGTGGGAAAATAATACTGGTCGACAAATTTTTTTAACAGAAATAAAATTCGGCATTTCAAAAGGATTTCGGTGCACTTTTTGAAATATTCATGCCCAAAGAGGCGAAAAACGCGGTCATATTCACTCCTCAATATCTTTAAAATTGCTCACTTTCATTAAAAACTGATTAAATCTATTGAAAGCACGATCATTTCCCTTGAAGACAATGTTTTGCTTTTTCGGATATCTTGCTTGTAACTTGCAATATTGCAAATAAAAATTTTGTAGCACGCTTTTAGGCAGTTTATTATATTAACAACAAACTGTGCGTTAGAATGAAATAAGTGAATTAATTTATATTAATTTATCGAAAATACGACTAAATTTTGCGTGACTGAAACAAAAATTCCAATCAGTGGCCTACTATGTGTATATTTTCTATACTGAAATAAAAATAGTTCTGCAGAGCAGCTAAAAAACTTGATTTCGATTAAAACAGCGCTACAAATACTGCCGTTGATTTCGAAGAAAAATACCTTATTGTACAAAAACATATATTTCTAGATATATAAATAAGAAACCCGAGAAAGCAAAGGGCTGTTTTCAAGAGAATCGGAATCAGCGACCGATTTTACATATAGATAGGATGGTCACGTCCAAAGTACAGACAAAAAATTTCATTTTGTGATCCAGTGTAATTTCTATTTCTTGATTTTTGGTCATTTATTTCCCAAATGGTTTTTGGAATTTTCCCATATGGAAAGTAAATAATGGAAGAAAATGCAAACAAAATTTTAATTAGACTTGATAGTTTTACATTACTCTACTAAAATTAAATACGCAGCTGCATCCTCGGAATTCATATCAAAATATGTGCCTCCGATTTTTAAATATTTTCGGAAGTTGCATTAATTTTCAGAATATTTCGGCAAGCTTGGAAATATTCGCTTAATATGTCGTTAAATTCTAAAAATTTTTATTGGAAATTATCAAATAATCGCAAACGTGGGAAAATAATACTGGTCGACAAATTTTTTTAACAGAAATAAAATTCGGCATTTCAAAAGGATTTCGGTGCACTTTTTGAAATATTCATGCCCAAAGAGGCGAAAAACGCGGTCATATTCACTCCTCAATATCTTTAAAATTGCTCACTTTCATTAAAAACTGATTAAATCTATTGAAAGCACGATCATTTCCCTTGAAGACAATGTTTTGCTTTTTCGGATATCTTGCTTGTAACTTGCAATATTGCAAATAAAAATTTTGTAGCACGCTTTTAGGCAGTTTATTATATTAACAACAAACTGTGCGTTAGAATGAAATAAGTGAATTAATTTATATTAATTTATCGAAAATACGACTAAATTTTGCGTGACTGAAACAAAAATTCCAATCAGTGGCCTACTATGTGTATATTTTCTATACTGAAATAAAAATAGTTCTGCAGAGCAGCTAAAAAACTTGATTTCGATTAAAACAGCGCTACAAATACTGCCGTTGATTTCGAAGAAAAATACCTTATTGTACAAAAACATATATTTCTAGATATATAAATAAGAAACCCGAGAAAGCAAAGGGCTGTTTTCAAGAGAATTGATCGTTCTTTCAATAGCTGCAATCATTTTTTAATGAGAGTAAGTAATTTAACAGATTGAACAGTGAATATAGCAAAAAATCGCATAATATCTCAAAACCTACAAGTACTACCGAAAATCCGACTTCAGACTCAGATTCAGGGCACCGAAATCCTTCAGCCTTATCGTGAACTTCATGTGAACAAAATGTTCCCAAAAATTACAAAGCAAAACAAAAACAAAATGTGAAAAATTGTTATTGTTTTGCTTTATATTTTTCGAGGGAAATTTTTCACATGAAGTTCATGATAGGGCTGCTTTAGAAAAGTAGAATTTTATTTGAGTTAGAAAATTTTTTGGAAATTTTGTCGGCCTGTATAATTAATGTCCAAATCCCGGGATCCCGGGATTATAAAAAAAAATCTTGAAAATCCCGGGATCGTAAAAATCGGAAAAATTGGAATCCCTAGTAGGTATGTTTAAAGTAGGTATGTATGTTTTGGAGTATGCATGTAAGCACGGCCTTTTACTTGACGCCTTCTGCACGTTTTGCAAGCTTAGCCTTTGGCCTGCCAGCTGTTGCTGTTGCTATTGTTTTTTGTTGCTCTTCTATTACTTCTTGTATATTTCTTTCTGCATTTAATTTGAATTTGCTAACTAAAACCAGTTGTAAGGCGATCTTTCTATGACTAGAAATCAGGGAATGTGAATTAAAAATCCTCAATAAGGCATATATTTTTAGACACGCAATTTTTTTCCAATTAGATACTTCTATAATTTTACACTTTTTTTTATTTAGAACAGAGTTACTAAGAATAATAAATAAATTGCCTAATGATCATTACACTACCCGACAAAATTTCAAAAATTTTCATATCCTCGACATTTGATACATGATTCCTATGTAGAATTTTCTGCTGATTCCAAATATGTAATCAGATGGTTCAAAAGTAGAACAGTTTTCGAGATATTTTGAAATTTCTGTTTTTGAGCTAAGAAAAAAAGTATGATTACTCATCTGTCAATATCTCCGCCATTACCGTCTCGATTTTTACGTTATTTAATTTTGTTTTGAGAGGATGAAATACCCTTTCCAGCAAAACAAAAATAATTAAAATCGCCGTTAAAGTGACGGAGTTATGGCGAACAAAAGATTTTTTTTATGAAAATTTTTAGGTTTTTTTCGAAATTCATCTTCTATTTTGTAATTTTTTTTTAAGAAATATTAAATATCCTCCTGGTTTCACACTTTGAGTCAACAGCCTATTTCTTAGTGAACATTTTGGCACTTTCCGGATTATAATCCGTAGAAAAATTACAATGCTATAAGAGATTTAATGAACAAACCTATGTTTATTTTTTATCACAATCTTGTACTTAACCTCCATTTTTTTTATTTTTATGTATATTAAAAGTGTTTAAATGTTGATAGTTTTCGCCGTTTTGGTACATTTTGTTCTTCTCGAAGAAGGAACCAGCAAAAATGGCTCATCATTCAATGTCCCTGACATTCCAATGACCTTGGTATCGCAATCACATGTTTTTTTTTTATTTCTCCGTGAGAACGCTCACCGTTGTAAAAGTCATCACATATATGAAGATTATGTTGAGAGGGTTTCGGGACAATTTTTTTTTTACACCACGAAATACCGCGAAAAAATATTTTATTTTTTGCAACTTTTTTATTTGACATCCGATTTGTAAAATTGATACGTCATTATTTTAGTCTGGTGGAGTTCTATATATCGCTCTAATGTCCTCTTGAGTTATGAAGTCGTTTTCACATAGTTGGGTCACCTAACCAAGTTTTTCGTCTATAAAATATCCTTTTCGTTTCACCTGAAAAAAATCGCTAAAAATAAAGTACTAATGGGATCTTGGTAACATTACGCTTAAAGTGTTTGCAATTTAATAGGCTAATTTTTAAAAATAAATCTTTTGCTGATTTTCCCAATTTCTTATAAAAAACCTATTTTCAAAATCAAAATTAAAAAAAAATTGCAAAAAATCCACAAAATTTTTTTTTTGCTCAACCACCACAAGTTGTATGTCGTTAAAAGCGTATTTTAATTACGTTTAGAACGAGGTACTGTTAGCTATTATCGCACATGTAACTTTAGCGAAAATAGTTTTGAATGAAGTGATAACCAAAAAAACACAAAATTACCGTTATCTCAAAAGCTTAGCCGTGCAAAAAATAAAACTAAATAGTTTTGAGCTCACGGGGCCCATGCCAATTTTCCCCTATACCCCGATTTCTTGGTATTTTTTGCTGTAAACTAGTGTTAATGTTATATTGGTTTACATTTGCCAGATTTGGAAGTTCAATGAAAATATAAATATAGGTTTCTTCACTTAATCTCTTATAACTCTGCCATTTTCCCACAGATTATAATCCGGAAAGTGCCAAAATGTTCACTAAGAAATAGGTTATTGACTCAAAATGTGAAACCAGGAGGATACTTAATATTTCTTTTAAAAAATTACAAAATAGAAGATGAATTTCGAAAAAAACCTAAAGATTTTCATAAAAAAAATCTTTTGTTCGCCATAACTCCGTCACTTTAACGGCGATTTTAATTATTTTTGCTTTGCTGGAAAGGGTATTTCATCCTCTCAAAACAAAATTAAATAACGTAAAAATCGAGACGGTAATGGCGGAGATATTGACAGATGAGTAATCATACTTTTTTTTCTTAGCTCAAAAACAGAAATTTCAAAATATCTCGAAAACTGTTCTACTTTTGAACCATCTGATTACATATTTGGAATCAGCAGAAAATTCTACATAGGAATCATGTATCAATGTCGAGGATATTTTTTTTGTCGGGTAGTGTTATATATAAATTTTATTTCAGAAAAAAATCATTATTTCCGCTCTCTGCATAAATGTAGTTTCCGCAAAATGGTTATATCGGTGATGGTTGTGCTTCGAATTAAGAGCAACACGTTTTGGCGCAAACTGAGCTTTAATAAATAATGCTTGTAATAAATACGAAAAAAAGTAAGAAAGCGAAAAATGAAATGAAGCAGAACTAAGAGAAGATGATAAAAAATTATATGAGGAAACTCCCCATTAAGTCAAAGCAAATGCTACAAAAATGTGCAATACTAGAAATGGACAAATATGCAGAGGCAATTATTCACCATTGGTTGTGCATATTGAAGCTAAGCCGCTCCCATTCACGAACTTCGAATGTGGCTTAACTATCATTTATATCCACCTGAATATTTATGACGATATATATTAACTATGTGAGTAAATGTGTATGTACACTTTTATATATACATACATAGGCAAATACTTAAAGCAACACACTTGGTGGTAAGTTTATGATTGCTGAAATCAACAAGCAAATCGAATGTGTGGCAATTATTTGTACAAATCAAATATTGCCAGTTGCTTTAAGTTAAACTGCATAGCTAACCTACATAAATGTTTTTACCTAAAATTGTTTGGAATAAAACCAGCTGGACAAATAGATTAAACATAGATTAATACCTTGCTTCTCATACATACATATGCCGCACTTAGGACTAGTTTTACTGTGAACTAATCTAGTTTCATGATTACATGTGGAGTGTTATTGCTGCAGCATGAATAAGTTCAAATTAATATCTTTTCTCGCAGCTGCACGGACGTGGAGGAGATTGAAAGTGCTGAACAGCAACTATGCCAATGTCTTGCGCTGTCGATGGCCAGGCATCATAGGAACTTCTTCGAGTGTCAAACGGAGCTGGAAAATACAAAGATACTAGATTTTCTGCGCTTTACAGTCATCTAATTTCAATCTTTTTTGTATCCATCTTTCCGCAAAGGTTTTTTAAGGGATTCAAGAAATCAGCTTTAGCATGTGATATCGAAAAGGGCCTATTCGGCCTAAGTGTGCCCTGGCTTTCTTGAATTGCGGAGTCAGCCACCTCTACCTAAACTAATCTAACCTACATACAGGAGTATCAGGTGTGACTGTCCTCTCTATAGATGGTCTATAGATTAATTTTAAGTTCTTCGAAAAGTATGTATATGTTAAGACGTTCTTCCAGCTGTTCAATCTACACCATTTCAACCTAGTAATAGTAGATAACATGCCAGCGTATATGTTTGTATGTTTATGTATATTTTCGCATTATTAGGCTGAAATGGTTTTAGATTTCCATTTAAAGTCGAATCAGCAGTTTAATAAGATCATCAATAGATTCTCTTATTTCCTAATTATATTTATTATTACAAGAGTTTGAGGAAAATGAGAAAATAAATTGATATTTATTTTTAACAATTTCGTTTTCACAGGAATACTCTACGATGATGGTAGACGCAAATGAAAGTACTGAAAGGAAAATCAATTATCTTAAAAAAACTACTATCATTATGCACTTTCGTTTGTCATTAGTGCATATTTACGTTTTCTCATTACTGGATTGAAACGAGGTAGAACCTAACCTGATCTGTGAGAACAAGATTATTATTTTTTCTTTAGACAACGATTTAATCTAGTTCAATAAGTTAATTGACTCAAGTCACATAAACCAAATTATTTTTCTAATTGGCAGCTTATGGATAATTCTTATAGACTGAAATTAATTATAAAACTCTATATCAAAATGCAATTTGCTAAGACCTATATAGTACAAGTGTGAAATAAGAAGAATGAAATGAGCTAGCAAAAAAGAAATGAGTTAATCTTTTTATTTTTACCATCATCCATATCACAATTTAAATACTACCAGCTTTACTTCGTTCTAATACCGGAAGCTAATTCGCAAGCGTATTACGCCGTAATTAATTTCACCGATTGAGACAAACAAATATCTAGCAAATAAGTACGTTATTTATTTCAATCTTAAACATATGTATATACCGCGTATGATAAATACGTGCTTTGAAAAGAAGTGCAAAAAAAAGAGAGATTGATTTTAAAATGCTTAACAAATGCGGCGAATCTTAAAGATTTACAGCCAATTACGAGCATATAAAAACTAACTGGATTTTAATTGGTTCGGAACGTGTGCGACAAAGATTGGCTAATGGGGAAAATCAGAACTGTATTACAAATGCGTGAATGAATTTGAAATTGAGTTCTGTGATTTGATAAATGCGTGCAAGACTTGAACTAATCGCATGTGAATGAAAAATCACGTAAGTGGTATCGTTTGATGGTGATTTCCGGTGTGATTAGAATGCAATTGGATATACATATATATCGTTAAAAAAATGAAGACTGCTGAGTGCGTGAATAAATTTAGGGTTTTGACTTTGCTGAAAATCATAGAGCAAGATCTACAAAAATCATTAGTCAGTTCGTAGTTGATACAACGATTAAGTGCACCACCATTAAAATCTTCAAAGGAGAGATAAAGAGGCAATAAAAGAGAAATTACAATCCAGATGTTTAATTCGTAGATCGATAGAACTAATGTTCTTGAGTTAAAAAAAAGCCTACAGTTGAAAGTTTGTTGACGTCTATAGATAGTTCTTAATATAAAACCCTACATCTGAAAGTTTGTTGACGTCGATCAACTGTACTTACTAAGCATATTCTTTATTTTGATATCTACCTACATACTGATATGATCTGTCTGTTTTCGTTTGATAGTTAAATATTTATAATTGATCTTCATTTCATTTCAATTGTTTGTTCTATGAAACATGTGTTTTAGACTAGCGTCATTGCATTATTGCTGTTACTCATTAATAGGGCAACCAAAAATTGGCACAAGCAAGTTTTTTTCTATGGTAGCTATCACATAATGCTTAATTTAGGGTAGTTTTTAAGAAAAATTATACATTCTGACCTACATTTGATAGAGCTAAAAATTGCCAAATTCATAATAAATGCTAATTTATGCTAATTTCACTATTAAATGAAAAAATTACAAAAAAAAAATCGGAAAAAATATGTTACGAATTTTCTGCTCTCTGATTGGCTAATCGCTTCAATTTGTCAATTGAATTGCTCCAGATATGGCATGTATAGACGTCGGGTAATTTCAACAAAATTTTATTGCACATCTAACCCTCCATATATGTATATTTCGTTTAATCTTCACAACCATGACATCGGAGCAAAAGTTTGGTTTTTCTTTAGCTACGTTCCTGCTCCATTCTAAAACATTTTTTTTTCCCTGGCTCTGCTCCTAACTCCCAATTTTTTTTGCTGCGAGCTCCGCCCTCGCTTCGATTTTTATGTTGTGTTGATCGGGGATGCCGTATGTGGCAATATGAATTAGATTTTTTATACCGGAATCCAAATTTGGCGTTCGGTCGGCCGCGCTTTTGACAGGTGAGTAGAAATGTATGGAAATATATGAAGCAAATCGCATTGTGACCGCAAGCGTTTGATCGTAAATTTTTTGTAATATGAGTTGAACATTTCTCTACTAAGTCGGGCGTTTGACATTAAGTAAATTAAAATTGTTTTTTTTTTCGATGAAAAATTATGAAATTTATGAAAAAATTCAACAAAATATATTAGTGGCAGTGAACACGTTTACAATCCAACATCTAATATCGAATGTCAGTGTGAAGCGGCTTTGAGGTACGATCAACGCGCGACCGACCTAACGCCAAATTATGATCCGGCATATTGTCTTTCTCTTTTGAAACATGTACCTAAGAGTTTACATTTTGTTATTTTATTTTATTTTATTTTATTTTAGTTTACTTTACTTTGTTTTATGTTTTAAGAAAATGAACTGAAATAAAATAATTTTTAAGGCTAATTCTTTAAGTTTAACCACAATTTAAATTAATTTGTTTTAAAACATGTACCTAAGGTTTACATACATTTTAATATTATATTTTTTACGTTTAAAGAAAATGAATTGAAATAAAAAATTTTTAAAGCTAAAAAGTGCCAATTCTTTAAGTTTAACGGCAATTTTTTGGCGCCAAAAAAGCATTTTTTAGAGCAATTTTTTGGTTGCCCTACTCATTAATATAATACTAGAGTGCTGCCTACTATCGAAACTCGACAGTTTTTCTAGATGATTTCTTATGACTAAGGTGCAACGATAGTTTTTGTATAATTGTTTGTTGTTATTGTAACTGTTACTATTTGGTTGTTGTTCTTGTTGATGCAGCTCCTTTTGTTCCTACTGTCACTGCTACTATTTTGTTGTTGGTGTGGTTGTCGTTACTCGTCTTCATGGTTCTCCTACCTACTTCTTTCTTTCTATTTCTGCTCTTTTCTTTCCTCAATTTCTTTCCTACTTATTCTTTCTTATCCTTCTTATTACTCGACTTTGTGTTTTTGTTGTAGTGCTTTTGCTACTTTTTCATGTTTCTACTTCTTTGAAACTACACACCACTTCCAGTAGTTTCGACGGAGAAGATGGAACACAATTTATGTTAGCGTATTAATAATATAGATTATGCCTTTTTAGTAAAAGAAACGTGGGAAGTAGATACATAAGTACATACATATGTACGAAAACTAGTTCACAAAATATATTAATACAAAATGGCAGTAAGAACAAAAGCAGGAAGTTGAAGTTAACACGAATAGATTACATGGCATTTTTGCCAAACTTGAGAATTTTTCGGCACGAAAAAATAAAACGGCGTGATAAATTACTAAAAATCAAAAGAAAATTAGTTATTGGAGGTCAGTTATGGGTAATTAAAAATTAGTTTTGTTTTGTTAGGTTACTAAAGGGCGTTAAAGAGCATAAGGAAAATTTACGAATTGCTGTGTAAGTATAGTTCCCCTGCTTTGGTATCTAGCGGTGAAACTCGCCCAAAAAAAGCTCTGACATGGTTCATTAATTAAAATTTGCTAAAAAGCGGTTGATTTACGTTGTATTTAAAATTTACATGCAAACAAAAAATAAAAAAAAAACATTAAAAAAGAACAACTGAAATAAAAACAAAAAAAAAAAAAAAACAACAAAAATACCACCGTGCGTCATGTTAAAAAAAAAATATTTACATGAAAAAAATGCTAAAATTAATGCTTTTGGGCCAAAGGCTGTGGCGGCAAATACGCAAAATGTAAAGCAGAAATGAATAAAAAAAATTAAGCCCCTCCATTAGGCTGATGAGAAATTAAAATGAAACGAGCGAAAGCAAATGGAGGATAATGAGCAGAGATGGATGACCTCAGCGCGTAAAGTCATTGATGGCGGACTGACCAAAAGTGTGATTGTAGGCGGTTTTTTTTTACTAGAATTTTTTCCTGGAATAGATATGTATATGAATTTAAAAAAAAAGTTTATTATACATACATACATATGTATGGATATACATTTTTTAAACGTGCGTGCAGACAAGTCTAATTAAAAATCACAAAAAGACAAAAAATTAAATAAAAAATTTGCGAATTTGCATAAATGGTCATATTCCAGGGAATTAGCCATGATTTATGACATTTTTATTCTAAGCACAAAAATAAATGTTTAATACACATGCATGCATTGTATATGCATTCAGAAACGTGTGTGTGGACTATTAATCCTTATTTAAGATGTATTAATCTTCGAAAAAGATAACTATTTAGCAAAAAAAAAAAAAAATTACCGTCGCTGTATTTGGTTAACGCTTTAAATATGAATAGATATCGATTTGAGAAGGAATTTATAACCAACTTTAGCGATCTAATGTTCATATTACATACACAGGAAATGAATGCACTCGAAATGGTTTTGAAAAAATAAGAAATCTCTAACTTTCTCATTGAAAATGCGCTTCGAGATTGCGCTGGATTTTTAATTCTGGGCACTCACTCTGTAGTTCAATTCGAAAGAAAACTTGTTCGATTTCGAGTTCTATTCCATATACCTATACATATATTCTATAGAATACAAATGTGCTTTCGATTCGAATTTAGCTTTCGAATAGAACTACAGAGTGAGTGCCTTGTTCCGCTAGAGAATTACCTAGTGCTCGAAGCTATTGAAAGTGGGACTTAAAAGAAAAGATTCGAATAATTTTCGAATTGTTAAGCAAGGCTAATGTTCACTAACACACTATATGATGAACAGAATAAGTTCAGGAAGACGTTATTTACTCGACTCGCCTGTCAGCCCTGCTTTATAGATCAGCAAGTTTAAAACTTGGATCATTTTCATTTGTTATTCCATTCGAAAGAAGATTACTTGACGAAAAATCGAAAAAAAAATATAAGACGCTTTCGATTCACAATTTCCCTGCTGGTTATAAATTTCCCTCTGCCAAATTTATATGTGAATGATAGCGAGCAGAGGGAAATTTTTATCGACCAGTTAGCGAGTATGGCTACTACTCATTATGGGTTCAAACATTTTTGTTCGATCCGACCTCGCTTGTATGATGGCGAATCGAAAACGCCAATAGAATAAGATAAAAGTAAATAGTAGTATCAAACAATTGTTCCTCACAGTCTGAATCCTATTCTAAATCCAACTTGAATATTTTTGGCACTCCAATGAGAAAACAAAGCTTCTGAAAACATGCATTTCACTTTTAGGATTTTGAATTTTGTCAGCCCCAATATATTTTATTAGGGTAGTTTTAAGCTCTAACTTCCACCTACATACATATATGTATCTCTCTACCAGAGCCAGATATGCTCACTGAGAGGCTATATTGTTTTCTACATAGATTTTGCATAAAATTCTGTATGTTTTGGTTAAGAATTATTTTGCACTATATATAGGAGAGAGAAAAACGAAAACGAAAACCAAAAAAAAAGACAAAAAAAGGTAACATTCAACAGAAAAAAAACAAAAACAAATATTAAACAAAAAAAGATGTCGAAGGCAGGCAATAGCTCAGCGGTTAGAACTGTAGTTATTGTACTGCAAGGTGCGCAAGTTCGAGTCTTGGCAGAAGCAAAAGTAACCTGATGAGTCTTAGAGGGATCTAAGGTGAAACAGCTGTAGTTACATCCATGCTTAAAGTTTGTTTCTAGTTTCTAAAAAATAAAAAATAAAATATAACCTGGGCCTGTGCTCGTTAAATTAAATAAAAAAAAAAAACAAAAAAAAAAACAGAAAAAACATTACCTACACATTAATGTATCTACATGTTATATACTCAACGCATTAAGCCACACTTATAACAATGCATGAGTCAAATACAATTTAATTGGGGCTGAGAAATCCACACTGAGGTTATAAGTAAGCGGCTCAAGTTATAAATTGGAAATACGTGCGTTTATTTTATAGGAATGTTCACAATAAAAACAACAACAAAAATGTACAAAATTACCAGTTATGATATTACACATTACAAAAGTTTTCTAAGCCACAAACCAATCGCACAAATGAATTTGAACTTATTTAAAAAAAAAAAAAAAAAATTAAAAAGCGTGAAGACCAATCACTTCTTGGCAGCAAACACCTTTCGTGGCTACTAAATCAATTTAAATTTTTTTTGCTAAGTTATATGGACGCGTATGTAGGTAGTTAAATGTAATTGGAGAATATGAGCAATGTTGAAAAATTTAACAATGAAAACAAGAAAAAAAAAAATAAAAATAACTTTTAGTTTCTAGTTAAATCGATGAAAAATTAAAAACACAAGAACAATAATTGCAGCAAACAAAAAACAAAGTAACAAAATTTAAAACTAAAAAATTCGAAAATATACACAACTGCCTCTCTTACTACATATTCGTAGCTCTACAAGCAAACACTTGAGTTCTGTTGGCTTTATCTTTACTGTTGTTGTTGTTTTATTAACAGCATGACTAAGATACATTGATCAAAAGCAAAAAAAAAAATCTGTTAACAATTATTATTATTTAATGTGTTGTAAGTTCACATTGTAGATTGTCAGTTTCAAATGGTTCACAACACTTAGCTGACGGCTGTGAATTGAACGTTTGCTTGGAGAGCGACTTAAGCGATTTGCGAGTAATTTAAGAGTATCAGATGGTTTTGCAGAAAAAAAAAAAATTAATTGATTAATAGGATATTTTTTTTTGTTATTATAATTAATTGCTTAATCATATAAACTCATGCTTGATGATAAACTAAGTGAATGTAAACATGACATTTTAATGATAAGCATTTGATGCCGAAAAAATATGAAAAAAATAAAATAAAATAAAATAAATAATTAATAAAATAAAAAACTAACACAAAATAAAATAAGATAACTAATAAAAAATAAAATAAACTAAATAAAATAAAATTAATAATAAAAAATAAAAAAGACAGTTTAATGATAAGCAATTGATCCCGAAAAAATATGAAAAAATTAAATAAAATAAAAAATCTATTAAAATAAAAAACTAACAAAATAAAATAAAATAAAAAATAAAAAATGTAATAAACTAAATTATATACACCAAAAAATAAAATGGAAGCGAATAAAATAAAATAAACTAAAATAAAAAAAATAAAATAAAATAAAATAAAATAAAATAGAATAAAATAACATAACATAGCATAAAATAAAATAAAAAAGAAATAAAATAAAATAAAATAAAAAAATAAAATAACAACATAAAATAAAATAAAATAAAATAAAATACAATAACATAAAAAAGAAATAAAATAATATAAAATAAATAAAACTTAGAAGAAAAAAAATAAAATAAAATAAAATAAAAAATAACACAAAATAAAATAAAAAATAACACAAAATAAAATAAAATAAAATAAAATAAAATAAAATAAAATGAAAATAAAAATAAAATAAAACCAATTCTTTTTTTTTTTGTCAAACAAACAAATGCATAGCTATTTATAATCTATCGACAAGGCTTGCTTATCGTCAGTTAAGGACAGGACTTGAATAAGGAATACCCAATTCTTTTTCGACATGGTTGCAATCTCAAGGAGATTCACAATTTGTTTATCACTTTCTTTACTCTCCTTGAAACTACATAGTTAGTTCATCAGCCAAAATTACCAAAGTTTATTAAAAAAGGCTTGGACTGCTCGTGCGCAATGATATATGTATAAAAATGGCAATTTTGTAAATACTTAGGTACCTACATGCATATAGTTATTTGTATATGCATAAAAATACAGTTTTCGATGTCATCTAGCGACCATATGTCGTTGTCAACCATTTATTATCATTAGGGAAGCTAAAAATATGCAAATGCATATTGCATATGCAAATGCATATTTAGACTTAAAATGCATATTTACGGTCAAAATGCATTTCGTGCTTATTTTGGCATATTTTGACACTTAATCGAGCAATATCGAAAAATATTAAGCTGGCAACATCTTATCTGTGGTTAATTCAGATAGTTGCGTATACATAAAAACAAGGCTATTTAAATATTAATCTGGGCCCGGAGCGAAGCATTTTCCCTTATAAAAATACACGACAAACACTACCCAGCCAGCCATGTTGCAGTAACGAACCTAGTAACGTTACGACAACGCGTACCCTATTTGCTAGTTACATTTGCAATAACATTCTTAATAGTGAATCAAAAAATTTACCCAAAAGTTTTGTGTACGTGTGATTCCCTATCACCTTCTGGCACAAGCACATGCTCCCTCTTTTCTATTCTTCTTTTATTGAAGCTATTGACCAAAAAAGATGCAATATACATATTGTGTAGGACAAATATATCACTTTGGATCGCGATTCATATTGATGGTCTGATGAATCGCAGACTAGTGCTACACGTTCAATATGAATATTGCGATATTTTTCTCGCTCTGAGGTTTAAAATATTTTACTTCCGTCCTTTTCACACTTTCATTTTCAATTTATTTTTATTTTATTGCCAATATTGCGATCCGGATCGCGGATTTAAAAATTTCTAAATATTTTGCGATCCACGGTCAATATTAATCGTTTTCCGCATAAAAGAACTTTTTCTCGGAAAACCGTAAAAAATTCACACTGGAAAATACAGTAAAACATATGATAGTTCAATGCAACCCTGCGCAGTATTAATGGAATGGTTTCGTTTGCTTTGTAAAAAGATCTCATGTATTTACGTAAATACAAATCTAAAATTAATTTAAAGTATTTTATAGTATTTAAAAACAAATTTTTTAAATGGGGAAAATGTGAATTGTACGTTTCAGTTCTTATATTAATATTATTTTGCAAAATTCGTTAATAAAAAATGTAAGCTTGAAATGAAATACACACATACATTTTTTGAGCATATTTCAGGTATTTTTTTTAGACATATATGCATATAATAAGATTTTTTCGTGCATATTTACGAGCATATTTAAGTTATTTTTCGGGCATACTAGCATGTATATTTTGAAATTTTTCGTGCATATTTTTAGCTTCCCTAATTATCATTATTATTATAATCATTTTTTATCGATTTTCCGTTATTTGCGACGCATTTTTTTATTGCAGCAAAATATAGTCCACCACCTACACATTTTTCTATTTGCTTACTTATCCACCAACGTTGTCATTATTTACTCAAACTAGGTATCTTTCTTTGTATGTCGAATATACTTTTTTTATTTGACTGCAGCAACCCCTATCAACGTTAATACACTAGCTTTTTAACTACCCCCTTCTCCTCTGGTAAGTCTATGGTAGTGGTATTTCTCCTTAGCACGAATTTTGATCGATTATTTTACCTTTCCAAGCGCATTTTGTAGTAGTTGGTTTTTTTAAGGTATGCTACCTGTTTCGTTTTGCTTGCAAGTGATGTTTTCCTTTTTTATGCATATTGTACTTTTGTATATTTATAATGACATGTGTTATAAAAATACATATGTATATGTATTATTGTACAGTAATGAGTGAAATGAAAAAACATTGCTTGGAGAATAAGGATGGAACTTTTCATCGTATTTAAAAACTAATCAATTTAAAGAACCTTTTCAGTCGCGGAGGCATCTTACATAGAACAAGGCATAGCAAGCTCAGAAAAACAAGTATGTATATAGAGTTGTTGTTGATTTTTGGAAGATAGGGAGTTAGCAAACTCCTATTAGGATTATTCACCAGGTAAGCCAAAAAAGTTAGGAACTCCTCAGTTAATACTCTTAAAAGCTTTGTACTTATTCGCAACAGGTTCTAGGTTCGATATGCAGCACCCTTCTGCAGTGGTCATTATAAGCTTACTCTCTCATAAAACACCATCAGATTCGATGGACACTCAACACCATATCCAGCATAACTTTTTAGGTCTCATTAAATCAGGGATGGGAAAGGTTACTCCCAGGAGCTTAGAGTGTAATCCTCAATGACAATAAAGTTACACATACATACATACATATGTACATGGGTCATTAGTAGTCCACATAGACCAAAAAATTGCTTAAGTTCCGTGCAGCGAAAATAACCCTGCAGCGAAAATAACCAGTTACATAAAGTCAACTACTTGCCCGAGTGTACATTTCCCATGTAAACATCTGGTATTTTTCGTGTGTTAATGTCCTACGAACTGGCAATTGTCTTCCTCTGCATCAGCTCATACCAGTTAAATACCAGTCGAACACATACCAAAAAAAGTTAGTTCACATATACAGTTGAAGTGCAGCTTTTGACATGCTCAACACAAGTGGTGCGATGGCGCATAGGAAAGGCGTCTGGCTTCGAATCGAGCAGGTCGCGAGTTCGAATCACGTCGGAGCAGTGATGCCAATATTCTTGGACCAAAAATCCCTACGGCAAGGCAAAAAATTCCCTACTTTTCCCTACGCTAACAAAATTTTTCCCTACAAATTTCCCTACGCCGTATTTTCTCTATATTGACCTACACACACACAAAATTGATGCAAATAAAGTTTTTATTGAAGACGTACGTGGCACGCATACATAGAAATTTTTATGTTTCTAAGCATATTTTCAAGAACCTTCTTTTCATGTTCAAGGAAATGAAAATTTTCCTTTATTCTTATTCGCTCAGAAGCTGATTTCAGAAGAGTATTTAGAAGCTCGAGACATACGGGTCCAATATATATATCGTCGACTGGCAATGTTTCGTGAGGTGACCTAATCAATCCTTATTTCGTTTGTTTTTAATAAAATTTTTAGTCAGCTTATAAAATATTTTAGTTTACTCCAAATAAATTTCATGTATTAACGGCTTTTCGGTTACCCCTCACTGCAAACCATCTAATGCGACAAAAAGACAAAGAAACCCGGCGTTACGTACCGCTACGGGAAGTCTACTCATGTCGTCGGAACATCACCTACATCACGGTTGAGAATCATAACATCACGCTTAGCAAACAGTTTCTCCTGGGATGCTACCGCAGAGGTCATCCAAACAACCATCTACTGGAGCCCGAACCGCATAAAATACATAAGCAACCACTAGACCCCACAACATACAGGCAGGCAATAAAGGAGATACACAACGAAACAGTCTCCACCTTCGTTTCAACCCGCCCCGCGTACATAATAATTAGAGACCAACCACCACCAATAGCTGCAGAAGAACTAGAGTTGTCCAGAGAAACTCGAGTCACCTTATCACAATTAAGGTCGGGCTTCTGTAGTAGGCTCAATTTCTACAGGGCCAGAATCGATCCAAACGTATGTCCGGCATGTGGAGAACGCCGCATGACACAGAACACCTCCTTGCATGCCACTTGAAACCAACTAACTTAACACCCTTGACCCTCTGCACAAGCCCAAAAGAAGCTGCAACATTCTTGGGCCTTCCGTTAAGTGAAATTGATGACAATTTGTGAGCAGAATTCGTTGGCTAAGCAGGGCTTATGCCTATATGACACTACATTTTTTTCCTGGTTTTTTTGGTTTTGAAAACCCACCGAAAGTCCAAATACAAAAACAATTCTTCTATAGGTTGAAAAGAGACAAATACTCCCTCAAAAATAATTTGATTGACATTAAACTTCAAACTAAATGAAAATAATATTTATTTCAAAAATTATTTTTTTTTTGAAATTTGATTTAAATTACTGAAATAAAAAAGTTATGAAACCCAAAGGGCAGGATAGCTGTGTATTCCATGTTATAAAGGGAAGCCAGTACGCAATATAATTTTTCTTGCGGACTTCCTCTTTACCCTTACGGCCAAAGCAGAAGCTTACAAGAGGCAAATTTAAAATTTGTATTTCCATATATTTTTTATTTTAAATATAATTTATTTTTTAGTTGTCAAATTGAAACCATTGTCAGAAAAAATGACCGAATGCCAAAAAACCTACCGAAATACAAGCTGGTTGGTTTTTAGCCGCCTAGATGGTATTTTGTTTGGTTTTTTTCAATATAGCTTGCTCGCTTGCACCAACGCAAAACTGTATTTGACCATCTCCTTCACACAAAAAACCTGGTAGAATACCAGAAAAAAAATGTAGTGTCATATGGGCTTTAGTAAATCTACAAAAAAAAAAAACAACAACAACCCTGGATTAGGTGTTTTTGTGTGAACGAAGCTAACGAAACAAAAACTTTTGCTCCGAGGCCCTGTAAGCAGGTTAACGAATATATTGCCAGATCAGGGCTGGGATTCTGTAACTTATTTTGCGACCGAAAAGCGCAAAATCTACCGACACAAAAATTACCCTCGATACCTCTGCGATGATTATCGGAAACAACTGTCCAAGTATACTATAGAATTCGACCAAAATATCCTACAGAATAGCCTGATCGCAAAACTGATCGCAAATTTACAATATCGATCCAAAAATTGTCGCAAATTGGTTACAGAAAAGGCCCACAGAACAAAGTACAATTTTGAAATATTGCATTCAATCATGCAGAAACATTTTATTTGTACGTAATAAAAAATATTAGGTTCTTAGAAAAAATTAATTCGTGGCAAAGGAAACGAAAATGTTTAACTTCAAAAATTCCCTACATTTAGCTAATTTTTGAAAATCTGTCCGTTTTTCCCTACACTGCAAATTTGAGGTCGAATTTCCCTACATGTAGCCTCTTTTCCCTACACTTGGCATCACTGCGTCAGAGTCAGGTGACTAAAGTTTTTTTAAATTTAATTTTTTTTTTTTTATTAAAATGTAAAAAATATTTAATAAAATAAATAAATAAAAATGAAAAAACCTGAGGGATCGGAAAACATAAGTAATATAATAATACAATGGCGCTATTATAACTCTGACGAGTTTTATGGCCGAGCTTCTCTCCCAATTCGAGGTGTGCTCCTTTTTGTTTTTCCTACTAATTGGGTGGACCTACAGTTTTATGCCGGCTCCGAACGGCGAATGCATTTTTTGTGAGAAGCTTTTTCATGGCATAAATACTCTCGGAGGGTATGCCGCCCACTGCCGAGAGGTGACCGCTGCTCTTAAAAAACCCAATAATTGGATTTTTACTAATTAGAAAATTTGTTTGGCTCGGACCGTGGTTTGAACCCGAGACCTCTGGCATAGCAGGCGAGCACTCTACCCACTGCACCACAGCGGCCAAAACATAAGTAGTCAACTATTATTTTCCTAGGACTTATTCAGACAAAGGGCAACATTTCATTTCATATAAGTGAAGATGAACATAGTAAACTCTTTATACCAAGTGCTTCACTAATCGTTTGAGAATTGTAGAAATATGTAAAGCCGTAGTGAAATCGACGAATGGAGGAAACACATCCAATTTGTCTTTTGCATACCAGCTGAACAACTAATAGAAAGCAAACTGGTATGTTTTTTCCATCTCCTACCAGTTGATCAACTAGTTTACTTGCATACCAGTTCACGTTTTCGCTGCAGGGTTTTTGTGTGCTTTAGGTGACGCACCATTGAAAGTAAAACAACTAATAAAATGCAAAACTTAAAAGAAAATTGAAACAAAAAAAAACACTAATTTAAACATTTAAATGCAATAAATGACACTTTCACAAGCGACACGAGCCAATGCGATAACAATAATCGTGCGCTTTTGTGGAATGTTTTTTTTATTGGTTGAGTTATTTTATTTCATGCGCACATTTAATTTCCCACACGATAAACTTACATGTGTACATACCCTGCAGGGAACTCAATAACTAGTGAGCAAAATTTCTAGTTCCGAACTAGCGAAAAGGTGTCAAAAAGGAACTAGCTCCATTGAAGTTAGACTTTCACCAGTTCAGAAGGAGTGAATTGAATCACCATTATAAGACACACTTTGATTTGTATGCCATTTCGAATTGACAAAAATTTCATGTATTTTTTCGTTCATTCATCTGCCCTCGGGTTTGCATATTTCTACAATTCTCAGATTGTTAGTGAAGTATATCGTATAAAGAGTACAATTTGCATCTTCAATTAATGATATGAAATGTTCACCTAATTATGATTTTCCGATCCCTCAGGCTTATTTTAAATTTCTTTTATTTTATTAATTTTTAAATATTTTTGTAAATTTTTATTAAATAAAAAAATAAAAAAACATTAAAAAAAATAAGAAAAACAAATTATCCGCCTCGACACCGACAGGATTCGAACCCGCGCTCACCAGATTGATTGTCAAGCGCTTCATAGTGGAACCACTCGCCGACGGCAGCCCGTAGACCGTGTCAGCTGACACGATCTAGCTTATGGGAATGCCATGTTAACGCAAACTCACCGACATCGAATTTCTACGTTTACGGAAAACGTTACGTAGAAAGCAAAATCGTTTTGATTTTTTCCGTGGAAACGTGTCAGCTGACTACTCTCTTTGAAGTCAGTGTTGCCGTCCGAGCCTTTCGTATCAATGATATATTTTTATTTTGTTAATATAAAATTATTAAAAAAAAAACCAAAAATATTAAAAGAAAATTATTGATTGTAAAAAGGTGAACTATGGTCAGTTGTTTACTTCTAGTTTTGTTAACAAATTTCAAAAAAAAGATGTAATGGAATAATAAAGTTAGCTGACGAAAATGACGACAAAATGGCAACATTGTATCCATGTAAACAAACAAAATAAACAGCGTTTCTATGGTTATGAGCAGCGTTTCTACGGGTTTGACTTTTGCTTGAATTCTCTACGAATGGAACACGGAAACGTACGTCGGTGAGGGTTTCCAACTTTAGCCAGTGGGCCATCGCGCCACTTGCATGAAGTGTGCCAAATGCTGCACTTAAGCGGCAGATGTAAAACTGTAAAATTTGTAGGTACTTGTAGCTAGTTCAGAACTATCGAAATTGTGCCAATAAACGAACTAGTGAAAACTGTAGAATTTAGTACTAGTTCGGAACTATCGAAAATGTAGTGCAGAGGGTGACAATTGACACCGCCTAGGACATCGTCGTGTTAAATTCGCCAGTTGATAACATGGAAAAGAGATTTAGCTCGCACTAGTAGTGGCGAAAAATGCACTAGAAGCGACCTAGTTTGGAACTAGAGATTTTCCCTAAAGGATATGCATTTATGTATGTGTATTGGTAAAAAAAAGTGACAGCTTGTGGTCGATATACCTATAAAATTTTCATCTAACGGTCGATCGCCGCTAGTTCATTCAATTCGTGTCTGTTGACCTTGAACTTTACCAATACTTGCATGAAAGAAAAACGCTTTTGCTATGAAAAATTAAGCTCGCTTTTCCACCATCCATATTTTACTATTTATGAATTTATGATTTTATTAGTTTGAGAACTTTTCTTTTCCGTGAAATACAATGCCTTCATATTGATTAATGATGGACTTACTTTATACAAAGTGTTTTACTTTAATGGTTTCCCATCATTTTTTTTCAGGCGTTATTCGATGACCTTTATTGATATCTAACTGCGTCAGAGGAAAGCCACGTGTTAATCAGGAACATATATGTACATACATATTTACGTGGATATTAGGATAATCCCCTTTCCCACTGCAGTAAAAAATATTTTATTGCGAAATTTGAGTTAAATCTATGAAAAGTAAAGAACCGGAAGAACAATTCTGGAACGCAAAAGTGCCATTACCTTGACTATATAAAAGCTATGTGTTACACTCATCCAATCTTGACTATTTTCAGTGACATTGTTAGACGAATATGGGTACAAATAATGGAAAGTTTCGCGATCTTAATATTTTAATGGAATAAATCTATATATGAGCAATCGGTTGTATGGGAAATTATAGTCGTTCGATTCGAGCAATACCAAAAAATCAGTCATAGGTTAAAACGCAATCATATACAAATTTACAATGAGATATCAAAGAATCCAATATTTAGGCAATATTTTGCTAGACCGACAGACAGACGAGCATGGCTTCATCGAATCATCCCGTAATTCTTATCTAATCGGTATATATTTATTTTGATGGTTCTATAATCTCGAATCGCCTCGCTCGTGTTTTTGGAAAATAGTTATAATAACATTTCATTTTCTAGAAATGTCAAAAAAATCGGTCCACCCTAGCATACGCGTGTAAAACTACTATATAAGAATTTTTGATAGCTTTTCAACTATCACCACCAACAAGTTCAAGGTGTGTCATTTACATCGGCTAAGCCATAGCTTTTCTTCTCTACCACAAATTCTATTTGCTAAGCTAATGCCCTCAACGCAGTGGGTTTTATTTAATTAGCATTTGGTTATAACCTCGACGAAGGTTATATGTATGTACATATTTTAATTTCCCATTCCAACACTTTGCCTTTATTTACTATTTGTTTGTGGTTATGCATATATAGGTATGTAGTCCATTATCTATTTCGGAAAAGTCAGTGACAGTACGGAAGTGTTGGCAGTCAGTGACTTTGAAAGCTTGAAATGCGAGGTATATATATTTATAATGTTAGGTAAACTTAAACTTAAGGGTGTGAAGACGAAATTACTATTCTTAAGTATTAGGATTATCTTATTCATAAAATTCTTTCCATCTTTGAATCTTTGAAAAAAATAATCTGTCCATGAACCATAATATTTTCGCATCGTAATCCTTTCAATTTTCAATATAAAATTTTCTCTGTGTTAATCCATAGATAATAGATGATGAAATGAAAATAAAAGTACATATAAAAGTCTTCTCTTTCCACTCACCTCAATTTTCGTTGAATAATCCTCGATCAGCTTCTCTTGTTGCTTAACCAATTCTTCATTCTTCTCCAACAAAGCTTTACCCAATTCAGCTGCCAGCAGAATATCCGATTCTTTTTGTTGTAACTGTGCATAAACATCCACCTCGGATTGTTGACGATCTAATGCCTTCGAGCGTGCCTCCATTGCGGTTATATAATCGTCTAAATTAATTGAACCAATACTTGAATTATGAAAATTATTATTCGCAGGAGATGAAGAAAAGTTTGATGATGAAAAAGACGAAGGAGACGACGACATCAACGACGATGAGCCTTGATTATGTCGCGTTCCGATTGAGGATAACAAATTGGCGTGTTGATGTTGATGCATTGTTGCATCATCACGATCGCGATCACGATCGCGCTCGTCGTATTTGTATAAAGATCTACGATTTTGTCGCGTTTTATGCATAGCTATTTCATCACCCACAAGCAGAGAGCATTTTGTACATGAAGATGGGTTTTTTTGCGGTTTTTTTTTTTTTGGTTGATGGTGACTCAAGACATTATATGACGTTCACACAAAGTGATTTTGTAGTTTAGTAAAATTATTATTATTTTTTTTTTTTGTTAATTTTGATGTTTAGTAGCGTGTGGTATGTAGTATGTAGATATTTATAATGCGATGGTGTTTTTCGAGTTACACACAATTTTTCTTTTCTCTTTTTTTTTTTTTTATTTATTTATGATTTTGAACAAGCAGTATTAACGCTGATATGGGTTATTTAAAGAGTATGTTTTATGGTTAACCATGTTACACATGCACACATTTTGGAACCGGTTTTGGCAGATATACTCTATATGAAAAATGTGAGAATATTATTAGGTAAACTTATTTATTTATTTTTATTCTAATGTCATTAAATGTATTTAATAAACAAAATTAATAATAAAAGAAAAGAATTTAAAATCTTTCTAAATTTTTAATAAAAATCAATAAGTTTGTAAGTATAAAACATTCAAAAGCTGCTTTTTATGCAATTTTTATATACATATGTATGTATTTGTACATACGAGGGTGAGCTTTAAGTTTAAGCAGGTGCTTACAATAAGGATGTTCTCTGAGTGTGATTTTAGTCTGGGAAATTTCCCGAGATGACCTTAGTGTGAAAAACTTAACGCGCACAACAACAAAATACCTACACCTCTTGTCGAATTGGAAGTTTCGGCAAATATTTCACAAACCTCAAGCCGTGATATTTGAGTATCGTGAGAAAAATATCACGGGAAATGCAACCGTGTTGTTACATTCACAATAGTCCTCTGTGAATTTACTATGACTGATCACAATGCAAACCTGTGTTGCAAATAGAGCAAAGAAAAGCTGAAAGTGATATAGCGTTCAGGCAATTAGAGCCCGTGCACAATTGGCTTTGTCTGCTCCAACTTTGATAGAAAAAACCTTAAAGCAAAGCGAAATTTCAGATGCTTGATACAATTAACACTTTGACAATTTCCACTTCACTTCTTTGCTTTAATTTATAAACCTGATTTTTGGTAAAATATTTGGGGAATTAGCTTTTTTCTGCTTATTCGAATGTTATTTTTTACTTTTCTCTGTTCACTTCTCACGAAATTGCGCGAAATCGCTAAAATAAGTGTAGCTATACAAACATACACACACACACACACACAAGGGGAGATGTTTGTCAAAGTGTAAAAAAGTTGAAAGATGGCTAACTTTATACCTTGCTTTACTCGCTTCACCTCAATTGTGAACATGTCCCTTTGAAAAGCACATGCTGAACGAAACTGTCAAAGCAAAACTCTGAAGCAAAGCGAGGTAGAAGTCAATTGTGCACGGGCTCTTAGAAAGATGAAAGAAAGAGTAATGAAACAGAAAAGAAATAATTTCTAATTTTACTTTTATCAACATAATAAGCAAGTGCTTTTCTTCTTCTTTTTTCAAATGCTGCATCACAATGAAGTCAGTTGGATATTTATTTTCTTTGAGCTGTGCTCTCTGAATGTGGAAAATTTCCCGAGATATCAGGATACTTCGGAAAAAATATTAGACTGAGAGAAACTCATTAATATTAATTTTATTAACAATGAAATTAGTTTCAAAGCATGAATTTAAATATCTGAAGTTTAAACACACATGTATCAAAAAAAAAAAAACAGAAAATAACTATCCAAGAAATTGGTATGTGACCTTAGTCATACATATATCAAAAAGCAAATTGGATGTCTAGGTTGGAAAATAACTCCTGTTTCCAGGTTTTTTTTTTTTTAATTTTTTACACATTTTTTTCGCAATTAATTTTAAGAATAGAATATAGCAATCCATTAAAATTTTGTTAATTAATTCTTCTAAAGTTTCACTAAAAGCAAAAAACCAATTGATAACCATCGAAAAAAGTTAAGGAAATACCTAAAATTTGGTGGTGATGCAACCAATGCACAAATGTGATTGCCTCACACGATGCAATGCGCCATTCACTCATTTAGTCTAAATAAAAAGGGCCAACTAAGGTCATGTTGTAATTGTATGACTGATGATATTGACAAACCAAAAAATAAAGATATTAGATATGGTTTGCTTTTATGAGCTGCAATATTGGTTGTTTAGTTGTATTCAAAGCTGCAACTTAATGGAATTTGCTATGCTTGGATGTAAAAAAACACAGAAAAAGCACACATACAAAATTTACATACAACCTTCTTTTTTTCTGTGTGCAATATACATACATATTTCCTAGCCATTTTTTCTTTTTTCCGTTCCACATGGTAATGCTGATACGCCTATTTAGCCTACGTCCCCCCAACAAAAAAGCGATATGAATGCAATTGCAGTAGGTAGGTATGTGTTTCTTTTTTGTAACTCTTTTTCAATGCATTTGCCTCTGTTGGGCAGAAGGTTGTTGTGCGGTTGTGCCGAAGGTCAGCGCACGTTAAGCGGCTTTTACTTAGCTTTAAAAATAATATTTTGGGCTTCACAGAGTTTTTGGTGTCACTTTTGCGCTTCGTTTAATCGTATGCTACTTTAATGTAATTTTTTTTTTAATATTTATTTCATTATTTTTTCCACTAGAAGCAGGCTTTTGCTAATTATTTTCATTATTTCCTTAAGTGTGCTTAAGCAATGCTTAAAGTGTCATTTTTCCACAAGTTTTTCATTTTAGAGGGTGTGTCTTTCTGTGTGTGCTTATGGCACATTATGACCAAAACCGAAGGGAGAAATTGTTGAAGTCAAGGGACAGCAGGAAAAAAGATACAATTTCTTGCTATAAAGGTGTGTTGGTATGTACACTCAAAAAAAAAATTTTCTTTCGATCAAAGACATAATTTTCCTTATTTTGAACACGCGTCCCAATACAAAATTTTCTTTGTTTTGTGTAAATTTTCTCAAAAATGTGGAAAAAACATAAAAAAACATTCAAACAAATTCGTTGCCATGGGGATTTGTATGGGAATTTAATTTCTCAAAATTAAAGAAATCAAGTCTTCAAAACAAGGAAAGTTGGGAATGGAATGGCGCTTAAAGAATTTTTCATTATTTTAGTGTATGAATTTTTTCAAAACAAGTATATGAAACCATGGTAACGCATGTAACAACAATATTTTATAAACCTTTTAACATGTTTTAAGGAAAATTTACTCAAAACAAAGAAAGTAGTGTTCAAAATAGGTAAGCAATTTCTTTGACCCCTCCATATATTTTTTTTCTCTCAGTGTATGTTTTAATATGTGTGTGTTAGCATGAACATACATATGTATAAAGTTCTCGTGTTAGTTTACCTGTTAGCGGCCAAAGGAATGCCGCCCTCGTAAGTTTTTATGCAGTTGGTATTAAATGTGTTATTAAATACATTTATGTAGATATATACATATGAATGAATGTATGTACATATGTACGAATGAATGTGTGTACATATGTATGTATGTTTATGTAAGCCTACATGGCTTTATACATGTAACAAGTAAGGAAGCCTAAGTTCGAGTGGAATCGAACATTAGATAGATACTCAGCTCTATGTTTTCATTGTTTGTTTGCGTTTGATGGATTTTATATAAAGCGAGTGCTGCATAAAGTGGGCGTAGCCACGCCCATTTTCAAAATTTTTATCACTCATCCAACTAAGCATATGAATATTATTCTTTGTGCAAAATTTCATTCCTTTATGACTTCCAGTTACAAAGATGTCACGTTACAAATTTCCAAA
Source organism: Urophora cardui (assembly GCA_960531455.1). NCBI lineage: Eukaryota > Metazoa > Arthropoda > Insecta > Diptera > Tephritidae > Urophora > Urophora cardui. Next base: position 128,561,498 of record OY482673.1, read on the forward strand.
GGATGTTCCAGAAATATCTTTGTTAAAAAGTAGGCGTGGTCATAAACCGATTTCAATAAATTTTTGCGTGTCTATTAATACAAGTTATAAAAGTGTATAAATCAAGTTTCATCATAATATCTCAATTATTTGTCGAGTTATAGGCTCCGCAATCTCGTACACTAAAAAAACAACTTACTCAGATTATGGAAAAGTGGGAATGATTCGGCGCTAAAGACATATTTCCATATTTTGATGTACGATTTTCTTCAAATCAAGGAATAAAAACCACGTTTTAAAGAAAATTGTACATCAAAATATGGAAATATGTCTTTAGCGCCGAATCATTCCATTTTTCCATAATCTGAGTAATTTTTTTTGAGTGTAGATTCCTTTGTCTAAAAGGAGGCGGTGCCACGCCCATTTTCCAAAATTTTTATATTTTTTGTTTCCGGTCTATTGTAGAAATCATACCACAAAATTTCAATGAATTATCTTTACATTTGACAGAGATATCGCTTAAAATGTTTTTATTAGGTCACTTTATAATACCCATATAAAAGTGGGCGTGGCCGTCAACCAATTTTAACAATTTTTCGTCCAAACATTTGCCTAAGTAAGTATATCACGCGTACCAAATTTCATCGATATATCTTCAATGGTTTCTGAGTTATGGCTTATAAAACCCTCAATGTTTGACCCTTAATAAGTGGGCGTGGCACCGCCCATTTTCCAAAATTTCCCCATATTTCTTCATAGGGGCCTGAACTCAACACGTGGGTAAAATTTTATCGCTCTAGCTATATTAGTGGCTGAGAAACCAAATTTCCGATTTTTTTTTTTATATGAGAAAAGTGGGCGTGGTCATGGTCCGATTTCGCCCATTTTCAATACCAACCGTCCCAGTCTCGCTACCAACTTGCATTCCAAATGTCATCAAAATATCTAAATTTTTGCGCGAGTTAGAGTGTTTACAGACGGACAGATGGACGGACATGGCTCAATCGATATCTCTTTTCGCCCTGATCAATTTGATATATATAAGTCTATATCTATCTCGATTATTTCATTCTGTTACAATCCACCGTTATGTGATTAAAACTATAATACTCTGTGTACTAGTACAGCTGAGTATAAAAACGGTTAGTTACCTACATATATGATGACATGAAATATTTACAAAAAAAAATAGCTTTGACGGCTTGTAAAGAGTTAGTAGAGCACATAAAATACATACATGAATACGGTTGCCACATGTGTAAATGCATACATACTGACATGAAGTCATAAAAAGAAAATAAAATACAGGGTGTATCTACTAATAAATTTAAATATTTTTGTTTCACGTTCCAGGCAGAGAAACCTCTGTTGTGTGTTTCAGAAACAGCATTTGTGGAATTTTGGTGTGCAATGATAGAATTTTGGTTGATAGTATAGATATGGAATACTGGAATCTTTCTCTTTCTGACACGTAGTGGAGATATACGATTATAAATCTGAGTCGTTCCAGTACTTAGAACCGACTGTAGCGGGTAGGCTCTCTTCTCGTTGCAAAATTTGGTTAAAAGGGATGATTTTGGAAAATGTTCCGAGGCACTTGAATAGAAACAACTGTGTATAAAGCCGAGCCAATGGTTTGGCTTTGCAAGAGAATTGACATTTGAATCCAAAATGACTCGACAAAATTACAAATATGGGATTTTCTTCTGCATTATGAGATCTGGTCCAATATTTATGAGCTGATCTCAGCACTGTTATTCAGAACTATAGCACTTCATTTCAATATAGAATAGAACGAAACGGTCCAGATTTATTTTCTTTCATATTCAACCCTCAAACCTTTAGACTTGTCATTGAGAATTGTGCGACAGAAAGTCAGGCAATGGATATTCTAGCAAAAAATTTAGTTAGTGCAAGAAAAACCCAGATATTTTAAGTATTGACTACAATTCAAATAATATCAAAAAGGGGTTTCGGCGCTAATTGGAGTCTGTGGGACGCGCCACTCAAACCGACAAACTTTGTAAAGGGTTTTACAAACCCAATTTAGCTCGTTTTAAGCTTATCTATCCAGAGATATTCACACACAAATCAATGTATGTATGTAACTTCAAAGTTCTGAAGTTTGAAAATGGTAGATATATCGATAGCTTAGAGTGCAAATTGTGTAAGTCCTTTTTTAAAATTTTGTAAGAGTGACAAAAACAAAAAATAAAAAAATTTCGAAATGAAAAAAAATGTCCGTTCATATAAATATTCTGGACTTACACAATTTTCTTCGCTTTTTGGACTTACACAATTTACATATCACTGAATAACAAAGAGTAGAAATATGACAAGTATCACAGACTTGTTTAGCGTAGTGCGTATTTAATTTTTCTAGCGTTCTACATAAAAATACACCTTTTCATAAAAGTAGACTTACGCGGTTTGCACCCTAAGCTAGTGATATGTAAATACATATATGATGTGTACTTAGTTCTAAAAATTCCAATAAAATACTAACAAATCTTTTGTTAGAATTGGTATTATTGTTGTAGAGTTCTCAACTATATGAAACACCATGTATATGTTAATAAAAAAAAGTATAACTTCAAAAAATAAGTAAATATGCACAAAAAACATTCATTCCAAAACAACACGCACAAGCAGCTTGCAAACTTGGGGGCGTTTTGAGACTATTAAATAAAAAAATGATAATATAAATATGCATGTAACAAAAATTATGAAAAGTATTAAGTGTACAATCGCTATTCAGATGTTTAAAAAAAAAAAGCATAAAAAAGTAAAATTTGCGCTGCTCCACAAACTGTGCCAAAAACAACGGTGCTGCTAGCTAAGTTCTACAACAGCCTTATCAGTCACAATTATCTTTACACAACGTTTCTTTTAATTCAAATTTATCATTTGCTTTTTTATATGTAGTATCTAAACAAGTGCACTACATAGAATTTTGAAGCGCTTTACGGCAGAGAATGGCACTTTTAGCGCAAAGACGCGGCACTCAAAGAGTTCTTTTTTCTTCACGCGCTGTTGCCTTTTTTCTGGGTGGTTTTGCGCAAAGCGTTACGTTCATTCCGTTTCTGTTTTTTTTTTACTTAAAGGCTTTTGGTTTTTGGTTTTTTATTTTATACTTTAATTTTTTAGTTTTTTATTTTTTACATTTAAGTTTTCTTTTTGCTATATATTTTTCTTCTTTTAGTAATTTGTTTTAGTTAGTTAAATTTTTACAGTAGTTTCAATTCCTTTTGCTTTGCTTTTTGTTATTTATTTATGTACCTATGTATGTATGTAGGTATTATATCATTTTAGTTTTTTGTAGTTTATTGCATTTTACAGTTACATACTCGCATATTGCTATGAAGTGCCAAGAGCTCCACATTTAATGGCACTGTTATTGTTACTAATGTGTTTGTTATGATTCATTTAGTTCATGAGCTTAACTTTAAAAAGACAACAACAACTAAAAATCGATTAAATGCTGTAACAGCACGGAACCATTTGTGAGCGTAAATTTTGCGAAATTGCTCAATTGCAAGTTATACCTAAGTTTCAACTTGAAGGTAATTTAGAGTGTATGTTTCTTGAAAAAAAAAAAACTAATAAGTTTTTAAATTTAGGAACAACAGGTATTTTCTTTGATTTCAATACAAAATATTTTATTGTTAATCTGCTTGTTGCTACTAACCCCCTTCCACACTCAGAAAAAAAATCATTAACACGATTCATGTAAAATCAACACGATCGATCTTTACACATAGAACAGCAACAATTTTTTTCAAATTACACGATGTTTGAAACATGATTTTGGCTTTGTAACTGTCATCTGAAAATTTGGTAAATTCAACCAAATTTTATTGTTGATACAACATGAAGAAATTTTAAAATATACAAGATGATTCAAATATAAAATTTTATTCCTAAATGTCATTTGGAATTTGGTTTATTTAACATGATGATAGTGTCAATATAAACTAAAAAAAATGTTAGAAAAATGACGTCCCAATTTTAGTGTTAATACAACATAAAAACAAATGTGAAAACAACAAGAACCACAATTAACAATAAAAGTTGGTTGATATAACACGAAACAATGTTCAAACATAAACGTCATTTGGAATTTTGGTTTATTCAACACGATGATAGTGTCAATATAATCTAAAAAAGTGTTAAAAAGAACGTCAAAACTATTTTGAAACATACACAATTTTTTCAACGTTTGAAGTTCTGCTGTTCGTGCAAAACACAAACTAATATTATTTTTTTTAACAAAAAGAAAATTTTGTGCCGTGGCAATGATGGGAGTTTAGCATCATTGGCAGTGCGTGATAATGGTTTTTCCATTTATATTTTTAGTTCGCAGGTAAGTTAAAAGTGGGTTGCATTTTTGTTTCTAAAAGTTTTTAATGTTCAATATTTTCTTTTTCCTCTTCATAGTTTGAAATTTTTACCACGAAGAGATGTTTAGCGAATGGAGTCTTTCACGCAGCATGCGGTGCATATACCGTTGTATTAGCGGCCAAACATTACTCGGTGCCAGTGATAGTAAGTACTATCGCCCATGTATAAAATATTCGTATGAGAAGGACGCTTTCAATTTGGTCGGTTGTGCGGGTGATGTACTCGAATATGCTTTATTGATCTGATGATTATATATTTTATGTTTTATATGTTTTTTTATTTAAAAAAAAATAAATTGTAAAATCAACAAGACCTTCTAGTTAATTTAACAATAAATTTAAGGTAAAATCAAAAAGATGTTATTGTTAATTCAACAGGACCATTTCGTGTTAATTTAAACAGCTTAAATTGTAACATTAACTAGTTAAAATTGTAAAATCAACAGGAAGACTCAATACTTTTTAGTGTTAATTCTACAGTTGTTATCCTGTTAAACTAACACTTGACAGTAGTGTTAAATTTACACGATTACATGATGGCATACATTAAGCATCGTGTTGAAAAAAAAATTAACCACAAAATTTGTTGATTTTTGGTTGATTTCACACTATTTTTTTTTCTGGGTGCAGCCCATTTCATGTGACCCTTTTTTTGGAAACCTAAAAAAGAGTACAGTATAGGGTAAATGATCTAGTCAACGGACAGTACGTACCCAGTGAACGGACACTAGCATGCTTTTTCAATCGTAATTAAAAAATATTAAAAATTTTAATTAAATTAAATTTAAACCAAATCAGCCCTCAGGACTAAATTTTAAAATAAATTTTTCTATATATACTATGACAATAGCTTTGTTATATAATATTTAGTTGATGGTTTTAGTATAGAGAAATGTTTCAAAAAATATTTTTTTTGCAGTAGTATAGTGGTATACATATATATTTTTACAGCTGGTGAATATCAGTATCTGGGCATGGAAACATGTTGTAGAGTGGGGGCAGATAATAGCTCAGTACAATAAAAAAAAATTTAAGAATTTTTCATAAAAAAATGACAGATCTCCATATAAAAATGACAACTTTTAAGAAAAATTCTGCTTTAAATTTCACAGAGTGATACTGATGAAAAAGGTGCAAGCCCTTTTCGAAATACTTGGCATTTGGTCAAGCAACTTATGCTGCGTAGTTTTTCGTTCGTTTATTTGCATGCAGCTGGGTAAATTTCTGTAATTCTCAGGAGTCTTATGAATTATGCAGCATGGCTGAACACCTCATACTCGGGCTTTTTCGCAATAAAAAGAGGTTGGCGCCGAGAAAAATTATTTTAGTTAATATTTTTTGGTAGGTTATAGATATATTTCGGAGCTCACCACATGCCTTCATCATTCTTATTATTTTTTTGTTTTGTTTATTTAAGTATTCTGATTTTTAATTTATCATAACTTGTTGTTCTTTTTCCTTTCATTTCTTTCTTAAGCTATTTTGTTTTTCAAGCTAAAACTTATTTATGTAACTTTTGCAGTTTCAAATATATAGGTATCTTTATTTGTTGTTGTTTTCACTATTTATAGCATGTTTCATATATATTTAAATACATATTCACATGCATTTATATACATACAGTATAATTCATATATAAACACGTGTCATTTGCAACAATTTTATTTTTGTTACTGAATTTAAAAAGCGACACAACCATTTATTGACAAAACAAATTCGTAGCAATCACAGTGCCACAGCGACCATAACATATGCACATATGTATAATCTAGATCCAATCATACAAAAAAATACAATATCTAAAAAATCACATAAAAGAACGTTGATTCTGCATTGACATGCAACTCTGATTGCTTTGCTTCCCGTTACTGAAATTGCTCTATTTTTGTTGTATTTTACGCTATTGTTGTTGTTGGTATTCACCTTTTTTTTTGTTAGTTGTAGTCACACAAACCTCTTTTCACCCACTGCGCTGCACGATTTCACTATTTGCCTCCGACAACAACAACAAAACAAGCACAGAAAACAAACAACGAATTTAGAATAGAGGCACTGTTTTGCTAAAACTCAAGAACTCGAACCCGGAACAACAAACGAAAGACGACGAAAAACTGTAACCGCGAATTCGCTAAAAAGTTTCCGACGGTTGTCCACAAAACGCTAACGGTTGCTATATTTTTGGAAATTTTATCCAAATACTAGTATAGTTTTGACTTTATTTTTATACGTTTGTTGTCGTTTTTCGCTTACATATATATTGTATTATTGTTGTTATTTTTAGTTGTTTATATCAACCACATTAAATAACGTTAATACTCATCCGTTCAGCACCAACTGCCAGCGCAAAAGTTCGTTGTAAACTGAAATGGCAAGAGACCAGAAACCGAAGAAGCCTAAAACAGAGCATCCGAAAACATCGTTAACTTACAAACACACACACAAAGGCATATGTCACACACGCATATACATATGCATAAAAAAATGTTGGTAGAGCACACAGGTAACCAAGTCAACTAAGTTTTGTTTTGGCTGAAAATGTAAATGCAAAGCACTACCAACAATTGCAACTAAAGAATATGGCAGAGCACAAAGTAAATATATCCATTCTCGCACTCTCACAAGAGACACTCATACAGGCAAAGGTATTCATGCCTCTCTGTTACCAATCAACTAACCAAGCTACAAGCTAACAAAGCCCACTTTTTTGTTGACTTAACAAAAGTGCACTAGTTTGCTTAGTTAGCGTAATAGATGTGCAAATGAGAGGGAGGAAATGAAGAGAGAGAGAGAGAACATGCATAAAATAGATAGATAAATGGGCAAAAGAGGGTAACAAATTATTTAAGTTGGCTAAATGTAACTGCAGGTGTGTTGTTGGTTGATTGGCCAAGCTAAATTTACATTCCACAAAGAAGCAACAAAAACAAGTTAACAGAGAGTGAGAGAGAGACGGCCCTTGGATTCAAAATGAGAGGGTTTCATACAAGACCAATCTATACAGGTCCTCTTATGTGAAGCAAAATAGGTGATTACAGTTAGATGGCGTCTTTCAAGAATGTCAAAAGCAGAGAAAACGCGAGCGAACACACAACCGAACACACAAACGCACAACCGAACACGCAAGCTATTTCCACGAAAAACACGTGCAAGAATGCAAAATCAAAACAAAAGACAATAGTTTGACATAAGCTACAAACTCGCGTAAGAAGAGCTACTCTCCCTTGCATGGACCTTCTATAGTTAGGTTATGGTTTCATATTGAACTTTTAATCGTATTTTTTTTTTTGTTTTTGCTCCTCAATTGCAGTAAAGTGCATTCAACTGAAGGAAAATGCGAAAAAATACTTACTGTGTTCGATTTGTTGAAGTGTTTACTAAAAATTTAACTCTTACTTGTTAGACGGTGTTTTTGAAGAGAGAAAAATTTGTAACTTTTTGGTTGCAGAACGAAAGAAGACACTGAAGATGGCGCATATTAGCCGAAACCGGTTTGTCTCCAAACCAAACTTGACAAGGGATGACGGAAAATCGTTCCACAATACATCAGAAAAATTTGTATTAATTACTTAAATCAAATAATAAAAACAATCCCGTGTGACACATACAAAACTCACCAATCCAAGTATTCTTTACACCTCCCATAGGACTGAAGGCACAAGTTTTAGGATATTAAATATTCGGATATAGACCAGTGTTAACTTTACTATGCCTGTACCTCTCACTCAATTACCAAATTGTAGGTACATATTTCCAATCTTGTCTCTCGTTGCATTTTCGAGGGATTCCATATATATTAGCTATATACAATGTAGATCATCGCCTACGGAAAAAAAACGGGAGCTCGGCTCAAAGTACTTTTTCCTCTTCTTAACTCTCCAAGCGAAGAGAGACCGACTAATACTTCACCTGGTCTTTCCAACGCAGGGGATGCCTCCTCTTTCCCTGCTGCATCGACCGGCGTCGGTGAGGAATATATTATGGACTGGATCATCCGATGGATTAAACTCGGTATATTTAAAACTCGGCCTAGCTGACGAAGAACTTTTCCCTGTAATATTCCAAGCGTCAACCGAGGAAGGCGCCGTATATCAGAACGAGTACGATTAAAGACCGGTTATGCTACGGCACAAATTCATTGAGAGTTTTAGCGCTGCTAGAGGATGGAATGGAATGGAATGGAATTGTGGTAGGCCGAGAAAAACTTTGTCTTTCCCAAGCACTCAGGAGTATTTTTCCTTTGTTCTTCAGGCCTTTAGAAAGGCTCAGCATGTAGAGAAAAGAGTGGGATATTGGAATCAGGGTTCCTCTGCAAACTTTCCATATTATTTAATAAATCCGAGAAGTTGGTCGAGTGGTAGATAATACGCATTCGCCATTCTCAGGCCGGGCAGGTGCAGGGAAAATGCTCCGAGCTGTCGCCGTCCTTCTCCAGACAAGATAGGCATAATGAACTCTCGATGATGCCTATGGTGGTCATGTGCTGTCCCCTTGGATTTTGTCCTGTAATCAACCTCACAAGGGCCTGAAGCTTTATCCTTCTCTGCTTGAGGAAAAAGTTTGCTACCTCCCTGTTAGGCTTTTTAAGAAAGCACTTCTTAACTTTACAGGAATCTGTAGAGTGGCAGGGTCCCCGTGAGTTTCCCTCATGGACCTGAAGTTGACCTCCAGGTGCCAGTCCCTCAATTCAATGCCCTTAACTTCTCACTGTTTTCAACACTCCGCTAAATGCCCCACTGTTGTTCAATCGCCATTGAAATTCAATGCAAAATACATGAAAACACTCTGCTATTAAATGCCCTTCTTTTGATATCCGCACACACCGTAACTGGCTATTCGATTACTATCTACCTATAGACTTTTAATGGAAACACGAATTTTCACGCTTGATTGACCTCGTTCTTAGCCCAACAAACAGCCAGATATACAAACAAATGGTCAGACAATGTATCGGGCCTGGTTTCACTATTTATTGCGCTTTTTGTTTACATTGACTTTTAACAATTTTGCTATCAAAGCCATTCACATATTTACATTCTCTCCAAAGCAATTGTTGTTATTGTTGTAACACAATAGCCACACACACCTTCTCTCATAAAGTGGAACGCATCACTCTCGCTGTCGGAACCGCCGTGCTGTGAGGTTTTTTGCGGCTTCGTTACTATCTATGCACCCTCTTTGGCATTGGCTGTCGGCAGTTTTTGACTTAATTCACTATTTTTAGTTGCACTTTTTTTTTAAATAAGTAGTAGCAGTATTTCTTTTTAATTGTCCATAACATAATTCACACGAAATATGTATTTGTTGAACAGTTCTGTGCTTGAGGTAGTCGCTCTATTGACATTTGCTCAGTTTTGTGTTTGGTGTTGATGACCGCTGTTAATATGTATGGCAATTAATGCAATAGTTAGCCGTTATAGTTATACCGTTTACCATTATGTTTTGTTCTATTTTCATGTCTGTCGTTTTACTGCTTTCAAAGAATATTTCGTAAGAATTTACGGCGCTGTCAGTGTATGAATTTAGCGATATTCTTACACTTTCCCACCATATATGTATGATCATAAAGTATTTGGACGTAAGAACCCCTCATTATTTAACCTGACTCTTTTAATAGCTAAATTTTGTAATTTCTAACGAGGGTCGATCGATTTGTGCTAAAGAAAAAAATAGAATTATTCGAACTTAGATACCTTCATATATTTTTCTTAGCACTTGACGACAAGTGAGTCTTTCCGGCCGGTGGCAGCACCATACCTATGTATTTACATTAAAGACATTAAAGACAGTCATCGAGGGGTTTTCTCATCCCAGCAAACATTCGAAGTCATAAAAGAGTCGGAAAGGAATACTGAACACTCATTATGAACTCATTTTGGAGTTCGAAATGTATATATTTTTGTTCTTAAGGTGTTCGCCCGATATGAGCCTAATTTCACACATCATATGAGCCTGAATAAGAGTAATGAAAGACTACTATGGGACTCATATTTATAAATCTTTTTTTCTTTTTTATGGCTAGTAAAACCAGCAAATATATTTCTTTCTTTTTTTTGCATTTTTCGTCCCCTGGCCCAGATTTCTTCATCCCCACTCTATACGGTTTGCAACTGCAAGTAAGTATGTTTGTAGCTTCACCTACGCTTTTTCTCCTTTTCGCTCACTGTGGAACCTTCTTTGCCTTAGCTGATTGCTTTATAGTGTATAGTCTATAGTCTATTTTGTATTCTCCTATGGATTCCAACCTGACATCAACTTGAAAATCAATCCTCTTCCATCATATAGTGCGACACTAAATATTGTATTGAACTTTGGTATTGCTTTTATACTTCCATTTTTGCGAAAAAGCATTTATGAATTACAATTATCATTAACAAAAAAAAAATTTAAAAAAAATTTCTTTAGCTCATATTTCACACAAATTTCCGACAAATATTGGATTTCAAAAGTTTAAAGCTAATATTATATACATATTTCGGACTCATATCGGACTCCATAATTATAAGTGCTTCGAAAATGTTTGCAGGGATGTTATTTGGCCAGTTTTTAATTGTTCCTATTTTTAAAACTTCTGCTTCTTTTATATGTTAGAGCAGACGAGAACGTTTTTTTTTAAAACTTCTGCTTCTTTTATATGTTAGAGCAGACGAGAACGTTTTTTTTATCGGGAACAAAAGCATTTTCCTTTTGCGATTATCAGGCCCCCTCTGATGATGTTCCATATGAGATGGAAAGTACAACAAAATCATAGTTGCTTAATTTAATTCCGAATGCTGCTGACATCAGCCGAAAAACAAGACTAATATACCTACATATACATATGTTAATTAGTTATTTATTGATCCCCCTCGTAAGTAGAATCATGCTTGTTCTTTCGGCCAAACCTCCTACTTTACTTTCATACATTAAAATATGTATGTATTCACTGACCTCACTTTAGTATGACATTCACCAAGCCTTTAACCAAGCTCTTAAATCGCTCTGGTAAATTTAACTAACTGCCTAAATTAGCAAATTGTTGTCTTTGTTGTTGCACACAGCTGTCGATTTAATTTAAAATTTCCCACGCCCAGTTTTTGGCTTAAAGTGCCACTGTAGGCAGGCTTGTCATTTGCATGTACATATGTATGAATGTAGCAGGTGTTTTTATTTTTGTTTTTTTCTTATATTTTCTGCTTCTTTGATTAAGTTTATAACATATTTTGTTGCTCTGATTTTGTTCGTTGCAAATTGACCTTACACATCAAAGGTTGGCTCGGTCGTACAGGGTCAGTTTATTGCCACGGTTTTTATTCTGTTGTTTGTTGTTGTATGAATGTTCAGTCTGGTGTAGTGATGGGCGAGTCCGAGATGTTTAGACAATCGAGAGAATCGCCATCGTTGCAAAATCACAATCGAGTCAAAAGTTGACTCGCTCCTCGACTACACAATCGAGATGTTTTTGCGATTGTTCCGAGTCGGCGAGTCGGAGGTTATTTCGATGACATCTCGACTGCACAAGCGAGATGTTTTTGCGATTGTTCCGAGTCGGCGGCCGGCTGTTGTTTTGATGATATGTTTTAGTTGATAAAATAAACTGAATGAGGTTTGTTGATAAAGAAAGTAGGATTTTTAATGGAAGTGAGTCAAATACATAAATAAATTAACCAAATTGAAAAATATGCTATACATAGACGCTGCATTATTGCAATCACAACTAAAGAGTGTCGTGCATAATTATAAGTAATTATTTAAACATTAATAAATTTTCTGAAGTGAGATGCTTATGAAACAAATGAATTTTACGAGTAGCAACAACGGCAATAGATTTATACCACTCTGTATGTTTTGTAAAGCAATTTTAATATTCAAGCGGCAACAACAAATATTATGTATTTTTTTGCAGCGAGTCCGAGATGTTGTAGGGTTGCTTTGAAAACGAGAGGAATCGTTGGCGAGTCCGAGATGTTTTAGCGATTGTTTCGACTGACGGCCATTTACGACTTAACTCGAATACGAATGAAAACCATCGAGAGCATTCGAGATGTTTCAACAATCGAGAGAATCGAATAAAACATCTCGGACTCGCCCATCACTACTCTGGTGCATTGCGGTATGACATGGTGAGTGTTATGTTGCAATTGTTTGGTTGTCGCTTTGTTTTTGGTTATTATTTCCTTCTTATGATTTAACCTAGTATACTTTTTGTTAGTTCCATTTGTTTGATTTATCTATGCCAACACAGGATTTTGTTGCAGCAATGGTAGTGTTTGCTTGTAAATAATTAAAGTTTTGATTTCTTTAAACTGATTTAGACTATAGGTATGAATGTCAGCGAGTTTGCTGCATGTTAGGTTGTTGAGAATGAGTTCTTCACTATTATTTTACTTATCTATATATATAAAAGGAAGTGGCGTTAGTACAAACGCGTATAACTCAAGAACGCCTGCACCGATTTGGATGATTGAGACAAATTCAGATTGTTCTCTGGCCAGAATAGGAGAATATCCAATAAAATTCCCGAAAAATCCAAAAAAAAAATATTATCCCATATATTTTGTATATCTTCTATATATATAAAAGGAAGTGGCGTTAGTACAAACGCGTATAACTCAAGAACGCCTGCACCGATTTGGATGATTGAGAAAAATTCAGATTGTTCTCTGGCCAGAATAGGAGAATATCCAATAAAATTCCCGAAAAATTCAAAAAAAAAAATATTTTCCCATATATTTTGTATATCTTCTATATATATAAAAGGAAGTGGCGTTAGTACAAACGCGTATAACTCAAGAACGCCTGCACCGATTTGGATGATTGAGACAAATTCAGATTGTTCTCTGGCCAGAATCATGGTATAAGTATACCAGGTAAAACAAACGTCAAGTTTTCGTCGCCATATTAACCACCTGACAATTAAGCAGATTATGACATTTCGTGCTGCCATACTCAATGATAAAAATCCTCCATTAATGGTATTTTTCACTGCTTTGTTTTAAAAATAAATTGTAACCACGGTATTCATAGTAACGAATTTTTTCAATTTGAATTGAAAGAAATTTTTTCATAAAAGATTCATTTCGAATTTTTACTTCGCGGAATATCAGTTTGGCCGTACTACAAAGTAGCCCCTTTCCGGTATTCTCGGTGAGTTTTTAATTTAGTTTAGTAGTTACGATCACTTTTAATTCAGGCTTTGTGATCACTCTGGTATATAGTTTGGGGAGGTTTTGGAGATTGATCTATTATAACTCCATATCGTCGCATAAAGTGCAATACCGCGTATCCGCTACCACCCAAATTTTACAGGAGACAGTAAAAACTGTTTTAATTCAAAACGGTTCGGAATTTTGCAAACCCACATCCAAACCAAGGTAGATTTTTGGATTATATTCTTAATCCAAATATCATTTTGGCGAAAAACAGTTAAATGTGCAGTTATTGGCTTACTTATGTATGTATTTATAAGCGGTTTTGCGTCTTTTATTTTGTTCAACAGTGACGTATAGGCGGTTTTGCAGGCGTACGTAAAAACTTTTCTTCAATAAAGCAAAGTTATAATCCATTTCGTGTTTATGAAGGTATAATCAACTTTAGTACATTACAGTACAGTTATAAAGCAATAACACCTATTATTCGCGGTATTGGTTCGAAAAATTTCCTTAAAAAAAGCGGTTTTGAAACTGTGCCATTATTTGGAATTGCGTTGTGTGAATCTCAAAATTGTTGCATGAATGGATGGGGACGGACGCCAGGAATGTAGTTTTGATGAAATCTCATTTTTGGCAAAAATGTCACGCGGTTTTGCACTTTAAACGACGACCATACCAAATGAGCATTTCAGTCTATATATGTATGTATGTACATATGTCCAGTCCAATTACAAAAACATATGTACCCTAGATTTTAACAATATGATTTGCTTATTTCCGCGGTGCAATAATACCAAATATGGCTGCAAAGACGGTGATATAAAATTTTTCCAATTTCCGACGATACCCTTTATTCACGGAGAGTGGATGAAGATTTGTGGAGTGAGCGAAGAGGAGCTACCGGAAGTTCCATAAATTTGCTCACTAGTGCCCTTTCTCTTTCTGTCCTTTGATTCCTGAAATACCCAAACTGTCAAACAAAAATCTACGCATTCAAAAAATAAAAATCTGGCATCGCTATACTCCAAAACTGGCATAAGATCAAACTTCAAAAATCTGCTTTTTAATCAAAAAGACAGCGTCAAAATGACAATGCACATACCTGTATTTTTTATACCATGGGCCAGAATAGGAGAATATCCAATAAAATTCCCGAAAAATGCAAAAAAAAAATATTTTCCCATATATTTTGTATGTATATCTTCTATATATGTATATAAAAGGAAGTGGCGTTAGTACAAACGCGTATAACTCAAGAACGCCTGCACCGATTTGGATGATTGAGACAAATTCAGATTGTTCTCTGGCCAGAATAGGAGAATATCCAATAAAATTCCCGAAAAATGCAAAAAAAAAATATTTTCCCACACATTTTGAGATAGGGATAGGAATGGGGATAGGGATAGAGATAGAGACAGAGATAGAGATAGAGATAGAGACAGAGACAGAGACAGAGACAGAGACAGAGATAGAGATAGATATAGGAATAGGGGAAATTAGGTTTGTCGCGGCGAATATATGTATATCTCTTTTGTTCAGAGAATTGACAGTTTTATAACTTTATAGGAACAAATTTTAGGCAGAACAACGTCTGCCGAGCCAGCTAGTTATCAATAAAATGCATATTCAATTGACGGAGGTGCTTTGGTGCTTGGCTAATATGTAGATATATTAGAGCAGGGCTGCTCACCTCATAGGCACTCAAAGCACAATTGTTTCGAATCATAGGCACAGATACATATTTTCACTTCAAATATGAAAATAAAATTTTCTTTGCACTCCCATAAGCACTCAGAGATATAAAAAAATTTTATATGAATGTGCCTATGATTCATATTGAATGTGCAGAGCAAAGGCACTTTGTATAGGAGCTCGAGCACTGCCGTAAGAAATCGAAATTTACAATAACAAATTTGTAATGAAAAAAAAAATTCAAAAAATGAAAGCACTGTAAAAAATTTGTATTCCAAAAATTTTCATATAAAAAATAAAAAAATTTTTTTAAGTATGTGATACTACCATTTGAAAATAAATTCTAAAATAATATTTTATTGGAATTCATAAAAAAAAAAATGGGCAAAAAAAATTTTCAGTGCATATACAAAATTTGTAGATGTATTGAGTTTTGTACATTGAATACGAGAGCGTTGAGCAGCCCTGTATTAGAGTATGTACATTAGATGCGTTTTTTTTTTCGGCAAAGTTTCTCAGATCTTCCCTCCAGCCACAGAATATGAAAATAGGATGTTGTAGGATAACTAAGCTCATTTTTATTTTTTTTTTTAGAAAGAAAACTGAGTGGACCACTCCAAAAACAGCGATTTTTTTTTAAATTCCATGATGGGTTTAGATTCATATATGAAAAAACCACATAATTAAAAATAAAAAAAAAACAAAAGATATATATTCTCATGTAAAATTAACGGCTTAATCGAATGGTGTACTCAGTTTTTTAGTGTGAGAAGGTACCAAGATCGCCTAAAGTGGAAATTTATTTTTTTTTAGTCACGGATTTTCAAGTTTGGAGCCGGGCATTTTCAAGATAGCTTAAATTTCTTTTTAATCAAAATATACAGAAATCTGCGCAAATTAATGCAGTTTTCAGAAAAGTTTATTTCATCGAAATCGAGCTTTTTTTTTATCCAAGCTACTTTGGTTTAAATGAAACATTCCAAAATCACTTTTTTTTTTTTCGAATTTTGTACTTGCAACAATACTTGCCGTCATAAAGCTATAGGCGAAGCTCGGCCTAAAACTCATTAGAGTTATGTACGCGTCAGTGTATTATTAGCATTAAATTAAAGCAACATGCCAACCTGCAGCACACGCAGCAAGTACTTCTGACACTGCCCTTATGTCCACCATATCTAGGCATGCGGAAATGTGATTTGCAGCTTACGAATTTTCAAAACTACTTTACAAACAAGTACATACCTACAAATCGCGTGCATTGGCTGCTCATGTTGCCAAACACACACAAAGAGTTATGACATCCTAAAGTAGTACATTAAGGTTTTCATGCCACATATCAACTGCAATAAGCATAAAGCGATGATCAATTCAAGTTTTTCGCAAGGTTAATTATTAAGAACTTCCCGTTCTATGCTTCTTGTGTTCTTTATTGGCTTTGCTTGAGTGAATTGAGGTGGCAGCTAAGTGAAGCCAACTATGTATCTACATACATACATATGTATGTATGTAACTATACTGCATAAAAATCGCAAGCCTAGCAAATATGCGCTGCGCATGCGCAAAGGGTTAGAGAAACTGCAGTCAAGCATTCAAACGATGGCAAGAGAAGTTCTGTTGAATTATGAGGAGTAAAACGACTGCCGAATGAAATAGTAAAGAATATACAAGAACATCGCATGAATCAAGCAAATGACCAGAAAGATTAGCGAATAGCCGCCCAGCCTATAGGTTTCCGTTTGATGCACTTGCTTGCCCCGGCTGGTGTAATTGATGCTTGTCCATTGTCTGTTTTTCAACTGCAATTAGCACATCTTTCATTCTATTTCTTATTACTATCTATTCTATTCTTCAATTTGCTTTCAGCTACAAACCAATGTGTGAGCTTTGTTCACTGTCGGCGCCGAGTTTCGTTTTCAATAAATCAAATTGGTTTTTATTGCTGCTGTACCTATTCATTTAGATCTAGTTTATGCCATAAATAGATTAACTGCGAAAGTCGGTTAATTCTTCTATGGTCATGGCTTATATGTTATGATAGCGAAAGCAATAAGAGAGTTGGTGCTCCATATGATAGATACGTATGAAGAGTGATAATGAAGCTTAAGTATCGCGCAAGTTCTACCAGACTTGGCCATTATTCGAATAAATTTTTATTTAGATAATTATTCGAATAAAAATTTATTTTTCAAATTTTTATTTAGATAAATTCCCTACGAATAAATTATTTGAAAATTTCTTTTTTATTTCAAACTAGCAGACCCGGCAGACGTTGTTCTGCTAAAATTTATTCCTATGAAGCCTAAAGAAAAGTCTTTGATTACAGTATTGCTAACCATTATCTTAGAGTCCATCTTAATTACTGCGAATAATAAAAAAATTGTCTATTCTCTGAATAAAAGTTAGTTATATTCGCCGCGACAAACCTACTGCCCCCGATCCCGATCTCTATCTCAATCCCTATCTCTATTTCAATCCCAATCTCAATCTAAATCTAAATCTAAATCTCAATCTCATCTCAATCTCAGTCTCAATCTCAATCTATATCCCTATCCTTATCCTTATCTTTATCCTTATCCCTATGCCTATGCCTATGCCTATGCCTATGCCTATGCCTATGCCTATGCCTATGCCTATGCCTATGCCTATGCCTATGTCTATGCCTATGCCTATGCCTATGCCTATGCCTATGCCTATGCCTATGCCTATGCCTATCCCTATCCCTATCCCTATCCCTATCTCTATCCATATCCATATCCATATCCATATCCATATCCATATCCATATCCATATCCATATCCATATCCATATCCATATCCATATCCATATCCATATCCATATCCATATCCATATCCATATCCATATCCATATCCATATCCATATCCCTATCCCTATCCATATCCCTATCCTTATCCCTATCCCTATCCCTACCCCTATCCCTATACCTATCTACCTTTACCATACCGGAACCGTCCATCACCATCCGGGCCCACTACTTTAGCCATTTCTGGGAAACAGCCTTAGAAATCACAATGAAAATAGCTGTATGTGGAAGCCCTGCTCAACGCCTTTCATTTGCTACCAATATCGCTCGAAAACATTTAGAGGTTCTCCGGGTCCACGCTTTGACCCAAATCTTAGAACCCGGCCTAGGCTTCACTATTTAAAGAGCTCTTTGTTGAAGTCTTCCTCAACAGCTTTCATTTCATACCAATATCGCTCAGAAACTTTCCAGGGTCATTCGGTCCCACGTTTTGACCCATATCTGGAGAACCTCTCTAGGCATCGTAATGAAAATAACTTTATGTTGAAGGCCTGTTCAACACCTTTCATTTGATACCAATTTTGCTCGAAGACTTGCTGGGTCGATCTGGGTCCACATTTAGGAATATTTTCCGGGAAGCTCCCTTTTTTCAGAATTCTATATACCCTATTATGTGCGCTAACACCACATGAATCTGCTGTGAAAATTTCATAAAGATCGGTTGGTTACTTTGTGAGTATATAAAGGACACACATCCACACATGCACACATATACACATACATACCGATTTTTCCAATTTTCGGACTTTTCCGGAGGGATTTTCCAAAATTTTCTTCCGTACGAACCTTCTCCTCGAGAATACGAACAACTAACAAAAAATTTTACAGAAATCGGCCCAGCCGTTCTCATCTGATGAGGTTAGTAACATTTTTTACACCATTTTTATATATATAGACTAGCTGTACCCAGCCAAGCTTTGCTTTGGCCCACTTCCTATTATAGGTACTTGAAGCGAAAAATGGCTCACTTTAAAATATGTTGGAAGTATCTAGAAACCGAAATTACCTTGGGGTGCAGAGCTCAGCACAATTCAGATAAGTTTAAAACAAGTGAAGGAAAAAGTTGATATTTTCAAAAGTTTGCCCTCTTCATGTTCTTATCCCATTTTTCTTCTTATTAGTCTCCAACTGCCTCTCCCTCTACTTTTTTCTTTCTCTTTCCCTTTCCATTTATCTTTCCTTTCATTTCCGTTTCCTTTTTCCTTTCCAATCACATTTCCGCTTCCCTTTCTCTACCGTTGGCCGCTGTGGTGCAGTGGGTAGAGTGCTCGCCTGCTATGCCAGAGGTCTCGGGTTCAAACCACGGTCCGAGCCAAACAAATTTTTCTAATTAGTAAAAATCCAATTATTGGGTTTTTTAAGAGCAGCGGTCACCTCTCGGCAGTGGGCGGCATACCCTCCGAGAGTATTTCTGCCATGAAAAAGCTTCTCACAAAAAATGCATTCGCCGTTCGGAGCCGGCATAAAACTGTAGGTCCACCCAATTAGTAGGAAAAACAAAAAGGAGCACACCTTGATTTCCGAGAGAAGCTCGGCCATAAAACTCGTCAGAGTTATAATAGCGCCATTGTATTATTATTATTATTTCTCTACCGCTCTCTCTTACCTCTCATTTTCTGTCTTTCCCCTTTTTATTCCCAATCTTATTCCTTCTGTAATTCCCTGTCTTACTGTCTCTCTCCCCATCCTCTTCATTCCATTTTTATTATATTCTCCCTCTCCTTTTCCGTCCCTTTGCCTTTCCCAGTCTCATTACTCTTCCCCTTTCCCTAGGGAACTGGGTTTAGCATAACATACCCTGCATTCCACTTCTCATTTGATACCATCATTACTTAAAAACATTCCGTGGCGTCCGAATCGTCTCTTTTACCCATAATTGGGTATCGGGACTAAGAATAACTATGAAAATATCTCTATATAGCAGACCCGGTCAACACTTTCAATTTATATCAGTATTGCTCAGAAGCATCTCGGGTCCACTTATTGACCCACATCTGGGAACTTGACCTAGGAACCATAATGGGTACGGTATCTGGAGACTTGACCAAGAAATCGTAATGGGTACGGCCCTACATGAGAGTCCGCTCAACACCTGTCATTTGGTACCAATATCCCTAAGATATATCCCGGTGTCATCCGGGTCCGCATATTGACCCATACCTTGGGATCCCACCTAGGAATCGTCATGCGCCGTGATTAAATAACAATATCGCCTAGGAATCATAATGAGTTCATCTCTATGTAAAGGCCCTGCCTTTTAGTTGACACCAATATCGTTCAGAAATTTTCCGGAGCCATCCCGGTCCACATTTTGACCCACATTTAGGGACCAGACCTAGGAATCATAATCAGTTCATCTCTGTCTAAAGGCCCTGCTCAGCACTTTTCATTTGGTACGAATATCCCTGAGAAATATCCCGGTGTTGTATGGGTCCGCGTGTTGACCCACACCTTGGGACCCGACCTAGGGATCGTAATGAGTTCATTTCTATGTAAAATCCCTGCTCAAAACCCTTCATTTGATACCAATATCACTGAGAAATTTTCCGGGGTTATCCGGGTCCACGTTTTGATCCATATTTGGGGACCCGTCCTAAGCATCACAAATAAAATAGTTCTATGTTGAAGTCCTCATCAAGACCTTTAATTTGATACCAATATCGCTCAAAAACATCCGAGGGTCATCCGGGTCCACGTTTTGACCCATATCTGAAGACCCGACCTAGGAATCACAATGAGTACTATTCTATGTAAATTCTCTGCTCAACACCTTTCATTTGATAGCAATATCGTCCAAAAATATTCAGGGCAAAGCCGGATCCACGTTTTGACCTTTTGACCTATATCACGGGAACCGACTTCCGGATTTGAAAAAAATATGTATATAAACCATCTAGGGCAAGGTACTAAAATGGTGTGTAAATTTGGTCAAAATCCCTCAACGCGTTTGGGCGAAAGCCGGCGACAAAGAAATGGGCTTGATTTTTATATATATACTAGCAAATACCCGTCCCGCTTCGCAGCGACAAACAAAAGCTTTTATGTTATAATGGGTCTCTCCCTTTACCTTTACTTTTACCTTTACCTTTACCTTTACCTTAACCTTAACCTTAACCTTAACCTTAACCTTAACCTTAACCTTAACCTTAACCTTAACCTTTACCTTTACCTTTACCTTTACCTTTACCTTTACCTTTACCTTTACCTTTACCTTTACCTTTACCTTTACCTTTACCTTTACCTTTACCTTTACCGGGACCACCCATCACCATCCGAGCTCACTACTTGAACCATTTCTGGGAAACCGACTCAAAAAATAACAATGAAAATGTCTGTATATTGAAGCCCTGCTCGACACCTTTCATTTGATACCAATATCGCCTAGAAGCATTCGAGGGTCATCCGGGTCCACGTTTTGACCCATATTTGGGGACCCGGCCTAGGCATCGCAATGAAAATAACTCTATGTTGAAGGCCTGTTCAGCACCTTTCGTTTGATACCCATATTGCTCAAACACTTTCTGGGTCACTCTGGGTCCACATTTGGGCCTATATTCCGGGAAGTTCCCACTTTTTCGAAATTCTATATACCCTATTATGTGCGCTAGTACCACGTGAATCTACTGTGAAAATTTCAAAAAGATCGGTTGATTACTTTGGGAGTCCATAAAGGACACACACACACACACACACACACATTCATTTTTATATAATAGATAGATAATAAATAAAAACTCAGGGTACAACAGAAAAAACAACTGAGTAATAGTTTATATGTTTGTTTTTTTTACATATGTATGTAAATGAAAATTATCTCGTCGCTATAGAAGAAAAAAGACGCAAACTGTTTTGTTGAGGAAGAAAGACGCAAACTTTTTTCTTTCAAAGAAAGACGCATTAAAAATATTTATCGAAAGACTTTTTTTTTTTTGATAACGAAGAAAGACGCTTTATTTTTTTTTTTCACTATAAAGAAAGACGCATTTAAATATTTTTTAGGAAAGAAAGACGTATTCGATTTTTTATTTTTCTTTGTCAATATTAATGCTAATGCGTCTTTCTTCGCAGTTAATAATGCTAATGCGTCTTTCTTCGTCGAAATATTTTATAATGCGTCTCTTTTCGTCGAAATATTTTTTAATGCGTCTATCTTCGTCGACATGTTTTGTAAAGCGTCTTTCTTCCCCGACATATTTTTAATGCGCCTTTTTTCGTCGACAAATTACTGACATGCGTCTTTCTTCTTCGGGGGTGACGATCTATTATTCGAATAATTTGGTTTCTGAATAAAAAATTTTGCCCAACTCTGAGTTCTACCACAATTTTCTTATAATCAAAAACAGTAGGAATTTAGTTTTTCAGTTTTCTTTATTGCATTTAAATAATTAATTAGACATTTTTTAATACAAATAGTACATAATTTTTAATACTCTTTTCATATCAGTATACAAAATTATTGGTTAAAAAACCTTAGAAAGAACCGTACATAAAAAAAAGCTACGTAAATTAAAAGTGCTCGTTTTTTAACATGCTTTTATTAGCTTCACCTGTATGTATGTATGTATGTATGTAACTTCGTCCCATCCTAAAAGTTGCAAACGTTTAACTACTCAATTATTATTTTTTTTTTGAAACATTCACTTTTTTTAAATAAATAAAACCTTACAGCAAGAAAAAAAATTGTTTTAAACGCATTGGATTAAAAAATTGCTAAAAATACATTTTTTCTGCAACCATAATTTAGCTAATTTTATATGCTAGTAATTTTTTTGTGAGGTTAGAATTGCTGCTTTTCTAGGTTAGGTGTTGTTTTATTTGTATGCTATTTGTCTTTTTAATTCGCCAAAAATGTAAATTACTTTTTACGACTTTCCTTGATTTTGTGCGCTTTTTCTTTCACTTAGTGCATTTTTTCGCGAATATAAACATAAATTTGAATAAAAATACAAATACAAATACAGTATTTACCTTTCATTAAAATATAAAAATTAACATTATACAGAGTAGCGGAGCGGTTAAGCGAAGTGCCATTGGTGGACTTATATAGACTTAGGAAGCTTATATAGGCTTATATTAGCAAGCAAGTGTGAGTTGCCTATTAAATATGTACCTCCATACATTTTTTGGTTATAATAGAGGGCGTAGGTATACTACACTATTTCCAGATGGATTTTAGAAAGCGTCAACTGGATTTTAGAAACGGCAATTGGATGTTACAAAGAGAGAATTGGATTTTAGAAATGTCAATTGGATTTTAGAAAGGGGAAATTGGATTTTAGAATAGCCAACTGGATTTTAGAATAGCCAACTGGATTTTAGAAAGGGAAAATTGGATTTTAGAAATGTCAGTTGGATTTTAGAAAGCTTTAAAAGGATTTTAGAAAACGTAAATTGGATTTTCGAAAGCGTGAATTGGATTTCAGAATGTGCGTGTAAAATAAATTTTACACAGAATTTTTCGAATAGAAATTCTTTATTGCGTATGAAAGTATAATGTACATATACGTAATTATATAAATTTCCGAAAATCCAATTTCAGGTTTGTAAAGTCCAATTTCCCTTTTCTAAAATCCAATTGACATTTCTAAAATCCAGTTGGCTATTCTAAAATCCAATTTCCCCTTTCTAAAATCCAGTTGACGCTTTCTAAAATCCATCTGCAAATGGTGTAGACATTTTCAAAATATACTGTTGCATGTATGTATATATTTATGTTTGTTTCCAAGTATGTATACATTTATATAGTTCTCAAAGCAATATAATATGCAAGTTACTTAAAAGCTGCATTTAAGGTTCTTCACGCACTAATTTATATAATGTATCGTTTCATTTTACTCTCCACGCTCCCTTCGTTTCTAAATGCTTACTTAAACATACAAACTATGTAGTCTGGCCAATCCCTGCCAATCTACACCTGCACCACTTGCTTCACCTCCACCGTGG
Organism: Urophora cardui; assembly: GCA_960531455.1. Lineage (NCBI taxonomy): Eukaryota > Metazoa > Arthropoda > Insecta > Diptera > Tephritidae > Urophora > Urophora cardui. The sequence continues at coordinate 128,585,461 of OY482673.1, forward strand.
GGAATGCCGCAAATTCACCACTCGCCGCACGATGTGGATTGCGTAGCATATATTCGCCTAGTATTTCTGCCGCCAAATGGCTGGCACGCGCTGAGATCTCCGCTTTGGCGGGTACATGTTGATTACGACGCTGCAGCGCCACAATCGTTTCCAAGCCTGCATTGCCGGCGGCCGTGGTGCTGCCACCCAATTTCGGTCCGGCCTGCAACAGCGACAAAGCCCAAGCATGTTTCATACGCGTCAACTCGTTCTCCAGCTCGATGATGCGTTTATCTTTGGGTTGTGGCACATAAATCGGATCGAATTTCTTCAATTTGTCGCGTATTTGTTGTGCCTGCAAGCGCAGCCGTGCCGTACGCTCATTATGGAATACAGTCTTAAGCAATTGCAGCTCTTCGGCAATGAGTGGTGTGCTGCCGGAAATGCCGCTGCTTGCATAGGTGTGATGATGATGATGATGTGAGCTGGTGCCAATGCTGCCCGAACGGTCGCCGCCGGTGCCGGCGCCACCAGTAGAGGAGAGTGATGAGTCTGTGTTGTAGCGTTTGGAGGAGCTGCCGCCAATGCCGCTGCCACCGCCGCCACCTGTTGATTTCAATTTCTCACGCAAAGTGCTCTTCTCGCTCTCCAGCGCTTCGATGTCGCTTTGCAGATGATCCAAAGTGACTTCGTATTCCTTTTCTTTCTTTTGCAGCAGCTGCAGTTTGGCGTTTGTTTCCTCATATTCGCGTTTCCATTTATCGACGGTGTGCTCGAATTCGCTTTGCAGCACCGAGAGTTTCTTCTCGGCCAAGTCCTTGCGTATTTGCATTTCGGAGAGTTCATTTTGTTTGAGTTTCGCCGCCAACTTCAATTGTTTTATATCCGCTTCACGGTTCTCGAGCGTCGCCGCCAAAACATTCTTCTGCTCGAGCTGCTTTTTGATGAGTTGCGCGCGTGAAATGATCGGCGAAATGGGTTTCTCTTTCTTTTGATTGGCCAGCGACATGATCTCATATTCCTTATCCAACAAATATTGCGCCAACTGTTGTAAATCGATGGTGGCCTGCGACAACATGCCCTTGAAGTTCTGTGATGGACCGCGATCGTCCTGCTCGTAGACGCGTTCGCATGCGTACGTTAGCAGCTCCCAGAATTTGGCATGTTCCAGCGTGTGTTCAGCCGTATTATCCGACTCAATAGAAGCGGCTATCGCTTGCACTGCCTGCTTGGTGGCCAAATGCATGACAGACATGATGCGTGAGAGTGAATGTGTTAGCTGACGCATCGCTTCCAGCTTAAGCGGCGAAATGCCACACTTTATCACATGCAAGTCTTGCGGCAAGCGACGTTTAATCAATTTCACTTGCTGTTTAATCGCCTCCATTTGTTCGTTGAGGTATTGCATCAGCAATGTTGTATCGCTAGGGTTGCCACCCTCCGCCTCGCGCACTATCGAGCGCCCAATGGCGACATCATTCAAAATCGAATCGCATGCCGAGGCTAGCGCAGCCACGCAATCGCGTATCATTTGCGTCTCATTGAGCAGATCCTCACCCGCCAACAGCACCGAGTTCATGGCATTGAAGAAAGCGACACATTTCTCAATGTTATCCGTAGTGGAATTCTCATCCAATTGATTCGATTTCAACAGCTCAATAATACCATCAATCGTTTTCTCTTGCGCCACCATTTCCGGCAGCGAATTACCAGCGCGCAGCAGCGTATCCGACGTACAACTATTCAGGCCGTAGAGTATTTGATGCAAAGCGCATTGCAAATTGTGTATGTAGTGCATGAGGCGACACTTGAAGGCATACTGTTGCACCGCATGCCCCTGTATGACCGCGTCACGTGTCACCTGCTCCACGGCGGGGAAGCGTTCGCGCGTTTGTGACACCACAATGCCACACTTGAAGACAATGCGCGAGATTAGCAAAATCACCAAAATGCTGTCATGATCACCGCCGCGACTCATAAAGGATTCCGGCATGAATGCGGTCAACATTTGCACATGCTCATTGGCCTGGGTGAGCTCGATTTGGCGCAGTTGCACGTCAATGGCGCGCGTGTATGCCTTCGATTCGGCAAACATTTGTTTGTAATCGATGGTTTCGCTAGCAAGCTTCACGTTGGCATCTTGTAGTGAATTCTTTTCGCTGTTCGCATTGCGATCACGCAGATCCAGCAGCTGTTCATTGAGCTTTTGCACGAGTTCACGGAATTTGGTGATTGTTTGATCGCGATCGTAGATCGTTTCGATGGCAGCATCGCGTTCGCGTAGCGCCTCCTTTCTGGCTGCGCTCAGCATGTCCAGCTCTTCGCGCAAATCCATTTCCAATTCGTGATTACTCTCCACCAGCTGTTCGTGTACTTCTTCGAGTGCCTCCAATTGGGCGACTTCCTCTTCGAGCAGTTTTACCTTGTCCTCGAGTTCCATTTTCTTTTCGGCCAGCTGTTCGACCATTTCTTCGGCGCCGAGTGCGGCGTCAACTTGTTCCTGTTGGTGTAGAGCAGGAGAGAGAGATAGGGGAGGGAGGATAGAACAAAAATGTGTTTAAGTAAATTCATATTAAAAAGAAGAATAGTTAATAAAAAGTGTAAGTACGTATGGCGACATTTATATGCATATACATACCCAGTAGTGCGTTTTGGCAGCCAAAAATAATATATTTCACTAATTTCCAAATTTTTTTGCAAATCGAAAAATAAATATTTCAATTTCAACACAAACCATTTCGCTGATTTTTGTATATGCCACATTTCCGTAGCACTATTGGGTATATAAGTTTGTTTATAGGCGATTTATAGCGAAATGAAATGGCAAATAATAAATAAATGTTCTAAACCCAATTAATAGCAGAGAAGAAGCGTTTTATAATTTTTTTTTTTTTTTTTTTTGAAAATCGCGTTTACCTCCTGAGCCCCAGCAGTTTGGCAAGCACAATTCGGGATGAAAAGAATAGATATTTTTTTTATATAGAATTATTTTTTTTATATAGAAATATTTTTTTTTTATATAGAAATCATTTTTTTTTATATAAATTGTTGATATAAATGTTTTTTTTTAAGAACGTATTACATATAAATTTTGCTGTTGGTGCCAAAGTGTTGTGCCACAGGAAACTTAAAGCGCTCAATGGGTTAAATTTGTATATAAGTAAATAGTGACTCAAAAAGGTTAAATTGTGCTAGAGAATTAAAAATCTACTTAACTCTTTTTCTTTAAACAGTAAATAGTTAGAAATTTTAGATAATACAAAATGTGAGGTTAAAGAGATTAAACTTTTCGAGGTTAGAACGATGAAGGGGTTGGCTTTGCATTAAGAAAGCATGCCACGAGAAAAATCACTTTTTCAGGGGAGTAGAGGGGCTCTCACCGAACTCAAAACTGATATCAAAACTTGCCGGAGGCTTATAGTTTACGAGATATTTGTTGTTAAAGTTGTACGACTACTTGTCAACAAAGTCATCAAAACCGTATGTGCAGGAAACGTGCTGTTTCGACAAACAGAAAAAATTATTGCATACAGTGGCTTTAGAGGGTATACATTGATGAGGTGAAGGTCATTTGAGACTCTCCGAATGCCTGAAATATGTTGGCAAACAATTCTGTATCGGCAGAAATCGAGTCGGCTTTGGAATCAGACATGAAGTTGTGCCAATGTATCAATAACAGTTGTACTTCCTACTCTGGTGGTTGGTTGGTGCTCAGACTCTGCTTAAGCTGTATGTCGCACGAGAATTGAATAAAATCTTGTTTATGAAAATTTCGTATCCTCAAAATTGAGCTCAAGTGTGAGATTTCTAACGTAATTTACTAATCTAAACTATCTTGAGCTCATTTGTTATCTTGCTCATTGAGCATTACATTTTGTTTCATCTTCGTAGTGTCGTCGATAGCAGAGAACCAGCAGTAAAGCCTCGTGAGTAAAATCTCCCCCGAAATATGCGTAACTGTTCAAAGGTAATAAAATATCTTGCATATTAAGACATTAAAAAAAATATATAGGCATACCTATTCTTAATATATTCCAATTTAATGTGCATGTGTGACAAAAGTGAGTGCATTTGTGAGCAATGAAAATATGTGAAAAACTAAGTCATAAAATATTAAATGTCTAAAAGAAACTAAGAAAATTGTTTGGGTCGGCTTCGATATAATGCACCCGCCGTATTTATTTTGAAACCACTAAGAATTTTTCAATCAAACTTTTAGCAATTGTTTTGTGGGTGTTAATTTTACTAATTTTAACACTCCCGACTACGCAAAGATACTGTGGCTCACTCCGCAGTTATAACGCAGGTTGGGGGTTATTTTTTTAAAGCGCGACCAAAAGTCAACAACGGAAAAGGGTGTTCTACTCGCAAGTACTGTGGATCGGTCCATAGCTTTTACTGCAGAAAGAGAACTATGCCAGCTGAGGGTAATTTTTGTAAAGCGCGGCTAAAGTTCGCCAACGTATAAGGGTGTTTTACGCAAAAATACTGTATTATTAATAAATTATTAGTTTCCGCAAGATTTCGTTTGTATTTTAGTGATCTATATGACCGCGCCACCACCGCAAAAAAAAAACGAAAAATTCAGGGGCCGGGAGCATTATATCGAAATATACCCCATTTTTTATTTAAACTTTGAATTTTAAACAAAATTAAGAAAAAATTTTAAAGACGAGTTTATGATTGAATAATAATTTTGAGTGTCATGTTAGTCTCAGACATGTATACTTCTTAAATTTCTATATGCATAATTCTATAAATTTACTCGAAAACCTTTGCTTGTTGTGTTTGTTATTGTTGTAGCAATTCCATACTGGATGCCCATTCACGGCAACCACGAGATTTTATAGTCAACCAAGCACTACCCCTCTTGCCGATCAGAACTGCTTTTGCGATTACAGCGGGTTAGGAGACTTAGAATATACCCGTGGTAAGGAATGCCTGTCGTAAGAGGCGACTAAAATCCACCGGCCTAGAAGGTTGATAATGGCCAAAAAAAATCGTTGGCACGACAGTCGGGCTAGTCTCAGAAGGGACCAGAACCCGAACGTACCTACCGAATTTATCCGGCAAGGGACTGTCGCTTCCACTACACTCCCCAAAACCTTCGGGAAGTGTCTTGGTGGCCACAGCAACAACAACAAAAAATGAATGCTCTGGTTTTTATGTGGAAAAGAATGCCAGCGCCTATGGAAAATTCTAAGGCGCCACGTAAAATCTAACAAATCTCTACGGTTAATTGCTACAACAACAACAACAATTAATTTCATAGCAACTTTCTATGCTTTCTTAAAAGAACACCGCATATAAGTACATATATATATATATATATATGTCCAACTCACCTGCAAATCTGCCACCGTCGCTTCCAAATCATCAATTTTACTCGACAACTTCTCCTTTGTGCGTTCCAATTCGGCCACTTCGGACTTCTTCATATCCAATTCCTTGGTTAACTTTTGTATATCGTGTTTATCATGCGCCGACAAATCACGCAAGCGCACCAAAGTCTCTTTCAAACGTAAATTTTGTTGTTCCAATTGTTTAAATTCATATGTGGACATGCCACCACCACCACCACCACCACCTTCTGCCGAGATATTGCCACCAATCGTAGTTTCTGCCTTACTCTGCATTTCGGAACGCAAAAGCTCCAAGTCTACTTGCAACTCTTCAATGCGCTCTTTAGCCGAATCCAATTCAAGTTGTAGCGTGTCGGCTTTCTCCTCGGCCATTTCTTTATCCAATGTGATGAGTTCAACATTATCGGATAATTCAGACATTTCCTGTGCATGTCGTTCGCGTGCCTCGATCGCATCTTTAGCCTCTTGCTTGGCGCGTTGCAGTTCTTTTTGCAGCGATGCTTGAGCAGCCATGATTTTGCTGCGAAATTCCTGCAACTGTTCGAATTGTATTTTCATTTTGTCGAATTCGCGTAGGCGTTCTTTATCTTCGTTGCGGCGTTGCTTTAAAGTTTCCAATTTCTCTGTCAGATCGGTGACCTGACCTTGTAGATCTTCAATGAGTTTCTGTTGCTCGGCGGCAGCGGCTTTCTCTTCGGCCGTGGGGCCTGACGATGCTGTCGTAAAAGAAGGCGACCGCATTGGTTGCAATGGCGTGAATTGAGGCTTTAGGATCTCAAGGAAACCAGTTTCGACAAAGGAAGCACGTTTCGATGTAGAATGCGAGACAGTGCCATTGCCACCACCAACACCAACACCACCACCTGCTTCAGCTGTTGTTGCCAACGGTATGGATGAACTGGATGCAGTGCCAATTAAATGATCTCTAGCTGTTACACTGGGTGGCTGCAAACTCTTCCGGCCGCCACCTGTACTACTTGCTGTACTACCACTACGTTCTATCAGCGATGATGAGAGTTGGGTACGTGAACCTTGCAATGATTGGCGGCTGGAAGAGAGCGAGCTACGAGACCCGCTCAGCCGTGCTTTAGTGGGTTGGACTAGGGATGATCGAGTGCTACTGCTACCACCACCACCACCACCACCTCCACTGGTACTGCTACTAGGCGAACCGGCTATATCTTCATTGGATTTCTTCGAATCCGGACTACCACCAATTACACGCAACTGTGTCGGTCGTACAAACATGCCGCAATTTTCGCCACATTCAAAATAGGTTTGTCCTTTGATTGTGCCATTGTTTTTACCTTTCGGTTCATCAAGCACCACGCCTACCCACTTGCCAACGGCGAAGCTGGTCATGCCAACATAGGCAACGGTTCCTTGTAGATCCTTGCCGGTTATATCGACGCGGGCGCCAACTTTTAAACTTCTCTCCGACATTTTGGGACAGGTCTTCTAACACCACTTGTAGGGGTACAAGGAATGGATTGCTGCTGTGCTGATGGGAACTCAGCCACTGCTGGAAAATGATCTTGATGAATCGGGTGTTGAAGTCTGTGGAAGAAGTACATCATTATTTAATTATTTTCTTTTTTATGCTCTAAACAGATAGTATGTTAAAAGGTGATTTGTACGCAAAAGGCACATAATGACAATGCAGGGAAATCGTGGATTTGTCAATAAATCACCCAGCCGCATATACTGTGGTAGTGGCAGTCCTAAGCATATGTAGACAGAACTAAGAATGTTTTAGTACTTATTAGACCCATTTTCTTGCAGATAAAACGCCACCAAGTATACATATGTGTAAATATGTATGCACACATTAGCAAAATTAATATAAAAACATCACCAGCCAGAAACTGGAATGACGTAGTCCCAACTCTAGCCATTCAAGCAGTTTGCCAATATTGTACGTGTGTAGTATAAAATATGTTAAGATAAAGGGTAACAACAAATATTAGTCATCCTAGTCAGTTTTCTTTTTTCATACAGCAAACTTTTTCCAGATCGATTGGAAGCAATTCACTTTCGTCTTGCTCTCCACGCGCCACTACGTACCTTGTACTTTGCTTGACTTCTAGATGTTTGTACAAATTGTTTAATTTAGATTTTGTATAAAAATTTTGCAAATTTATTAAATTTTTTGCAATTTTCTATCCACTGACAAGAAATTGTGAAAAAATTTGACAGCCATTTAGCACACAACAACAAAGATGATTGTGAAAAAATTAACGGCGCAGAAATATGCTGTAGCGGTGGCGTCAGTGGAACAGCTGTTATGTTTCGTGCTGCCAATTGGTTAGAATACAAAAATGAAATTTGAAAAATAAATCTGTAGCAAACTGTTATAAAACAAATTTTGGCTGTTTTTAGGTAATGGAATGAATAAGAAGAGCTTTGTTCAAAATGAATACTGGCTCTTCCGTGGTGGGAAATCTTTCACATTTCGACCAGAATTACAAATTGGAAATCGGCTTCAAATTTCTAACACAATTTATATTTCGTTGACTAGAGTCGCATAATATACACATATTTGATATTCAACCACATGGCTCCGGAAGTGCACCCTTGGCTGGATATAAGTTCGGGTCATTTCGGTATTTAGACCCCGAATTCCGTGGGAATGAACCAATTGCTCGTTGTATTCGATTCCCTTTCGGTCAACACATACTATGCAAGGTTTTCCCCTATTTCACCAACTTGTAATCTTTGAATCGCACTAATGATAAATAAACGAAACGCTAATTTTCTTCTTCTAGAATTTAGGTGTATGTACATATGTATGTAGGGCGCGCTGCCCTACAAAGTCCATCATATCTGACAGCATCAGCTATCGCTTTGGTGCAGTGATGCGCTTGATAGCCACAATTTCATTAAATAATTGAATGTCTCCCACATTCGCTTCCTTCGCTTCTTCAATCAAATTGTCCTAAGACACTCTGAGAACTAAATAGTAGAATGATGCTGACACATGTAGTTCGGCCACGTTTATGAGCTCAATAAGTAAATTAGCTTGTTAGGTATGATTTAATTTATTTGTGTAGATTGAGTTTCGCATACAGTGCGCGCCAATGGATTGCGTTTTGTTCTTAATTTTGTGCTATTTCGGCTAAATGGAATTCAAAGTACACTGTAACACTGCTATTCCGAGCGTTACCGGAAAATTACTTTACTGGTAATTTATGTTGCTGAAAATTGTTACCGTCTTTTCAATTGGTATTCTGGCACAAATGGTAACGCTGTCAAAGCATTTCCATACGAACGGAATGGAATCGGGCTGAAAATTGTAACAAAATTTTACCACGTATTGAGGTGGTAACTTAATTTTCTGCTGCCAGAATACGAAAAGAGTGTTTAAAGTACCAGATTCTTTATTTAACCAGTAAAGTAAATTATGTTACCACACCGGAATAAGGCCGTAAATAAAATATTTAAAGGATTTCCTCGTTAAAGGCAATAAAATTTCATAGTTTGAATAACCTCGAGCTGGATATACATATGTATATATGAGGCATGTATTGTGTCTGCCAGAGACGTGCAGAGACGATGATCTAATCGACTTGATACAATTCGTTTTAAGTATGAAAAAGTTCTGAACTCACATTTAACACCGTTTAAAAAATTTGTCAAGCTTTCTCACAGTTTTAGTCGTGTACTTTCGTTGTCTTCATGTATCACTTTCAATGCACAAGGTGAACTCTTTGAATGTTTTCTTCATACCTAATATTTACGAACAATTTTCTGATTCACTGTATATTTGATGGGTATTTCAAAAGTGATGTGTCAGTGCCGGAAGCTTTTGATGAGGGTCCCAATACCACTGACAGGCTCAAACGATGGAGCTCTCTTACCTTGGCATAATCCGATTAGTTTTTTGTATATTTCTGGTATTCTTGCTATCGCAAAAGTTATCTCAGTAAAAACTTATTGGTTTGATATTTTCCAGCATTCAAAACATACATTTAAAACCAATATTTCCATAGCACTTTTTTAAGTATGACTTATGACCAACTTTTTCAGTTGGATAGATATGATGTTCTAGGAAGAGCAAGACCAAACTTTTTTATATTACATTTAATGTTCAATGTTTTGGGGGTTTTTTCAAACTCATCTAACTTATGGCGTTTTCGATTCTGGCATAAAATGTTACCCTGTAATATCTCAACTATCAAATTACGTAACCTGACTTCGTTTTAAATGGCTGGATTTGTATATAACGATGTCCTCTCACTTAGTTAGATCTCAATATTCGCTGAAATTACCACACAAGCTTACAAGATGACTAAGAAAATTAAACAGGGCAACATATTTTCGAGAAACGAAAACGGCATTAGTATTCTTCATTTAACACTAATCCCAACTTTTTGTTGCACCCTTTATAATCCAAAGGAAATTTGATTTGTGACCGTCAAATGAAATGTGACTAAAGAATTTAGCTGAACGACTATTTCGTTTTTTTTTTATCTCAATTGGTTATAGCTATTGTTCAAAATTTATGTAAGTACCCATAAAAAAATTAATTCGCTTATATAATATACAGTGCCCCTCTTATTTATGTAGTAGTTCCCCAATTTCTGAATTGAGAATTTAGTTCGCAAACTTTGCTCGAAACTTTTCACTCAGTCATTGAACGTTCACGGCGAAGAAAGGCAGCTCAAGAAGTGAACTTCAAGGAAATCTGCAAGGATTCAAAAAGAAAAAACTAATATACATATACAGTGGGTGCAGTGTATGAAAACCCCTAAAAAATTGTTGCCAAGCAATTAATAGGGAAATATATGCATACGTGCGTACAATAAAAATAAACATTTCATTATCTCATAAAAAGTTATTGCAACAAAAATTTACAATAAATTAATGGCGCAAGAGGTATGTATGTAAATTGATTAATGGAACATTCCATCTTGATAAAGGTTGAAGTATATTAATTATGAGACATATATTTTTTGCCATTAAAAACAAAGAAAATTTAATTATCATTATTCTACGATCTCTGCGATAAGTTAGCAATTGGGATTTTTGGTGTCATAAGCAACCTGCGATAAAAGTACTTACTAAAGTCAAAGTCCTCCTAATTTTTTCGCAAGTTGTTAATCATAATCACAAATCTTTGAAATGTGTTATGATGTGGTGTGAAGTTCAAATTTTGCTTCGTTGAAATGTTTTGAATTTATTAGTTAAGTAATTGTCAGCTTGCAACAGTAGTTTCCTTAAAACATACTGATACTAGACCTGTTAAATTACGACTAGGATTTACTAGCTAGTTATTAATTGCATTTTTTTTTTTAATTGATAATTATTATTTTAACTCTTTCACAGAAAAAGCAGTTATTAATTGATTATCATTAAAACCAGAGATGTAGAATAATTATTATTTCATTTTGAAATTATAAAAAAGTCTTACAAATTTTCTTCAGGATCATAAAAGTCTTTTGATAATATTTTTTCTTGATGAAAATTATAAAAATCTTCTATAATTATTTTTCAGAAACTTATATTTTAAAAATCTTTCCATAATAGTTATTTCAAAGTTTATATTGAGACAAATTTGAAAAAAGTCTTTGCGTAATTATTATCAGCAACAAATTGTTTTTTATATCTTCAAAGACTTTTTCATTGAGACAAAGATCAAAAAAGTCTCAGAAAATTTTCAATAACTTTCATATAAGTATAAAATAAAAATAACTTTCATATAAATACTTCAAAATTCAAGCAAATTTCCAATTTGAAATTGTATGAAAGATTTTTATCGAAGATATAAAAAATAAATTTGTTACTCAAAATAATTACTTAAAGATATTTTTGAAATTCGTCTCAATGAAAAAGTCTTTGAAGACTTAAAAAACAATTTGTTACGGATAATAATTACTCAAAGACTTTTTTCAAATTTGTCTCAATATAAAAGTCTTTGAAGATATAAAACAAGATTTCTCATTTATAATAATTACAAAACGACTTTAAAAAAATATCTCAGAAATAACTATTATGGAAAGACTTTTAAAATATGTTTCTTTCAATAATAATTATTTTTTGATTTTTATTTTTTCTCTTATAATAATTACAACTCTGATTAAAACAATCAAAATTATTTACGATAATTAAAAATAATACATAACAAACAGAAATAATAAAAAAAAAATTTATTGTTTTTACATGACCATTTTATTTCTTATAATTACTTAGTCTTTTTTTAGAGTTATTGGCCTAAATCTTTAATTTTGCTTAATAAAACTGGTCAATATTTCTAAAAAAATAAAAAAAAAATTTGCTGTAGTACAGTTTTTTTTTATTGTAATAAAATTTTTATACAGTTTTTGATTATAGGTTTGTTTCTTATTATTATTTTCAACAGCTGTTTCTTACTTTGGCAGCAAATAATTTCAGCTAGTGAAAATTTTACTTGCTGACATTTGAAGCTGTCTATGGCTGTCTTCAGCTATTTTTTTTGACTCAAGAAACGATTTACCTGCCGAAACTTGGCTAACTATTCATAACTAGCTAATAATAAACGAAACTTATTTGTGATTAATTTTCATTTTGTTGGATTTTTTTCAATATTGTTGTAAATAATAAAAAAAAATTCATAAAAAATCAAAACAAACAAATTTTTTTTAATTGATGTTTTTAATTATTTCTGATTATATTTATTATTTTTTATAGTCATTATTTAACAGGTCTGACTGATATTAAATTTTGTGTAAACAGCATGGAAAATAACGCTTGTTAAAAAATGTTGTAAAAAAAACCAAAACAAGAATTTGTGTGGTTATTTCCCTTTTTTATCTAATATACTCAAATTATTTCGGTCATTACGTATAATGAATAGTTTTTAAATGAAACGTGACTTAAGGCATGAATCATTTCTGTTGTGTAGCAAAAGCTACTACGTCAATATAGATTTTAAAGTAAATATTCACACATGTAAATAATTTTTTAAATATTCATAAACCTTAACTACAAAATTTAATAAGACACAGATGGTATGACCGCCGCTTATTAATTATGCCGTAGTTAAAGTTGAGAAGATGTTCATGTGGATGGAACTGTTGTTCAACTTTTTTAATGAAATATAAGAATCTCGCTCTAAAATCTGCTGAGAGAAAACAAAAATGATGCAAATATTATAATTTATTGCAAAACGTGCCGTAATTAATATCAATGCGTCAATAAAGAGCAAAACATGCGACAAATGTTTTTAAATTTTAATTGCCCATAAATATTTACTAGTTAGAAAATTCACGGTTAATAATAATTTACAGTTTACTGAAAGTGATGATATCAGCGGAAAGTTCCCTTTTATTTTTTATTAAAAAATATTTTAAATTTGAGAAATTAAAACATTCATCCAACCCCTGGAATAAAACGCGTTGGTTTTTGAGGGAAACGGTGTTTTGATTGAACTTCAAAGAGTATTTGTTGTTTTAATATGAAATAGATTCACCTGTTACCTACTAAGGAGTGGGTTTTGCAGAAAGTAGTTTGTACATATTATTTACTAAACTGGAACATTTCCTGTTCTTCAATAAATTTGTGTAATTCTGGCTTTTTATAAGTGCTATTCTCTGTCAAGCCATTGAACTAAATATAATTGATAGATCTTCTGCGAGATTATATTATCAAAGTGAATCAAAATCTAATGCAGATTAAGTTGGAGTGATCCATAGAGATTCTTATACGAGTATGTGTAGAGAATCCAAATGAAAATGTCTACATAAGATTTAGATAGAGGGCGTTTCCTTCATTTAAAAGCTCAAAAGAATTGTGACACGTCACAGTCGCCTCGTACTCAACATGTTATAAAACAATAACAAAATTATAGTTCTTAGTATGAATAAAGAAACTGTATAAACAACGCCATTAAACAATAAGTGATAATATATGTGCATATGTATGTACATTTTTTCATGAAGAAACAGAGACCGGAGCAGCGATATACAAAGCACAGAACTATAACAACAAACTAAATGGACTTTGTACCGCATTAAAAGTCGAATATTTGTATTCTATACATTTTTGTTGTTGTCTTTACACATATATGCATTTATATATACACTTTTATATACATATATAAAATGCAATTTGAAATGTAAATATGACAAACCAAAAAGTTCAATAACAATGCACCAGGTTTATGCCAAGTTTGTTTACCTACAAAAAATTCAAAGTTTGCAGTTTTCACGTTTAAAGTGATATTAGGTGTACTCGCGTACTTTTTCCAGCAGTTTTTCTCTGTTTGCCTCTATCACTCTCTATCTAGCCAAATACACTGCTCTACAGCCAAAAAATACTCTAAGCGCGACCATCCTATCTATATGTAAAATCGGTCGCTGATTCCGAAAATCTGGTTCATTTTTAATTCTATGGGAAGGTTTTTGAGATATCGGCAATTTACCGTTATTTGGCCAATTGGTCCACTTAATCCTGTATGCCTCTTTAACACAGTGTGCTATCTTCCTTGGGCTAACACAAAACGAAAGAAAATAAAATTAACTTTTCATGGCTCCTATAACATTTTTTCCTAACTCTTATAGTTTCTGAAATATTGACGATTCAATTTGAATTTTTTCGCTTTTTAACGATTTTTTGAAGAAAAAATTGACTTTGTCAGACAATATCTTTAAAACCAATGTTTTCACCTTCGGTTTTACTCCTTTGCGTGAAGCTCCATTTTATTACCAAAAAAATAAGCTATCAACGAAGAAAATCCATGGTAAAATGGAAAAGTTATAGGCGATCATGTAAATTAAGCCAAATCGCGCAATGCCGCTATACGGTACATTCTATGCATATTGTACCAATACCTAAACAGCTGCAGTAGCAGCACATTGGCAGCGCAGTAGATGCAAGCCCATTTACGGGTATAACATGCATAAAATATACCCGTGCAGAGGCATTGCGCGACTTGGCTGTATTTACTTGATCGCCTATAACTTTTCCATTTTACCATGGATTTTCATCGTTGATAGCTTATCTTTTTCCCAATAGAATAGAGCTTCAGGTAAAGGAGTAAAACCGAAGGTGAAAACATTGGTTTTAAAGATATTGCCTGACAAAGTCAATTTTTTCTTCAAAAAATCGTTAAAAAGCGAAAAAATTCAAATTGAATCGTCAATATTTCAGAAACTATAAGAGCTAGACAAAAATGTTATAGGAGCCATGAAAAGGAAATTTAATTTTCTTTCGTTTGGTGTCAGGCGCGGATCCAGGATTTCGGCAAGGGGGGGGTTTTTAAAATTTCTTTTTTTGGAAGATGTTTTTTAAGGCAGACGCTGCACATAGGTAGATTTTACGAATTTATGCGGCCAAAATTAAAAATTTTAAAATTGGTGCAAATACAAAATCCAAAATCGCTCTACGTTTATAATAGACCGGGCGATAATAAACCGGTTTTCTCGGCTTTTACAGACAACGGGGGTGTCCCTGCCGCTAGTCGAAACTTATTATTCTCCCACTTTTCGATTTTTTATTTTTTACGTATTTTAAGTAACCCATTTTTAAACGTCAATATTTTCAGTTTTAAGACAGTTATCAAAGTAAACATCATGGATTCGAGTGATTCGAAGAAATCGTCAACCTAGCATAATAAAAGACCCACCATTTTGAAGCCTTTAAGCATATTGGCTTTTTTTGAAAAAATATTGTTAATTTTTTAATTCAAAAGCATTTTAGTTATATTATCGCCTCCGATCGATTACCCGTCATTTTCTATACGGAAAAATGCAAAGCCAGAAATTATCAACAATGGATTAAAAATTGGCCTATTTGGAAAATTACCTGCTTTCGTATTTTTAGTGTTTCCAATTTTTTAAAGTCAAGGAAATACTTATCATAAAAAGGGGCTAAGAATCCTAAAGCTACATTTTTTAGAAGAGTTTTGAGTATGCAATTTTGCAGCTCATTCAATTTTAATATAACAATATGCAACATTCAACTTTTTGAAAATTTTCATTGGCTTTTCGGAAATTTTAATTGGAACGGTCTCACCCTATAATAATAATAATAATATAATACAATGGCGCTATTATAACTCTGACGAGTTTTATGGCCGAGCTTCTCTCCCAATTCGAGGTGTGCTCCTTTTTGTTTTTCCTACTAATTGGGTGGACCTACAGTTTTATGCCGGCTCCGAACGACGAATGCATTTTTTGTGAGAAGCTTTTTCATGGCAGAAATACTCTCGGAGGGTATGCCGCCCACTGCCGAGAGGTGACCGCTGCTCTTAAAAAACCCAAAATTGGATTTTTACTAATTAGAAAAATTGTTTTGGTGTTTTGCTCGGACCGTGGTTTGAACCCGAGACCTCTGGCATAGCAGGCGAGCACTCTACCCACTGCACCACAGCGGTCTCACCCTACACCCTACAGAAAAAAACTTCTAAAATTGACGGAATTTTTCACAGCATTGAGAATTTCACTTTTTACATTAAAATTGGTTGGCTACATAACAGTACACTTAGAAATCTCCTCAAAATCTTCTATAAATTATGGCCTTGCTTTGAAATTTTTAATCCACTTTCAGAAATTTCTACGATTTTTCAGATTTTTCCCATAAGCTCGGAAATCCTGCTTAAAACGATTTTTATTGAAAAATTTTCTATATTTTTAAACTAAAATAAGAAAGTATGATTTTCTTTTTGAGTCACTGTATATATTTTTCAATAAAATCGACTTTTAACTCAAAATATTAAAATTTTGCATTAAACAAGCAATTTGGAATAGATGTAGACAATAAAATATTTTTGGCCGCATAAAACTTGAAAATCTAGCTATGTGCGCTGGTGAAAATATGGACTAATACCACCTACTATTATTATTCTATATACTAGTTGCGCCATTTCCCGCACCTTAAAAACACCAAATTCAAAACACTCCAAATTAACAATATGTATGTCATCACATAAAGTGCAGGAGATTTCAATTGAAGTTCTAAATAACATGTATAACGTATGTATGTATATTTTTGCATTGGTACGTGGGAATGAGTATCGTATGGTATTGGTGGCAAATTGATCCTCAATTTCACTTACCCTTGCATTTAAAGCCAAAATAAATAAGAATATATGTATGTAGTACTTTTTGGTTATATTTATATTTTTAATAAAATTTTTACTTTATTGAAGTTCTTGTGTTTATATACTCAAATTTTTAAAAGATTAATTTAAACAAGAATTGCGAAATGCCTCTGAAAAAGGCAATTTCTCCAACGATTCAGACATTTCTGACCAAATTAATTCTGTACAATCTCGATAAAAATAGGGATAAGAAAGAAAAGAAAATAAATTTGCGATTTGGCAATTTACGAATAGCATTTGACAAATTTGATTTTATGCACGTGCGTCCAAAGGTACCTACATGAACTTTTTTCGCATGTGGGTACATATTTTGGATGTTATGTGGTCCAACCATTGTTTTTGGAATGATAGAGTTTTCCTTGATCAGTTTGGGAAATTTGGGCGCAGAATCTATAAAGGCATTAATTTGGGATCTATGATAAACCACAAGGGGGGGGTTTGAACCCCCAAAACCCCCCCCGTGGATCCGCCACTGTTTGGTGTCATCATAAGGAAGATAACTCACTGTGTTAAAGAGATATACTGGATTAAGTGGAGCCATTGGCCAAATAACGGTAAATTGCCGATATCTCAAAAACCTTCCCATAGAATTAAAAATGAACCCGATTTTCGGAATCAGCGACCGATTTTACATATAGATAGGATAGTCACGTCCAAAGTACAGACAAAAAATTTCATTTTGTGATCCAGTGATATCATTCTTCCTCTCACAAGAGAAAAATATCCAAAAAAGTAAAAAAATGCAAATCTATTCAAATCTTGTAGGAAAGATGAACAGCTGATCAAATTAAAATTATGGGAATTAACAAAATATATACAAATCCTATATTTACAAAAATTTATACGAAATTTGTATTACTTTAGCTTAGTTTCAGCTGTAGATTATGCCTGCATTGTATTTTACTAATAAAGAAACATGTATGTATGTATATAAATGCGGAGCTGCGGCTGCCTGCTGGCATTGCATATTGACATACATACATACATACATACATATAAGTTAGCAGAGGGTAACCGGCGGACTTCCTACATTAAGCAACAAACATACAATGCTGCTGTTATCATCCGACATTTAGCTCAAGTACAGATGCAGACATAATCAAATGTTATTTATTTACATCTTTCATAATTAATTCGTCCATATTTAACTTTTTTAATTTTGAATTTATATTTTGCAATTTTCGCAAATTACAAACATATGTTTTTTCATCAGCTGTTTTGCTGCTGGACAAATGTGATGGAAAAAATTTGTCCTGCAGAATTTTGCAGCCTCTCACAAAAATAAACGTCACTTTGCTCTCTCATTTCCATCACTTCTGCAATTTTTTTGCGTAAAAAAATGGAAAAAGCGGATATTTGTTGCAAAATTGTAATAAATTGCAACAAATTGCTGTACGCGAGTACAACTATTAACATAAAGCTAGATAATAAAAAATAGTTGAGATTATCAGTTTCATAGATGCTAAGAAAATTAGAATAAATTTCAAAAGATCAGGCATAATAAGTCAATTGAGAGATCCACTTTCAAAAGCGGCTATGTGAATTTTTCCTAACAAACGACAAATTAGAAAAAACACTACGGCCCCAAGCTCTATTTTATTTGAATATTGTTTGTGAAAGATTAGTCCATAAGGGATTGAACGATGTAAAAAAAAATAAAACTGCAATATGACAGAGTTTTGCAAATTCAATGCTAAATATTTCACATACATATGTAGCTAGTTTTGAGACAGCAATTTTTAACATAGATAGGAATTATGAGACAGTAGTTTTTCTTATAGCTAGTTTTGAAATTGAAACGTTTATGAATATAAAAAACCATTTTCCGTATGGGTGAGTATTTCTTCTTACAGAACGTCTCTCCTCCTTTCTCTTAGCCCAGAAAACCGGCTCGGAACCGGCGGGAAAGATAGACCTCCACTACGTTGGGAAGATCAGTCAGAGAGCGACTTTGCTTTCCTTGATATTTCGAATTGGCGCCAGGCATCATGAAACAGAAGTGCGTGGCGCGCTTTATTGGACTCTGTCAAAATCGTTCAGACGGTTACGCGCCAATTGGGAAGAAAAATATTACAATACTTCTTCAAAATAAAGAGTGGGTTAAAACGCGGACGCGGTTAAGACGCTCAAAATTTACTCTTATAGTATAGATCAAGCGATTCTGGAGGGAATAAAATGGTTTTATTATTTTGAGCGCCCCTTATATGAGGCGACATCAATGTGTGCCATGGCGTATGAGTGACCTACTTTAGATAGAGACCTTTGAAGGTGTATAAATGAAACACAAGGCATGATTGCTCGCTTATAGTGGATTGTGCTCTCTTAGCTGACAGTTTGCAAACGAAATGCTAGAGACTTTAAGAGACCTTTAGAGAGTGTGCCAGCTACTCATTAAACTGGTCCTAACTGATTATGCCAATATTTTCAATTGTGAATAAATAAAATGGTTTCAAATGGTTGGTATTAAATCTTGGATAGCGTCGAAATGGAGAATAGGAAGAAAATACACACACTTTTTTCCAATTCAATTACTTCCACGAACGGACATGTTTTTATACCAGTATTTGTTTTTTCACAACTCTCTAAGTCTTGCCTAAACGAATACAGCCAAAGCGACCATTGCAAATTTTTCTGTATTTAATAATTTTTTTTTTTTTAGAATACGGAAGATTTTTGCAATAAATTTTTAATCGACACCTTTTAATACGGGTACGCAATCCATCAAAAACTCAATATCGGGAAAATTTCGCATAGCCACTTTTGAAAGTAGACTGCTCAATTGATGTTTATTATTAGGGCATGGAATTTCATGTACTAAAAAATAAAAAATATGCGCATAAAAAATGCAACAAAAACTGAGAAATATGCATGAAAAATCAAAAAAAAAAATGCATTAATTCAAATTTTTTCAACTTCAGAGAATTCATGTTTATTGAAGTTACAATAGTTAAATAAATTAGATACAAACATTTTTTAATTCAATTTTGCTCTTACGTTGTACCTTTATACATATCGTTAGCTTAGAGTGCAAACTGTGTAAGTCCAATTTTTATGAACGCTGTATTTTTATGTAGAACGCTACAAAAATCAAATACGCACCACGCTAAACAAGTCTGTGATACTTGTCATATTTCTAATCGTTGTTATTCAGCGATACGCAAATTGTGTAAGTCCAAAGAGGGAAGAAAATTGTGTAAGTCCAAAATATTTACATGAACAGAAATTTTTTTTTTTCATTTCGAAATTTGTTAATTTTTTGTTTTTTGTCTATCCTACAATGTTTGAAAAAAGGACTTACAAAATTTGCACTCTAAGCTAGCAATATGTATGTATGTATGTTTTTATAGATATGTACATAAATTCAGTCTTGAACATTTCATAATTTGTAAAGGTTAATCCTTATTTAACGATTCATTAGCATACACAATAAAATATTTTTTCATATTCTCCAAAAGAAAACTTTACAGATTCTGTCGAAAAAGCTCTTATACATAGAAAACGAACGTTCTACATCCACAGAGGTGATAGGAGCATGTTTGAAAACGGCTCTTTGTCGACAGGTATGCACCGTATCAAAAATAATAATAATAGCCGTGTTCACACGAAACTCTATTCGTCGTCAGATGACTGATGAATTTCGTTTGTATAAAACTGTCAACTAGCAAATTACAAAAATCGGCAATATAATGCGAAATATGTAATAAAAAAATGCAAACAACGCAAAATATGTATATATGACCAAAATATGCAAAATATGCAAAAACATTTGAATTCCATTTTTAAGACAATTTCACGATTCGCAAAGATTGTTTATTTATTTTGCTCTACCTAAATCTAAGAAAAACATGTATTTGTATAGATTTCCATGCCCTATTTATTATCTTAAGATTTTTGATGACTTATGCCAGATACGGTTAACGGGGTTATACCTACCAAGTGTATAGATTATGATTTGAACACAGAAGGAAATAACTCATATTCTTTTAGTAGAATGTATGTATGTATGAAGCTAGCTCACAGATAATTGAAATTCGAAACACCTAGGTACATATGTATGTACCTACATACACACATGCATAATATTGACTAAAGAAGCCAATAACCAACAATGTGTACCTGTATAATACATACAAATTTATCGTCGTAGAACAAAAATATAATTACAGTTGTAATGCAACGTAAATATTTACGTAAATGGGATGTAGAAAACCATTAGTTAGAAGATTACATTGTTTTGAAACAAAATGTAAATATTTACTATTATGACTACGAGTTTTAATTAGTTAGAAACTTCGATAGGAACAATAAATAAATAAATGCAACAGCAAAGAAAACAAAATAAATTATATAGGTACATATATATCTATGAATGTATGACAAAGTTTGCAGTTTCACGTTTAAAGTGATAATAACCTATTAAACCTTGATTATAAAATAAATAGAAAATATGTATGTATGTTTTGAGTTGGCATTAACCAAATACCTAAACAATTAAGTTAAATACACATATGGACATGTTTAAATGTATGAGAAGGAGGCGTGTACCTGTTCAGTTTGTATTGGTTACTCGTGATCTAATTGCTAAAAATGCTGTGAAACCAGTTCCAAAGCTAAATTTTTAAAGCTCACACAAAAGCTACGTTGCTCAGACCCTGCAGGGAACTCAATAACTAGTGAGCAAAAATTCTAGTTCCGAACTAGCGAAAAGGTGTCAAAAATGAACTAGATCAATTGTAGTTAGACGTGGAGCATTTTATATAAAGAGTTTTCCATTTGCTTCTTCATCGGTGTGAAATGAAATGTTGCGCTTTGCTTGGACAAGTCCTAAGAATGAATTTTGTATGATTGCAACAGCTGATTCAAGAACTAATAAAGCAATTTGTGTAATTAATAATAAAATTATAATAAAATAAGAAATAGATGGACCTGTATTTCCTAATAAAGTTATTAATAGAGCTATTGGCCAGTTTTATTTAAGAAAAATTGAAAAAAAATTTTTTTTGTAGAAGTTGTGGAACCTTTTACTAGTTTTTTTGATTCCTAGCAATATGTCTCTTATTTGTCTAATTTTTAAATATTTTTATTCAACAAACAAAAAAAAACAAATTTAAAAAAATGGTTGACAGCTACTGGAGCCGAACCGCGGTCGCCCATTTACAAGTCAGACGCATTAACTACTGTGCTACCATAACCTAACTATAGAATGTCCATGCAAGGGAGAGTAGCTCTTCTTCATCGTATTTGCAGCTTATGTCAAACTATCGTCTTTTGTTTTGATTTTGTGTTCAGTTGTGTGTTCGCTGGCGTTTTTTCTGGTGCAGTGAAATAACGCCCGTGGAAATAACGACCGCGGGCTTTTTTCCTTTCTTGAAAAAGAAATATCGCCTGCGAATAAAACGAAATTAAACCCGTGGGTTTTATTTCCATTCAGAAAGGGAAAGAACGCCCGCGCGCCCTATTCGGCGATGTGGGCTTTATTTCCCTTTCGAAAGGGCAATTAAGCCCGCAGACGGGGTGTTTTTTTTTAAATATGGTGTATTAGTGGGTAAAGCGCCGCAGCCGAAAAATTGGAATAAAAAATCGCGCGATTTTTAATTCCAATTTTTGGTTTTTTTTTTTTTTAATTATGGTGTGCTATTATTGGAAAAAGCGCCGCAGGCGAAAAATTGGAATAAAAAATCGCGCGATTTTTAATTCCAATTTTTGTTTTTAAATATGGTGTATTATTATTGGAAAAAGCGCCGCAGGCGAAAAATTGGAATAAAAAATTGTAGGTGGGCCTACAGTTTTATGCCGACTCCTAATGGCGAATGCATTTTTGTTAGAAGCTTTTTCGTGGCAGAAGGGTATGCCGCCCACTACCGATAGGTGACCAACATTTTAAAAACCTAATAATTGACTTTTAATTAGAAAATTAATTAAATTAAATTTTGGTGGTGGGTCGGCTGGGGGTTGAACCGGCGACCCATGGTATGGCATGCGAATTTACCCACTTCCCCACAGCTACCACACTATAGGTGACCTACTACCGATAGGTGACTACCGATAGGTGACCAACATTTTAAAAACCTAATAATTGACTTTTAATTAGAGAATTAATTAAATTAAATTTTGGTGTTGGGTCGGCTGGGGGTTGAACCGGCGACCCATTGTATGGCATGCGAGCACTTTACCCACTTCCCCACAGCTACCACAATACAACACATATATTTTTTAATTATACTGGCTCTTCAGTATAATGTTCTGATGAATGAAAGTCATCTTTGTCCTTATACAATAAGTGAGAAATGCTGCCTGAAAGTCACGGTAAAGATAATCATGCGTAATTTTGACTCACTGATACCTCATTTTGGGAAATTGGCAAAACTTACCACAGAAAATTATGTGTCACGTGAGAGATATGCAGCACAACTGAAATATATACAACGTTCAGCGACGTATTCACATAATTGGGGGAGTGAGAGCAATAATTCGAAAGGGGATGCGTAATTTTGACGCAGATTATCTTTTTAGGGTTAAATAATAATAAAAATAAAAACAATAAATAAACACAAAAACACGTAAAGCCAAGCGCATGAAGGCTGTGACAAATTGCTTGTGTTGATCGTGTTGTTTACAGAAATGCCAAGTGTGCAAACATGCACTTGCGCATACATACGTACATTCATGCATACATGAATGTATTTACATATTTGTTTACCAAAGTTAAAAGCGATAAAAACCGGAAATTATTTACTCCCCACTACAACTTAAAAGAAAACAAAAATGAAATCAGCTGAGTTGATAAAAAAATAAGCGAGAGCGCTTACGTACATATGCCCATATGTATGCATTTGACAACATATGTACATATGTACATAAATTCGTAGCGAAAAACTTGAACCGCTTCGATTCGATCGACAATCGCAGATCGCTCTTCACGATCGCTTACGATGTCAACCCAGAAAAAAGTGGGAGTGTACAGTTGCGTTGCTGACGAAAACTATTTCGCTGCCATATAAAAATATTTTTCTTGAAAGTTTTATTTTGCGTCAACAAAGCAAACAAACAACAACTTAAACTTGAAACAGTGCGTGGGGCGTGTATATGTAGGTACTCATGTATGGCACGTGTTTGCGCTGCTTTTTAGCGGCACTGTACCCACTACGTTATAAAATACATACATACATATCTACATACCCATGTATATAAAACATTTTTACCTATATCTTTTTGTGTTCATGTTCCAAATACCAGAGGAAAAACGTGTTTAAAACGTGTGTGCGGCAAAAGCTTTGCAAATGAAATTCAAAGCTTTTTCGTGATCGAGTAGGTACAGTGGCTGTGAACGGAAATGGGTCAATAAGCTTGCAAATTGTTGTAATTTTTATACGTTTCATGGGCATATGTACATACATATTTATGTATGTATGTACGTAGGATGTTATTATAATGTATTGTGGAACGATCCTCCACTCTCACGACAATGAATCCATCGGCCCCGTCACTGATCGCACTACCTAAAATCCACAAAGCAGGAACACCTATGCGACCAATAGTAAACCATAAATCGGCACCAGGATATAGACTACACAGGTCGACAAAATTTCAACAAATTTTTGTTACAGAAATAAAATTCTACTTTTCTAAAGGAGAAGCTATTATACCGAAAAGAGGACAGAAAACCTAAAACCGACATAAACAAAACAACACACAAGAGGACAATAACGGACTTTTACCTGCCTGTTTAATGAGGATACAAAAATAGATTTACATACCTAAACGCGCAGACTCACAAGCACACACGCATGCACGTCGCCCGAACGCACGAATGCACGAACACATCACACGAACACGAAATACGTGACCAAACGATGGAAGTTAGTTACTATAAGTACTATCGAACTTACACAAAATAACTCAGAACGAAAAAAGACACTGAAGATGGCGCACATTAGCCGAAACCGGTTTGTCTCCAAACCAAACTTGACAAGGGATGACGGAGGATCGTTCCACAATACACCATATTCCTACCCTGTCGGAAAAACAAGCAACCAAAAAGTATGTTATTATAATTTTGGTCCAACGCACAATATTTATGAGTACCTACCAGAAAAGGGGGTAACTATTACTTAGATACATCAGCCCTTATGATCATAATCATGAGCTCAGTTTGTCTGTTCGAACACAAAATTTTCGTAGGCCTTCTGCCAGAAGTGCGATGTCTGCTCTTTATCGGGTATATAGTATTGATGTAATAACAATTAAAATTTGTATATAAATTTGCATTTATACAAATATTAATTGTTATTACATCAATATATACCCGATAAAGAGCAGATATCGCACTTAAAAAAATTTGCACATTCCTGTTTCTGGCAGGAGGCTGACAATATCTAGGTACTTACTAGAAATAAATTTTTGGTCCAACCATTTGGGTGGACCTATAGATGCAATTTCTGTGGGAAACTGAATATGTACTATTTTTCAGAAAACCCAATATTTCAGTATTTAATTGATAAATTAGAAAATTAGCTCTACACTCGACAACAATTTTTGTTTAATGGGCAAAAAAGCTGCTTTTTACTATAAAAACTTTATTAAAAAAAATAAATAAATAAAATGTTCTCACACCTAGAATTATCCTAAAAATAAATTAAAAAGTGAATTGTACCATTTCGATCGACAGTAACTGTGTAGCTAGATATACATGTATGCATACTATGCCTGAAAGTAAGTGTGTCTATACTTGAGGGTGGTCCTTAAAATCAAATTAGCAATTTTCTTCAGGCTCACTCCCTGAATCGCTAACACCACAGTCAAAGATATCATATACATATGTATGTACATATGTATAAATTTGGTTCTGATCGCGGATGGTTAAGGGGTGTCGAACAGGGCCAAAGTTCAGAAAACTTTATGGAGATCCAAAACATTAAATTAATTTTTTTTTATATCTAATACGCTAAATCGAGAGTATATCACTCAAAGATATTAAATATAGACTAGAGTGCTGCCTACTGTCGAAACTCGACAGTTTTTCTAGATGTTTTCTTGTGACTAAGGTGCAACTATAGTTTTAGTATAATTGTTTGTTGTTATTGTCACTGCTACTATATATTTTGTTGTTGTTCCTGTTGAGGCTGCTCCTTTTGTTGCTACTGTCACTGCTACTATTTTGTTGTTGTTGCTGCTGTTATTGTTCTTGCTGGTGGTGTTGTTGTCGTTACTCGTCTTCACAATTCTCCTACCTACTTCCTTCTGTCAATTTCTGCTCATTTCTTTCCTCAATTTTTTTCCTACATATTCTTTTTTATCCTTATTACTTGACTTTGTGTTTTTGTTGTAGTGCTTTTGCTACTTTTTCATGTTTCTACTTCTTTGAAACTACACACCACTTCCAGTCAAACATGTTCACAATTGCATGGTAAGTTTGGTGAGCACGCACAAACTCACCTATGCATGCACATTGACACAGCACTATTCTGTACAAAAGCATGCAACAACAACCACACGGCAATTTTCCAACGACGATTGTGGACGCATTTTCCAATAAATTTTAATGAAAATTGGCGCAGTTCTATTTGAGAGAAATACCTTCCTAATGGTGTTCTTAGTTTAAAAATGGGTTCAGTAGTTTCCACGAGAAGATGGAACAAAATTTACGTTAGCGTATTAATGGGTGAGTTTCTAAGACTGAGCTGTTGTGCAACTGTTGAGTGTTTGTCTTAGAAACGCACTGTTGAGTAATTCCGCTCAGCTCAACAGTTGGCAACTTTTCGCCATTTTTTGCACCACAAATTTTCTTCGCTACTTGAGCTCAACATGTTGTGTAAAGCCAAACAGCTGATAAATTCATCAAACCGTTTCTAAGACGTAGCTGTTTAACTCAACTGCTACACAACTGTTGGCAACTGTTCAGCTCAACAGTTGCGGAGCAGCTTTTTCTTAGAAACTCACCCAATAATATAGAAGATTTTGGTCCCGAACGGAGAGAGTCAGCGGTGTCGCACAGGGGTCAAAGATCATATTATATTTATATGTATGTGGTATCTTCGACTATATTAGCATCGACCTAAGTGCTGCGGTTGAAGAAATATCATATACAATTTTACTCCATACATTTAGGGACCACCCTACTGTACAAAATGTTACGCATTTACTCTCAATGGGTAAGTTTCTAAGACAAAGTTGCTCCGCAACTGTTGAGCTCAACAGTTGCCAACAGTTGGGTAGCAGTTGAGTTAAACAGCTACGTCTTAGAAACGGCTTGATGAATTTATCAGCTGTTTGGCTTTACACAACATGTTGAGCTCAAGTAGCGAACAAAATTTGTGATGAAAAAAATGGCGAAAAGTTGCCAACTGTTGAGCTAAGCGGAACTACTCAACAGTGCGTTTCTAAGATAAACACTCAACAGTTGCGAAGCAGCTCTGTCTTTGAAACTCACCCAATGTTTAAAAAATTGGTAGCAGCTCGCTCGTTGACAACATAATATTGGCTGTGTAAACAAGTATACATACATCTACATACATAAATACATATGTAGGCACTTACTACCCGTGTATTTATATTTGCTTTGCTTTATTTGCTAGCTGCCGTTCCGCTGTTTGCCTGCAAAGGTGTTTAAAAACATTCAAACAAATACTTATCAAGAACTGACAATAAATTTTTCAGAATTTGCTCAGCTCTTTCTTCGCAGCACAGCTGTGGGCGTATTTGGTAAATTTTTGATTGCATTTGCACAGTGGGTTAAATGTGATGGAATTTTGTTTATACTTTTTTTTTGGAAAAAATTCTAAATTTTTTCGATTTTTTTTCTGTTTTTAAAATATGTAGGTACTTTAAATGGCTAAAGACAAAAATATTGAGTGTTGAAAGAAGTAAACATATGTAGGTATGTACCTACATACAGACATACAGTATAAAAATTTTTCTTAATTCTCAATTTGAGATGCATTTGAGAACTAACCTTATTCTCAAACCTCAAACGTTTGTTATCAAATGCACCTCAAATTTCCCTTGATAGCGTTCTCAAACACAAAGGCACATTTTTCTCAAACGTTGATGAAATTTTGGGGAAAATCTTTATTAGCAAATTAAGAATTAAGGTTTTCTCAAATGTTTCACATTTTTTGGCCTGATGTTTATTGGGATAGGTATATCACCATTTATATATTCTAAACTCGAAGAAAAACATATTACTGCGAAGGTAAAAGCGACTCTTGAACTCCTTTGATTGAGAAAAGATCGGAAATGGAAACTACTCTCAGGGCATTGTTGTTGTCAATTTTGTTTTTAAAAGCTTTTCCATTCTAGACCATAATTTGAAGCCAAAGCAGCCTAAATGCTGCATGTCAAAACATTTTTTGCCGCACTTCGTAGAATCAGATCCACTGTGCACAACATCACGTATAGCCACGATAATACTGTTGGTGCTGTTAGTAAGGGGCTACAATCAAATGGCTTGTTATTAGTTGGCAATAGTGTGCGATGGAACTTGACGGCGCGCGGTAATGTTTGAGCGCCAAAGCGCTTTTGCGCTGACTCAATAGAGTAAAATTATTTATTTTTTTTTATTGCCAAAAGCCATAAATATGTACATATGATTAGTACCTACATACATATGTATGTATAACTTTGTATTTACTAAATTATGCAGCTTTATGTATCTATACTTGTATAGGAGTAAATATAACTTAATGCATACATATGTATGTATGTATGTAGGTATATGTACATACATATGTATTATATGTACACTCGTATGAAATTCTAGGAAATGAGATGAATATCAAACCAAACAAAAAAAAAGAAATATTGCCACATCAACCATAACAACAACAAAAACTATTAAAACACCACTTACTTCACTCACTATTTTTATGAATGAGCAAAAAATTTTAACAACAATGGAAATTTTCACTGATGTACTGTGGAATGATTTTCCGTCATCCCTTGTCACGTCCTACCCTGTCGGAAAAACAAGCAACCAAAAAGTTAGAAATTTTCACTCTTCCATCAACAGATTTTAATATGTGTATGTATGCATGCGCGTTTATGCCTGTTCTGCCGCGCAAAGTAGAGAGAGTTAAGAAGTCAAATTCGTGGAATGGTGAAAGGCAAAAACCTCTACATAACAGCAATAATATTGTACAACAACAACAATAAAACACAAAAACACTCAACGATAAGCCAATGACGTGATAACGCCCATTAAAAACATGTTTAATACCAAAAAGGTTAAGGGTGAACGCAGCATGCTTACGCGCATATCTATTATGTGTATGTGTGTGTGTACGCTTGCCTTTGACAATTTTAAAGAAAACAACAATAATCGCATTTATTGTTATTGCCATTTATTTTTGTTACCATTTTGTATATGCCTTGCGCATAACTAAATAATTTGTGTGTGTGTGTGTTCGCGTGAAGCCAAAAATAAAACGGATGCAACATAAACGCTGACTCACAGAAGCATACATCCATACGCGATAGCACAAACAAAGGTAAAAAAGCTTTGCCAACGAAACCCAAACAAAAATAACGCAATCACACAGATAAAAATGTGCGTGTGTGTGGGTAGATAGAGAGCGAATACTCACGCGACTTGCCTTGCTCGTATTTTTGTTTTGTAACTGTATTATTTGCAGCGTTGCCGTTTTAGCCATTTGGTGGCTAGATTTAGCCATCGCCGTGTTTTTTTAGCACCAAAATTTCGGTTTTGCCACTAGCCACGTTTTTAGCCACCGCTTGTAATGAACCATAATTTTGTACATAGGAAAGATGTGGTAACGCTAATTCAATTCAGCGATTATCACAAATCGATTTAAAGGCCCTTGGCAACTTATAATCTGGATTGTCCAGTTTGAGTGTTTTTTTGAGTAAGTTAGTCAAATTTGATTGTTTTTTGTGTGTGTTAGTGCACTCAGCAGCCGTCGTGCTACACGTACTTGTTGTCGGCTCGCGGCGACGAAAATCAAAAATTTTTTGATATTTGCACGGAAAGAAATTTGCATACTTGAATCAAGAAAAATGCTTTCTTGAACTCAATTTAGAAGATTTTTAGGGAAATAAGAAAAATTGACTTAATTATTACTGGAATTAAGAAATTGAGTTTTCCAAAAATGAAACAATTATTTTCTTATTCAAGAACACTAACAAAATCTATAGAAAAAGTGTGGAAAAAAAATGTTTAAATAAGAACATCTTTTCTTAAATTTACTTAAATGAAGAAAATCTTTTTGCTAATATCAAGAAGTATTTAAGAAAATTGTGTTTCAATGAATTGGAACAACAAATTACAGAAAAAAAAATTTAAAATAAATAAGAAAACGTTTTCTTGAGCGAAGTAAAATATTTCTTGCTGAATTTGCATTTCCAAAATAACACGTAGTTTTTTTTCATTTGCTATCCGCTTGGCATATTTCTGAATATTTCTGCAATTCTCAGATTGTTAGTGAATCATTTGGTATAAGGAGTTCACTATTTGCATCTTCATTACACATATACACTTCCTCTCAATCCAGATTATAATGAATATTGTGAAAACCAAAAATCGAAACAAAATGAATCTTACAATGTTAAATTTTAACTATAAGAAATGGCTTAAAGAATGTAAAACAATGTTGCAATGAATTTGAAATAACAGAAGATCTCATTAAATTAATGAAGAAAGAATTAATTTATGAAGAGAAAGAGTCAATTAGTGATGCCGACATAATGATAGATATTGAATGTGATATCTAATTGTTTTAGATATAGTTAAGTACATACTATGTATGTATGAATATTTTATTTTTACACACATTTATGATTTTTTCCTTATATTGTTTGCAATAGTTTTGTGCCTGAATTTTAAAAATAAATTTAAAACATGTTAATTTGAAACAAAATTTTTTAGCCACCATTTTTAGCCACGAACCAAATTTTTTAGCCATTTTTAGCCACAAATTAAATCAAATCCAGCCACCAGGAAAATTTTTGAACGGCAACGCTGATTATTTGAATGGATCAGGGAACGAAAATAAATGTTTTTTTAAGTTGAAAAAAAGGAAAAAAATAATGGAAATTTAATACACTGGTGCGAATAAAAGTTTTAACGAGTTTTAGACCGAGCTTCGCTCCAAATTTGAGGCATAGCACGCCTATTGGTTTTTCCCACAAATTTGGTGGATCTACAGTCTTATGCTGACACCGAACGGCAGAACAAATTTTGTGCGAATCTTTTTCATGGCAGAAATACACTCGAAGTGCATGCCGACTGCTGGCAAGAGTTGAACGCTATTTCTTTGGAAAATCCAATCATTTTAAATTTTCATGCTGAATTTGGATTGTATTCGAACTCGAGACCACTTGCATAGTAGACAAACATTCTACCCACTTGCTCATAGTGACATCTAAGTAAACAGCAACAACAAAATTCATATACTTTAACGTTTTCTTTTGGAATAAAAATCCTTACGGTCTCTGCTACACATACACAACATTGAGCACACTCCGTCAACGTCAACGTCGACGCCGCTGCCAGTAGCGTCACAATTCAGGCGATACATTCGCATTTGCCTTTGTTTTGTGGGCGCAGCCACAAATGCAAAAAGCAGCGAAAGAATCGATTTATATTGAATTGACGGTTGTGGTTCGGCTAACAAAGCGTTTTTCAATTTGTGACGAAAAAGACCTCAAGATACAAAAACAAACAGCGTAAAAGGAAGGACCTCAAGCAAACAAAGAGAATTAATTTAATACCTACATGTATGTAACATGCAACATTGTCATAAAAAGTGAATGCCTTTAAAAAAGAGAAATATTATTAAACAAAAAACTCTACACAAAATGTGCAAAGTGAATTTATAGCAAAGACTATTAAATTAAACGAATTTATTTTAAAAATTCTTTCAAAGCAGTTCCTTGTGCTAAATTAATATCTAAAAAGTAGGAACACAAACCACACACTAGCAAAAATGTCTAAATACAAAATGTGCTAAAAAAAATAACAAAAAAGCAATCCTTTAAAATTTTCCAACAAAATTCCAAATTCACACACTTCAAGGCATTTTATTGGCTTATTTCCGCTTCCGCCTTTCGTACTAGCTGCAGCATAAAAAGCTAGAAAATTTTCTTTCTACGTTTTCTACAAATTATTTGGATTTCATTTAAAAGCACTTAAAACCAAAATTAAACAAGATGTCTGTGCCAATACTTTTAACCATACCAACTCCTGTCAACAACTTGGGCGCCGAATTGGCCGATTCACTGCTGCTGGATGAGCACATAAAAAGTGTATGTACCTATTAAAATAAATATTTTTTCTTTTTCTTTACTTCTGAAAAATTTTGCATTTTTTTTTAAATTTTTATTTTATGTATCTATGTACTCTAGATGTCTATATATGACGCTATAAATATGTAGGTATGCTTTAAAAACTCTACTAAGAGCTTTCAAGGTGTACACAAAGTAGGAAAACGCAAAAAGAAGCCAAAGTCATTGTTTACAAGGCGAGAGCGCGCATATGCTGTGCATTGGCTCGTGTCCTTAATTCACTTTGTCTACTGTTACATATGCTGGCATATGGCAATTAATGCAAAATTTTTTTATAAAATGTATTGTGTATTAAACAAAAAAAAAAAAAAATAAAAAAAAAAAAACAAAAATATTTTTTTACTCGTGAGATGTTCGTCGATTAGAAGTCTCGTTATAGAACTCTAAACACGAGGGTGGGTCAATAAGTTACTCAGAAATCTGCGGAAACTCTATTTAATTAGAGCTGACAAAAAATAAGTTAAGCTTGTAAGATTTGAGGTGACTTTCAAGAAGAACGTTGCAATTTTAGGGCATTGCTTTTAGTAAAATCAATTTCAAAGCCATGCATAGCTAACAAATAATTTAGAAAATTTTACTAAAATATTAATACTGGAACATC
Organism: Urophora cardui; assembly: GCA_960531455.1. Lineage (NCBI taxonomy): Eukaryota > Metazoa > Arthropoda > Insecta > Diptera > Tephritidae > Urophora > Urophora cardui. Next base: position 128,617,778 of record OY482673.1, read on the forward strand.
AAAATTAAACTAAATTCGAGTGAATTTTCTTTCTTTGTTTTTCTTAAGAACTTGAATTTTTTTCAGCACCTGACTGATATTATACATTTGTTACAAAAACACGATTCGAAATATCTGATAGAAACTTGTTTTATGGCAGTATTCTTATAAAAATTTTAAGGGAACATATTTGCATATGTAGGCATGTAATCTTCCTGCCAGCCTCTCAGTAAAATTCTCACACAGGGAAAAAACTTTATAAAACCACATGAAAACGCGCTTAAGATGAGCAAAAGCGTATTTAAAAATGATGCAAATACGAAGATTTTTATTTTAAAAATGTTCATTGTAAACTTGTAAAATCAAGGAAACACATTTTAAATTTAAACAATATGAGATTTTGAACCTAAAACTTTCGTTTTTATTCCATTAATTTTCATTAATTTAACATTTTTTTTAAATCCAGAATACATTTTTATTTCAAAAATTTCATTTTAAATTTAAAAATTTTCAGAGATTTTGACCGAAAACATTCGTTTTTATTCCATTAATTTTAATTTTTAATTTAAATATCTTTTTTTTATTTCAGAATATATTTTTATTTCAAAAATTTTATTTTAAATTAAAAAAATTTCATTTTTAAAATAAAAATGATCTTGCTTAAAACTCGTACTATAAAAAATAAAATCATTTTTGTTTTTTTTTTTCTCTGAATGTACACATTTTTCATTGATGAAATTCAAATACATAAATACCTTTTTTATCGTGTTATGTGCTCATTCGGTCCGCTCCGAAAATTTTAAAACCTAATTCTCTGTTATGCGCTCATCCGCCTAAAAGTATGCTTTAATTAACCGTTATCTTAATTATTAATTGAAAGATAGAGCAGAGTGTTAATACATATCGGTAAAATATTCATAATTCTATACATGAAAACCAGAATTTTTACTGTATATGTAAGTGTGTGTTACACGTATATAACCCGGGTTTACCCACGATTGCTGCGGGGGTTTTATACTATACACTATAAATCTGCAAGAAACATAGGTATGACATATTCGTAGACCCTCGTAAAACTACGTATTACGTACATAAACACATAAAGCAAAAATGTCGCATCAGCTGTTTTTCTTCCACTCGTTCATAAATTTTTTTGCTTTTTCTTTGTTTTCTATATACATAATTAAATTAATCGATTTACAACCGACGTAGTAAATTTCTCTATAGATACATATCGCCCGTTTTATGGAATAGGGATTTAACTCGAAATTTTCGATTTCTGGGATTTTGCCATATATTTCAATAACTGGGTAGTGCCTTTGAGTCTAGTCTTATAAAATATTCAAAAAGATAAAAATGGCAGAAATAAAAGTGATTTTGTAGTTAGCCGTAGAAGGAAACTATTGGGTCAGAATATTTAAAATCGATCAAAAAAAAAAAGTTAGCTGCGATTTTTGCGAATCCAGCATAAATCGATAGCCGCACGACTTCTAAGATTTTCTGTATACTTAGTTTTAAAAATTTTTTTTTTTTTTAAGTTTATATATTAAGTTAAAGTTTGATGTGATTTTTGGGTAAAATCTTAATATCTCGGGAACTATAAGTCGTATTTGACTGATTTAAAAGGCATTAGAACCAGAAAATTCCAGGCTATTATAAAATGGTACCATATTGCTACATTTTATATTGGAAGCATAAAAACAAGATTGTGAGGTTGTAATTCGCGGTGTTCTCCTACTCAGAAAATTTGCAATTTAATACCACAAAGAGACCTATCAATCAAGAACCAAAGCCCACTTTCGGATTTTTGGGACAGGCATGATTAAAGAAACTACAGCGATGAATGTTACTCTATGTTCAGCAATACTTGCACTTCTATCAATAAAATATACCACTATGAGTAAAGCTAGCGGTAGGCTTTGCTTTTTATCAGATATCTTACCTTCGTACCAATATAAGAAGAAGCTCGTTTTCCTATTTTTACTTCGTTTCGATCATTTTTATCCACGGATTTAAAAAAAATTATGTTTAGTTAAGTTTATTCAATTTTATGTTTAACAAATTTATTTAAAAATGAAATTTCACTACATGAAATATGTCCGGGATCTTGAGGTACAAATGCATGGTACTTTCGAGTGTTTTTGACACCTCTCTCTAATTTGAACCAAGGTTTCAGCGTATTTCTTTTGCTTTTCTTTTGGGTGTTTTAATTTGCTAAATGTTTACAGCATACTTACCCGTATAGACAATGGTTTTTAAGTCTAATATGTATTGATTAATATGGTATAAATATTCTGTGCTCGTATACATATCTATTATTAACAAGTAAGGAATCCCAAGTTCGAGTGGAATCGAAAATTAGATACTCATCTGCTTTCATTGGTTGTTTGCGTTTGATCGAAACACTGTGTATTTTATATAAGCGGGTTGCCGACAAAAGTGGGCGTAGTCACGCCCATTTTCAAAATTTTTATCAATGATCCGACTAAGCGTATACATAAATATACTCGTTAGTGAAAAATTGTATCAATGTGTTACTTTTAGTTACAAAAATGTCACGTTACAAATTTCTGAAGAGCATTCTAGAAACATCTTTGTTAAAAAGAAGGCGGGGTCATAAACCGATTTCGAACGTGTGACAAAAGTGTATACACCAAGCTTAGTCATTTATTTGCAACATCCCATGGAAAAGGTCCATGTGATGGATTGGGTGGCACAGTTAACGACACGCTTCTCGAGTCAGCGCACAGAGACCACTTGTGAACCACACTAAGGAACTGTAGGAAAGGTGGCAGGGTTTTTCAAAAATATTTCTTTTGGATACGGTAAAGATGGAGATTACAACAATGAAGATAGTTTTCTAAAACCCCGTTTCAAATTAGCGAAAGATATAAAAAAATACTCGGGAGTACCATGTATATGTACTTGAAGATCCCCGACATATTTTATGTAATGAAATTTCATTTTTAAAAGAATTTGTTAAACATAAAGTTTACTAAACTTAACTAAACATTAATTTTTTAAATCCGTGGATAAAAATGATCGAAACGAAGTAAAAATGGGAAAGCGAGCTTCTTCTTATATTGGTACGAAGGTAAGATATCTGATAAAAAGCAAAGCCTACCGCTAGCTTTACTCATAGTGGTATATT